>CM060077.1:40009388-40589388 GCA_030533445.1 Cyprinodon diabolis
TAATTTCACATCGGTAAACTGATAATTATTGATGTTGTATGGCTGTCTAACTGCTTTGATTGATTATTTAAAATCAATGAGATTTGAAGTTCTTTTGTTCTTGAGGCCAAAGTGTAAAGCTCCATCTTGGCCAGGGCTGCTGTGTGCTCTGATGTAGACGTCTGATCAGTCCGGGCTGCACTGGATCGCATAAACAGCGCCGCTCAGCTTTGTTTTGGCTGTTCTGTCTTTAGGATGACCCAGTTTTGGTCTGAGTCTGTTGTTTGGTTTGAAATTAACCTTAATGTTGTGTTTAGAGAAAGTCCTCGAGTTTCTCAGCAACAGCCTACACAAATGATATTACAATGTTTTTGCACCTCTGTTTTCTCCTCTGTGTTGCTCTTCCTGCTAGTAACCGCATGCTTGGAGGGATTTCCTGAGATATCTGTGTTCTTTATGTTTCTCCTCTGTAACTGAGGGAATATCGTCAGCCTTTTGTGTTCCAGTGATGCCTCCACACAATCCAGAAATGTTATTCTTGGCATCCTGTTTGTTTTTATCCACCAGGTTGATTTATACCAATTTTCTTAATTCCAAGAGAATATGATTAACTTTTACACGCATCCTCTAGATTAGTGTTTTTCAACCCTGGTCCTCAAGGCACACTGCTCTGCATGTTTTAGATGTTTCCCAGCTTTCACACACCTGTTATCAATCGATAGCAGATTATCAGGCTTTGCTGAACTGCAATCATCTGAATTAGGTTTGCTGAACCTCAGAAACATCCAAAACATGCAGAGCAGGGTGCCTTGAGGACCAGGATTGAAAAACTCTGCTCTAGATCAGGGCTGCTCAAGTCCAGTCCTAAGGAGCTACCATCCTGTAACGTTTAGATGCATCTCCTCTCTACACAACTGAATCCAAAGCCTCAACCCTTTCATTTTGCTCAGCACAGCCGTGGTAACAAGCTGGTCATAGGATTCAGGTGTGTTAAAAGATAATTGCAGGATAATAGCTCTTGAGGACTGGACTTGAGCAACCCTGATCTAGATCATGGATGTCAAACAGTTTCCAGAAAGGGCCTTGTGGCTGCAGGTTTTCTTTCTAACCAAGCAATAGCACACCAGACTAAATTAATCTCATCAAGTCATCATGTTAAGACTGGACTCCCTTGATGAGATGACTGAAGTCTGTGTGCTATTGCTTGGTTGGAAAGAAAACCTGCACCCACACAGACCTTTCTGGGACCAGTTTGACACCTCTTCTCTAGATTTTGCTTTTCGTAAAATTGTGAAAAATAACTTACTAAACGTTCTTTAGCTGTATCTAAGTAATCTGAGACTTAAGGGCTGGTTATACTCCTGCAGCAGTGTATCGCAGTTAGCTTGTCGCAGATATGACGCAGATATTTTTGATTTATGCCCAGTTTTGAAGCGTGGTCTGCGCTATGTTATTCAGTGCCACAACGCAAGAGGGAAAATCAGGAACTAGCGAGGATTGTGGGTATTCGTGTGTTGGTTTGACGAGTTTGTTCGTCGTCTACAACCCCTCACCCCACGCTGGACGACACACAGTTCACCCGTAGGGGTGTAAATAATAATCGTTTTGTATCGATGCATCGATCCAACAGCCGACAATCCGATGCATCGATACGTCCGCAAGATTATCGAGTCATGTTATTTTTTTCCTCCGGTCTATTTTTATCCATGTGCTCCTGGGCGTAATTCTCCCTCCCGTGCTGCGGTGCCGCTAAACCTATTTTGCCCTCCTACCTCGCTTCCTAGTTATACTCTTACAGCAGTGTGTTGCAGTGAGCTTAGACATTTTTTATTTATGCTCAATATTGAAGCGTGGTCTGAGCTACACACTGTGGGTCTAGATACGGCCGAGGCGGTGAGGAAGTGGGGGCAAGTTTAGTCCGACGACGGAGGGACATGAGGGCCAAAAAGAGCGGAGATCCAGGTGGAAAAAGGGTCCCAGCGTTCTCGTGCACCTTGCTCTTCTAGCGGGTCAAACTTCAGGAGTTGTTTTCTGCAATTTTGGACATAAAAACAAAACAAGCCGGCCTCCTGTCTGCGGCGCTGTCTGCGGTCAGCTACAATTTGGGAGAGGAGCAGCGGAGCGTCTGTGGAGGGGGCGGGACGTCTGGAGCCGAGGTACTGAATTGCACTCATTGCACCGATTTTGTGCAGTTTTTTTTTAATTCAACTTTTCTACTTCTGTTATTTGCTGTTGTTTAAAAAAAATGCATAAAGATATTACAGCTTTCATTGATTTATTTCAAATTTGAAACATTGTCTAGCCCGTAAGGTGTTTAAAAAAAAAAGAAAAAAAAGAACCAATTAATCGAATCGAATCCTGGTGTATTCTTGAGAATCAAAAATAATCGAATCGTTGGGTCGGGAAATCGATACTGAATCGAATCGCCATGATGGATGTGATTTAAACCCCTATTCACCCGTTCGTTTTTCCCGAAAGTCTGGCCGTGGCGCTGCATGTTTTGACTTCTGGTGCAAACCAACAGGCCGTCACACAAAGCTACAAACTAGCGTCCTGAACGGTGTCTGGGATAGTGTCTGAGGTGTGCCAGGCGCTGTGGACGGCACTACAGCCAGAGTTTCTGCCATTAGGTTCAAAACAGGAAATACGCATAGTGTAGAGCTGATGTAGATTTAACCAATCAGAGGACTCCTTTCTCTCTTCCATGCAACGCTATCTGCGGCACTGTCTGCGGTCACCTAAAATTTTAGGGAGGTGCACCACAATGTCTGCAGAAGAGGGGGGAATATCTAAGTTAAGTACGACACACACGCAGACAAAGTTTAAAAACTCTGTCCAAAAAAGGTAAAAAACAATCCACTGGACTTTGTTTCCAAATTTGAAGACTTTTAGTTTCCCATCCAAGAAGGTTTTTCAATTCAAAATGTCAGAAATAGCAGGGGCATTGCAGGCTAACAAAAGGAGCCAAATGACCCCCATTCCATAGGGGTGGACCCGTTTTAATTTGCATGTTTTCTAAACAAAAACAAGACTTTGTTTTTGGTCCACTCTATAAAGCCTTGAACTCAACGCTATTTCTGACATTTTGAATTGAAAAAGTTTTCTGGATGGGAAGATAAACGTCTTCACACTTGGAAACAAAGTCCAGTGGATTATTTTTAACTTTTTTGGAATGACTATGACCTGGATGACTGAGAATCTTCACCAGCATATGTAAAAACTCAGATCTTACCAGGTAAACATTTCAGTAACCCTGGATAGATGAACCATCGATCTGTCACACTTATTAGTAATATTCTGCAAACGACTCAAATTAGTATCCAGATATAAATTTAACATTTAATAGTGATTCAAACAAACCTGCAGATTTTCATCATCATTTCTCTAATAAATTAGAGACAGATTAATATGAAACGCCACACAACATGAAGCATGAGTTTTAGCGGTTAACTGCCAGTAATCCTATCATCTAATCAAACTGAAAATCTACAGTGATCCCTCCATAAATAGAAACACTGACATATTGGGAAATAACACCAACAGAAAACATGCCAGTGCTTTAGAACATGACCCTAAATAATGAGCTAAAACTGATAAGAAATGAAGCGACAGAGTTACAACACCACCCAACATTTCTAGAAATCTGGCCTTTTGGTGCAACGCAGGCTGTTGTGAGTTTGGGACATTCACCAGAGGCTGATGTCTCCCGTTCCTCATCCTCGGATTCCTTTATCAGTCGCTCTTGCTCCGGGGAATCCTCAGCTGGGTGCTCCGTCTCTGACCTCCTCCACTGAGGCAGAGAAGGTACCGGAGTCAGGAGGTAGAAGTAGCTGGTGATGGAGCCAGAGAAGAAACATTGATGGTGGGACCTTTTCAAAATGTTTGAAGAGGTGTTGAGTCCTTTTATATCCACCCCTGATAGAAGCCCCTTTCACTGCTGCAGGTTTTTGGGATGGGTCTACCTGCTCTGCTAGGAACAGAACTATTTCCTGTGTTTTTCATAAAACATCTGAAGCTTTTTCAGTTTATCAGTTAGACTGAAGTTTGTTTGCTTTGATCTAAATCCTTTTAATGTAGCTCTATATGTGGAAAAGTCCGCTCATATTCAGAATTAAAACTTTTTAAAGTACTTTAAGAATGAAATTATTCCATACTGTCGAATAAATAAGTGTTTTTAATTAAGAGTGATTTTCATTTGAATGTGCTTTACTGGAGGCATCCATGTTTGTCAAAGAACACTACTGCCACCTACTGGTTAGTGACTTCACGGTGCGGTATCGGCTGTTGATCAAGTCCCAGTGCTGTATCTGGTGTTTGTCACAACGCGCTATTATCCAAGTCATCTTGAAAACATTCTTCTTCCAAATGTTGGCTACATATTACGTGTTTTTTCTCTGGCCAGAAGTTCGATGGCAAATCCTCCCTCTTCAAGTTGGCGATCCAACGACCAACATGTCCGTGGAGGATCAGGAATCAGAAAGGTGAAATAACTCTTTTTTTCACTTTTACCCGATGTATTCCAGCATCCAGCTGCCATGCACGTGGGCATTGTCAGTTTCACTATAGCTCTGGTGAATTTCAATGGTGAAGTCCTCTGGAAATCTTCAATAATTGTTGTTGATTGCAGATGTGTCTAGTAGTTCCCATTGATTTAGCTTGTAAAGCGGCACTAGGCTTACCGCACCGTGACATCACTGCCAGAAGATGGCGGGAGGGAGGGGCTACTATATTTGAGCCGCTCCCAGACTCAGTGATCGCGATGAAAATTAATATTTTCATTTTTTTTTAAAGGATTATGCTAAATTAATTAAATCACCGCAGGTGCGTATTTGTTTTAGGTATAAATAACGATCCATTGATTATTCCTCGCTGACCGGACTTTTCCTTTAACTAACAAATCATTATGAATAGTAGACGGAAAGAGCAGTAAAACATCCACTGATGTCGACGTCTTTAATCTATAAGGATGTGTTCTCTCTTAATGATGGATTTTTTTACTCAGATGTAGGGCTGCACAATATTTAGCAAATAAATTATCTTTTCTATGTCAGTGTGTGCACTACTTATACAGGAAAGAACTTCAAACTTTAAAAACTTGTATTTTTACATGCTAATGTAATATTTAGCCACATGCATCAATCACCTGCTCATGGCAGCAGATTCCACTAAATAGAAATGATTCAAAGGTTACAGAGTGAAGGAAGAGCCGCTATGGAGGCAACACATTTTTTAATCATAGCTTATCACCACTTACCTAGCAAACATGACAAGCGGGAAAACCAGCATGATGAGGAGAGTGATCTGGGGTGAGACACCTGCCTGGATGAGGCCGGAGTAAAGGAGGGAACCAGCAACACCAGCAGCACCAGTCCCAGAGCCCCAGCCTTCCAAAACATTCCTAAAGAGAGGAAGCAGAGCGGTCAAACTGTACCCAAATCAAACACAGAACTCTGTAAAGGTGATACAATACAGAGTTCCAGAAGTATTCACACCCCTTGAACCTTTTTAACCTTTATAGGGCCAGTAACTGTGTTTGATCACATGCATATCCCTTACAAATGGAAATCTCCATCGCATATCAACGTATCTGACGTGTTCCAGACGAGCGCTGAACGTGTTTCTAACTTCCAGCTACTGTATAATGGCGTATTGGCAGCGTTTTGGTATAAAGGGGGTTCACAGGAGGAAACCGTCAGTTCTCCTCCATCCCATCATAGGGTGAACCAGAAGGTGAGTGATGGATCCTCCCTGCGTTTACACCCACCACCAACACACTTCCTAGCAGATAGGACGCTCTATCTACTGCGACTGCAGACCTTCTTTATTTCTTTCTTTTTTTCTTCATAATTATTATTTTTTTGGGGGGAGGGCTGTAAACAGCAGCTAGGTTAGTACTGCAGTCAAATACATCTTTTTATGCAGGCCGGGCGCCTCCAGGCGCATTGCTGCCCCCCTCAGGAGAAGCGATGTGCCTGAGGGGGGGCAGCTTTAACTGATGCTGCTAATGCATAATGCCCATGAAATGAAGCTTGACGACAGTTTTACCCGATGAATACCAGATGTGGTATCTGGGGGTAAGTCAATGGCTTTTAATTTTGCTTCAACACGCCAACATCCTCTGATTTTCTATGGCAGCTTAAAAATTCTTCTTCATAAATGGGTGGGATTACCCATCTCCCCCAACCACCATCTTCTTCTTATAATTATGTATCGCTGTAGGTTTAACCATTTAGCTCCATTCCCTATCCTCATCAGCTCTGACCTGCTTCCTTGTTCTATTATTAGCCAGCATGGGATTAATTTTCACTGTTATGCTGATGATACCCAGCTATATCTGTCTATAATCCAGATGAAGCTAACCCATTACATAGATTACAGGCATGTCTGAAGACATAAAAACCTGGATGTCTCTTAACTTTCTCCTTCTGAATGCAGACAAAACAGAAGTTATAGTCTTTGGACCAGAGTCTCTGAAAAATAAGCTGATTAGTCAGTCACTTCATTTAAGAAGTGATTTAAGAAAATAAAGTAAAAAATCTTGGTGTTATTTTTAATCAGGACCTGTCATTTAAATCCCAGATCAAAGAGGTTTCTAGAATTTCCTTTTTTCATCTGAGGAATATTGCAAAAATGAGAAATCTCCTGTCCAGGGGTGATGCTGAGAAACTAGTCCATGCATTTGTTACTTCAAGGCTGGACTATTGTAATTCTTTACTATCAGGAAGTCCACAAACTGTAGTTAAAAGCCTTCAGCTGATCCAAAATGCTGCAGCCAGAGTTCTGATGAAAATTAAAAAGAGAGATCATATCTCTCCTATCCTGGCTTCTCTTCATTGGCTTCCTGTTAAATCCAGAATAGAATTTAAAATCCTCCTTCTCACATATAAAGCCTTAAATGGCCAAGCTCCATCTGATATCAGAGATCTGATTGTTCCTTATGTTCCTAACAGAGCACTTCGCTCTCAATCTGCAGGTTTACTAGTGGTTCCTAGAATTTCTAAAAGTAGAATGGGAGGCAGATCTTTTAGTTATCAGGCTCCTCTCCTGTGGAACCAACTACCAGTTTTAGTCCGTGAGGCAGACACACTGTCTACTTTTAAGCCTAGGCTTAAAACTTTCCTTTTTGATAAAGCTTCTAGTTAGAGTGGCTCAGGTTATCCTGAGCTATCTCTATAGTTCTGCTGCTATAGGCTTAGACTGCTGGAGGACATAGGGACCCCTTTTTCACCATTCTGCTTCATTCTATCTCTATTCTCCCACTCTGCAGAATCTGTTAGTTCAATCTCTAACGTTCTGCTCTCTCTGCTTTTTCTCATAGTAGCTTCATCTGGTCTGTTCCTGTTTGGCTGTGACTCCATCCTGGAGAGAAATATCAGCTGTGCTGCTGCCATCAACACCTTTGTTTCTAGATGTTGGAGCTTGGCCTGTTTTCCAGTGTGGTCCTGTTTCTCTGACTGTGACTAACTGGATGTGCTCTCTTCATCCTCTGACGTGGGAGCTGGCTCAGAGCTCGTCTGCCTAGATGTGTGTTTCCTGGACGGGGCCGCCTTTTACAGCTGCTACACCAGTCAGCCTCAGCAGATGGCCGCTCACACTGAGCCTGGTTCTGCTGGAGGTTTCTTCCTGTTAAAAGGGAGTTTGTCCTCTCCACTGTCGCTACAAGCATGCTTAGTGTGAGGGATTGCTGAAGAGTCAATGAGTCGATGCAATCAGCTGGTTTTCCTTAGATAGAAAACTTTGAATCAATCTGACTGGATGATCTGGTGAACTGGAAAGTGCCTTGAGATGACGTGTGTTGTAAATTGGCGCTATAGAATTGAACTGAAAAAATTGTGCAAACTGTAGGAAATGATCCCACAGCATGATGCAGCCGCGGCCGCTTGGTGTGTTTTGGGTTTTAATCTTTCAGTCAAAGCGCTCTGCCTGTAGGCCAAATATCATCTTCAAAGCCAAAATGAGAGGATCTTCTGGATTTCTCTCTCAATTGAACAGTTTGTCATTTAAAGACCAAGATAGTCTCCCTCCATTTATTCAGAAATGTTCTAAAATAAAGTGTCTTATCTGCAGTTTAACATCTTAATGCTGTATTTATGCCCAGTAGTACAAAAGATTC
This sequence comes from Cyprinodon diabolis, assembly GCA_030533445.1. Taxonomy (NCBI): domain Eukaryota; kingdom Metazoa; phylum Chordata; class Actinopteri; order Cyprinodontiformes; family Cyprinodontidae; genus Cyprinodon; species Cyprinodon diabolis. The sequence goes on from CM060077.1 coordinate 40,017,481, forward strand.
AAGGTCAAAATTGCACCTTTAATTAGAGTAAGTTTGGAAATGATGCTAATTAGTGACATTAGCCATCTGAGAAAACAACACCAAATGTTCAATATAAATGTTAATTATTTAATAATTGTGTATTTTGCCCAGAGAAAATATATACTTTGCACAAGCAAATTTTTCTTTTTTATCATCTTAGCATTTTAAATTGAGCTAGTTAGTGTTAGAGAGTGTTTTTAATTAAACAATGGTTGCTTTTTGATTATTTAAGTGTTTTAATTTAGTAAAATGCTGCAGAAATTGCTTCTCTAATTTTTTAAATCAGCTGCGGTACTTTGTTCTTTAACAACAAATAAGCACTAAAAATGTAATAAAAATATTTAGCCAAATATTGTAAAGAAAAGCTTTATTTTATAGTCCTGGCAGCTTTAATAACCAGGTTAAAAAAATCAATCTTGTATTAGGGAATAAAATGATATGATAAATCCACTAAAGATATATATTATCTCACTAATTGAGGACATTTTATTGCAGAAGCTGTTGGCACTGTTGCTCAAAACGCTGTTGATCTGCATCAGGAAGTTGCTTTAGATAAAGAATCGTTCTTTTTTAACCTCTTCATGTGGGAATCTTTATATATGAAAGTTTATATAAAATATCCTTAAAAATTACATTGCAACCAAACCTACACACAGCAGAGACAGGTGATACAGCATTAAATACTGGTTAATTAAATGGCTCTCTACGGGAATGGTGTATTTATCTTAAGGGATTAAGGGTCATTAATTCACTCAAACTAAACTGCAGATGAAGCAAGATGCAACATAAGAATATCGTTAAGATTAAAATCATAAATTACTTTTTACTAAAGCTGCACCAACCATTTATTTCATAATCCAATAACTATTTAGATATTTTTTTTATTATTAACAGCAAAAATATGTTAAAAATATGATTATGCACACACTTATAAACACATATAAAGAAGAGTTTTCTATCTTAAACGGATAATGATTATATTTTTGTAGTTTGTCTTAATTATTGCTGAATTTGCTGTATTCTTTTAGGATGTTGAAAATATGTGAACCATTAGCTTAATTAGTTAACAGTTATTCGATAGCAACATAATCACATGTATTCCTGCAGCCTGTAGCTACCTGCCAGCTACAAGAAAATAAAGTAAATTTACTTGCTTACTGTATTTCAGTACTTATTCAATAGCTTTACTTGATTGCTTTCTTTGGGGGGGTGGGGGTTACGTATATGACTTTCTACGCCACTCCGTGACGAGGAAGCTTCTAGTTATTTGTTCCTTTTGGATCAGCTTAGCTTTGTAATCCGCTGTTGCTGTTTTTCTTTCTTTAAATGTAATTCCATCATGGCAGATAGCAGCTCTTAGGACTGAATCTGGACGCCACTTTTTAGAGACTTAACGTTCCACAAAGTGAGAAACTCAAGGCAGATATTATTAATAGTTTATAATTTTATTAAGGTGTTAGTTGCTCAGTAGGCTGAGTCTTAAAGCAGAGTTATAGTTTCTTTGTGGTTGTAGATTCAACCTTAAACCTCTATTCCACAGTGAAAAAATGAGGAGAATCAAGATCCTCTCGTTTTCTTTTTGGTTTATTTTTGAATAAGAAATATTAATCAAAACAGTTGTCTTTATATTTTGTGTCCTTTTTAGGCTGAAGTTCTTTCCAGGTGGTGTAGTATCTATAGTAAGTGGTTCTATGCATCAATACATCAGGAAGTTTCTGTAAGTTGCAGGCTCATTAAAAGTACTCTGAAAATTATACAGAAAAGTACTGATATTAGAAGATTAAATTTGTATTTTTGAATACAAATATCATTTATTTATCTTGATATACTGTGATATACTGTATATATATTGTTTATTCTTAATGCACCTTTTTCCTCCTTGTTTGCACCTTCTTTAATTGCTATGCCAATATGTGACCAGTGAATTTCTCCGCTGTGAGATCAATGAAGCTCATCTAATCTAATCTACTTAAGTACTTTTAAATGCATGTACGTTTAAATACTTACGTATTTTCAAAAGTGAGTACTTCAACACTAACTTGAGTAGATTATTGACTGAGTAACTTTTGGAAAAAAGTAGCTTTACCTGTCGAAGAAGACACTGAGAGACAGGAAGGATAGTTCTCCCAGTCCAGCGCTGATACTGGCAAATATCACTCCTATAAGAACACAGAGAGCTTTTATTAACATAAGAAAAGAATCAAACATCTTTATGTAGAAACTTCGCCACCTTTCTGCTTCAGTCTGTTTTCTGAGCCTCTCAGTTTCATCAGTTTTAAGAATAAACAAAACCTAACAGGAAGTAGCCCTGGCCGTAGACGCTGTTGTTATTCTTGTTACCAGCACCTGACAGTGCAGGCGTTCCCTGTAGCGCTTTATGGTGAAATAGAGGCTTAGTTTGATCATTTCCTTATTAAATTTAAGCTAACAATTAAGGTTAAGCTGGATAATAAAGTTTTTTCATAAAATCAGAAATCTTTGATGAAATAAAAAAAAAGCCGCCTTGTTTATATCGGAAGTCTAATAATTTTGTGCCTACGATACAAACGTCAGCTATGTTCACACCCCACATGTTACAGCCAGCAGAAGCAGCCGGTTTACAAGCAAAGTCTAAGGTTGAGGCGCATCAAAAGGTCCTGCGGTGCCTTTTGAGCAGCAGGAGCAGCGCATCTTTAGCTTCTGAGCATCTGAGGCGTGTGACGCGCATCACAAGCAGCAGCTGCTGGAGTAAAATGTAGAAACCTGCCGGCAGAATATGGTTGGTGTTATTATTCTGTAGGGCTGCAACTAACGATTATTTTAAAAAAAATCGATGAATCGGCCGATTATTTTTTCGATTAATCGATGAATCGGACAAAAAATATTTTTTTTATACTAACCTCTTTATTCCAAAATAAACATTTTAGACAGAACAAACAAGCACACAAGTACAGGTTGCTCATTAACTGTACTGGTGCAATATGAAAAATAAATGTTTGTGTTAAAACTACGCAAACTTACATGAGAAATGTAGCTGTACATCCACATATAGGCTACTTTGTTTCATAAAGCGCAAAAAAAGACATTTTGTTTTTAAAAGCCCCTAAGGGGTTAAAACAATAGGTCCCCCCATTTCAACAAATGAGTTTTTTTTAGACTAGAAGAGTTCTGCCTTTTAAGACAGGAAAGTATAGCAGTTAAAGTTGCTACTTGAGAAAATACTGAACCATAGAGATAAAAATAACCCTGTGATTCAAATTATAAATTGTATTTGGAATAAAAATGAGAGAACTAGGGGTGCTAAAAAACACATCCTCCAAAGACAGACATTTACATGGGAATGTGGCATATAATTAATTGACATTTTACTGATCTTGCTGGAATTTAATCTGCTTTACTTCCATAAATTGCAGGATCTTCTTTACTTTATCTTTGCCAGAAGATTTAAACTTTAAAAGCCTTGCCCTCATAATTTGCAAGTTAATTTATTTATAAAGAAAATATAAATGCTGCTTAAGCTAATTCAAATGAAATGAAAAGTAAAATAAGTAGCCAACCTTCTCACTGTCTGTAACCTACTAACACGGTAAGGAAAGCATCAGATGAGCTACCTGAGAAACTAACGTTTCGTTTCCCCACTTTAAAACCAAACAAACATGGCTGCTCACCCTGCTGATCAGCTCTCTTCTCTGCCATCGACGGCTCCATCGTGTTTCCTTTTCAGGTGCTGCGTCATAACAGTGGTGGTTCCGCGCCATGTTAATTTGTTTTTACAAAAGTTGCCTGTTACGACTTTTTTCACTTTACAAAGCGCAGGCTGCTTTAATTATTGTGATCAATTCGCGCCGTCAATCCCGGCGCATGCGCGCTTCATTTGCAGTCTGGACGCTGAGGGTAAACATCCTCTGACTGCAGCGCTGAGAGGGACTCCTGCGGGAGCGGGGTTGGGATGGGGGAGGCGCCCCACGGCAATGACGACGGCGGCGGATGACGCATTAATCGCGCGACACAACTAATCGATGATGAAATTCGTTGCCAAAGCTTTTAAAAGTCGATTTTTATCGATTTTATCGATTCGTTGTTGCAGCCCTATTATTCTGGTGCCTGCAGTTTGGATTACGTACGTGAAAAACGCCTTCCAGCCGCTGCCAACAGTAGCAGAAAACCCCAAAGAGGCGACCGGGCCACAGGCTGCAGTTGAACAGGATTCGGTGACAGATCAGTGTACGCGGGTCTGACCAGCTCCGACAGAGAAATAATATTTGAAGGCAGGATGTTGATGAACTGATTTCACAGATGAAGTTTTCAGGGGGACTTTCTCATTTAAAAAGAATTAAAACTACTTTTCACCGACTGATCACAGCAAATATAGCTGCCATTGTTACAGGCATCAGACCCACTTTTCGACCACGCAGCCAGAGCAGCAAAGAGGCCTCAGCCACGCATCAGAACTAAACTTGTAAAAGCATAAAAAATGAAGCAGCGCCTGCATTGGTTGGTGACAGAGAAATGCTTCAGGTTTATAAGATTTTGAGGCTTATAAATATTCACAACACTTTCTTTAAAAATACCTTCTGCATCTGTTCCACTGCCAGTGATGGCTGCTCAAATTAAAATGCAGTTGAGAGCCACATAAATCCCTGCAAGGGCCCCTGTGGTTCAGGACACCTTAGACAAGCGTGGGGTTACAGGAAGGAGTGTATTTAGAGAGAGGCCCTGAAGGCTGCAGAGGTCTGCAAAGCTTCTCTTACTTTTCTATGAGTTTACTTGGTACCAAATTCTCCTGCAGTCTTCCTTTTGGTGCAACCGTTCAAAATGCAAATAATGGGACATCAGCACTGGCATGTTGTCCAGGCCTCCAGGCACCATGAAGGGCCCCCGTCTCTCTTTTAACAGTGATATCAGCAGCCCACTGAGGGAACATGACTCGTTATCGTTGTGCCGTTACTGGACTCTGATGGTTTAACGCCAGCATGCAGATCAAATCGCTCTCTTCTCATAAACTTTCATCAAACATTTTCACAGAAGTGTCTTTTCAGAACTGCATATCAAAAAAGAAATCCGAGAGTGATGATGAGTGATGGCGCTAGACTTATCATGATATTATGTCCGCCGCGTTTCCACATAAAAACAGATGATTTTATCACATTTCTTTGAAAACACAGATGATAAGAAAAACATTTAAACTGGAAAGATATTTAAAAAGTGCCATATCTAAGATCTGCACGTAGGATCGGTTTAGCCACACATACCAAGAAGAGTCGGAGCGCTAATACTTACCGACAATACTCATCCACACAGCAGAGGAAAAGGACACCAGCAGGAAACTCGTTGCTGCCATGGCAACGCAGAACAGAACTCGAAAACTGTAAATATTAAAAAAATAAAAATCCCCACTTATTATCAAAGGATTTTTACAGTCCTCCAACTCTGAACACGAATATTAAAAATATTAAAAAGATGCAGATCTATGAAGACTAAAGTAAACTAAAACCTTTACATCCCATCAGACTGAACTCTAAAACATCTCAAGCTTTCTCAGAAACCTTGATGTGATGAAGTGAGGATGTTGGTCTCACCCGTACGGTACGACGTGGATCATAAAGGGAGCGAAAAGCTTGATGATGAGAGTTGGAAGAATGTCGGCCAACAGCACAGCCTGCATACAGAGACATTCCTTCACATCATCCGCCTCCAAACTTCAGCAAACAAAACATCACATATATATAATAAAAAAAAAACAAGCTGGAGAAAAAATTATTCATGTCAAACATGGGAAGCTCCAAAGGTATTCTCTTTAAACTGCTCCTGCTTTTTCACTTTAAAGCCAAAAAACTCTTTGTTTTTAGATCCTAAATTACACAAAGCAATGCGAGACTGTGATGGAAGAGGAAGAGGATGCGCCATTTTTATTTTCTTCTTTGAGAAAGAAAACTGTTAAAATCTGAATTAGAATCTAGCTTCTGTTGGTAGTTCCCCCCCCTAATAGAACCCAGTTCAACCAATCACCTGATGGGAAAAACATAAATAAAAAGATTCATCTGGTGGTTAATTTCATCTCAGTGTTAAATCCAGCTGTTATGGAAAGATCTGAAGGTCTTTTAGAGATCAGGCATCATGAAGACCCTGCAGAAGGATCAAAGCAGATGTTCTGATTCACTTTAAAGCAAGATTTGGTTCTTAAAGGGGAATGCTGTTATTTTGTTTTTTTTACATTGGCCCCTTGATTTTCCGTTATTCCATCATGTTCCATCCCTGTTGATGAGGCTCTATGGAGCGAAGCGACATGTTCTGCTTCCTGATATAAAAGCACAGGGCTTCCCAAAGCGGGAGCTTCCTCCCAGGGTGAGGGTGGCGAAACCAAATATATCAGGAAGTACATCAATTTCTCATCAAATAAATAGATGTAACTTAAAATAAGTACACATAACATTTATTTATTTAGTCTTTTAATATTGCTCAAATATTAAGTGTAACAATAAATTGTAAAATGCACCATTAAACAGCTAAAATGCATTTTAAAATGATAAATTATTAGTTATATAAATGATTTCATTTAAAAGAAAATAAAGGTCATGGAAACACTACACTATATAGTCATTAATAAACACAGAGTGAAATAATGAAATGTATTTTTAGGGATGTCCCGATTCAGTTATCGGTCCAATTTTAGCCAAAAAAAAACGAATATCTGATTATATCGGCCGGATTCTATCATATCCTTTTGCTTCTGTTAACTTTCTGTAACTCTGTGGTTATTTTTACAAGGGTCTGTTCTTTTCATACTCCTTTTTTCTCTATCTCAATGGATCACTTTATCAAGTCTTTTCTAACATTCTACAGTGTGAAATAAGTAATAAAGCTGCTATGATTTGTACTAAAATCATATCGGGTCAATATTAGCATCTGCAGATTCTCAAAGTTATCGTATCAGAAATTAAACAGTTTAATCGGGACAGCCTGGTTATTTTGGAGAACCTCTGCATCACATCTAATGGGGCATCGTCCCAGACAGGTGTGGTTGATCTCCCCTTACCCCTGTGCTGACAGGACTGCAGTCATATCCACTACTGTTGCTCTTGTTCCCAGATGGGACGTTTCCAACCAGCTCTGGTGGGGCCTAGAATGTGAAAAAAAAAAAGTGGATGAGAAACACGTCTGTTATTGAATCTGTGGCTTTAATCAAAAAACATCTTTGCTTCCTTACAGATGTTGTGGAGTTTTTTGATTCTTGTTTCTCCAGGATGTCATGGGCCGCGCTCAGCATGACCACATAGGCAAAGTTGTTGCATAATCCGAGGAGCCTGTGGAGGAGTTCGAAGAGGAACAGAGAAAACAAAAGAGCAGTTTTGCTTTTTTTTTTTCTTTCTTACAGATCCACAGATCTGTATGTGTATGTATCTATAAAACAATAATAACTTTCAACCAAGGAAACATGCGCATTCACACATCACCATGGTTTCTTAATGAATCCTTGGGCAATAGCATGGTCTGCTTATGTTAACAACAATGCTTATTATCGAAGCTGACTGCAATTAGTGACACTAAGTAAGCGGATCGTACGGAGGATTTCTCCTGCCAAAAACAAAGAGGCCACTTTTTTTTATTTTTTTGAGAGCAGGATTTCCTCTAGTTGGACTCAAAACTCGTAATGTTTCTTTCAAATATAATTCCTTCTCCATCAAATCTTTGTTTCTGCTCTCAGATTTAATCCTTCTTGCACAGAATTTTTTTCTTCTCATTTTTTTCCTTCTCCTCACGCTCAAACTAGTTTCTGCTCCAGTTAGACAGTTTTCTGGCTGTGTGGAGAAGTTTGACAGTTAATTTCACAGTCAGTGGATGAACTAACCAATAAATCCATCTATACGCTGATGGATCCTATAGTATAGAATGTAGCGTAACATTAGTCTGGCTATCTGGGATTAAAAGAAAGCAAAGAGAAAGTATTTCACTGTGAAATGTCAATGTAGTGATTTTTGATTCATTTTTTGTAGTGTTTGGTAATTTTTCATTTGAAAAAGTCATGTGGTGAAATGTATTGCATGTTATATTAACAGAAAAAAAAACAACTCAAACATCTGACCCATAAACCGTATTTTCGTGACTATAAGGCGCATATAAACGTCTTTTTTCCCCCCTCAAAATCTGCGGTGCGCCCTATGTGTGTTGTTACTGCGGACGTTGTTGAGACCACCATGAGAACGTTAAAAGGGAACGTGTGGGCGTGGATTGTGTATAAAAGAACAGGTATGTGCTTTATGCAGAACATTGTTGTCGTAACAACAATGGCTGCGAGCGATGTGGGAGCGATGGATGACCGACGGAGACCACAGTTTCATGAAAAGTGGAAGGCAGCGCCGGGCAAGTTACGCCACAGTTTGCGGATTGATTGTAGATGCTTGGGCTAACGTGTCTGCTGGCACTGTTGTTCGAGCTTTCGCAAAATCCGGCATCATCAAATAGCACACATAACTGAGACTGCGCCTTTTAGTACGGTGCGCCTTATGGTCAGGAAAATACGGGTATGTCATGTGTGAATAACAAACATACTTGTAATTTATATAATATTTTATATTACATGATTTATAGACTTCATAATGACTATGCATTGTAATGGACCTATTATTTTATCATAAATGACAGTAATCTACTGAAAATGAGAACATCATCGTTGTTCAACACTGTAGCGCACATATTGTTTACATTGCGACTAACTAGGGAGTACCAATATGGCGGCTGGTGGCTTCACTTCACCCCTTACTACCAACGGTCTAATAAATAGAGATCAACGGTCGTGACAGTGAAACTGCTTGTTGGTTTTTTCACTCTTAGACTGGAGTCAGTAGGTTGCCTAGCAACCTTTGCAGGCAATAGAATGACAGTTTCAGAAACGATGCACCCGTTTTCTTCTACTCAGTCTGCCTGTTACCGCTCACTGATAATAAAGTTCCTTTTCAATGTTTTCTTCTTGCAATGGTCTTCAATATGCCAGAACAAATATATGAACTTATAGAAAAAACTGAATAGATTTATGAAACATTTTAGCCTCGATAAAAGGAGGCTGCTTACTTCAGAGTCAAACCTTCTTTGGGCCTGAGGTGAACACAAAATCCCTCTTCATCGCTAATTCTGCCTCTAACGGAAAATTAGGTTACTTTTCATTTAAGATTTTGGTATCACGCCTTATAAAGGCTGGGAGAAGGTTCTGGTTTAGTTTAAAGTTAAGTAGAGTTAAATACTAGAACAACACTTAAAGCTACAGTGTGTAATAATTACAGGGATATAGAGTCAGAAATGTAATATATTATACATAACTATGTTATTTATCATCATCTACGAGCTCAGCCTCTTAACCTTAATATTTGCGTTGCCTTAGAATTCGTTATTTATAATTACATAGGAGCGGGTCTCGCAGCCATGGAGGCAGACATCTTTGCGCTACGGCAGCGCAGAGCCAACAAACTAGCGATTGCGAGATCGCCAAAACGTCACAACAATGTAGAAAAAATAACGGGTATATTTATTATCTTAAGTCTACATTAAATCTATACCCTCCTACACAGACTAATAAAATACTATCTGTAAAATTATCTATGTACACAAACCTCATCACTTGAGAAGGTAGGTGATGCGGACGTCTTGGAAGACATTTTGTCCTGTAACGCTCGCCGTACTGTTGGGGGGGGGGAGACGTTCATGTTGCTGCAGTCTGCAGTCTGACCGCTAGATGTCGCTAAAAGTTACACACTGTAGCTTTAAAGCTTTGATCATCTCCTAAAGCTCTGCTCAGTCCCTAGTCTGAACACGAAGGGAGAGAATAGATCAACTGCAGATCCAGAGGTGTCAAGTAATGAAGTACAAATACTTTGTAACTGTACTTAGGTACACTTTTTAGGTATCTATACTTTACTCCATTACTTATTTTTCCTCCTACTTCTGACTTCTACTCATTACATTTTCACACAAGTATCTGTACTTCCTATTCCTTACATTTTTAAATCAAACGTTACTCGTTACTTTTGGCTTCGGTTTAATGTTTATAAATATTTATTTCTCGTCATGTGCTCCATCCAATGCAGATCATTGGCTCCATCCACATCTAGTGAAAACTAGTGTGATTGGATGAGTCATAGAACGCAAACACTCATTGGTTAGCTAAAGGAATGTGAAGTTAGGAAACTGAGTCTGGAAGCATTCGATTTTATTTAACATCCTCAGATGAGATGGAGAATATATAAAAGCGCTGATTTAACCATCCTAAGCACATATTGTACATTTATACCAAAACACTCCAACACTCCCCCTCTCCCATGAAATTAAACCCACTCTCTGCATGAAAGTGTGTGGAAAGAAAAGAAGTAACTAGGATACCAGTTTATTGCAGCGGATATGTAGAAGAAAGAGGATGATCACAATGAAACTTTAAAATATGAAAGGAAAATAACAGCACGCCCTGTAAACCCCATCCCAAGGATGAAACACGGCAGTGAAAGCATCATGCTGTAACTACAGGGAAAGAAGCTCCTGAACAAGCTGAGCTGGAGGACCTGTTCAGCAGGTTGTTTGTAAACATTAGAACCAGTTATGCCCCAGTTTGTGTTAAAGTGCCATAACTCTGTGGTGTGAGGGGTTTAATGTGAAAGAAGAGCTGAAATGTTTATTATAATGCAAAAAAAATAAAAGTTCAACAGTTTTAGTTTCTATTCTTTAAGAAGTAAAGGGGGAAGTGACTGTAGGAAATCATCAGACCGCTATGGGGAATTTTGTTTCGCTGCCATCAGGTGTTTCACTAATGTTTTTATCTTAAAGTCAAACTGTAAAGGATGCTAACATGAAGCTAGCTCCTCGGTTAGCTGAAGCAGCGGCTCTCACTCACCAGAAGCCGACCCAGTTTCTCCATCTACCGCAGGAACCTGGACACCGCAGAGGAACGGAGCGTTAATGATTGGGATAAATCTCAGTTTAATCCACAGATAAGCGACCCACCGTGACTGCCAGGCTGCCGGGGAGGATCTGCATTAATGCTCGCTGAACGCTCCATGGTTCCGACCAGGAACACAGACAGGCTAACGGCTAACTGCAGCTAAACTTCTTCTGCTTCGGGTGTTTATTCGCGGGTTATAAAACAACAGCTATCTGACTGGAACCACTAGTTTTTTGATAAACAAGCGGCAGATACTGTGCCCCACTGGGAAAAATCCCTAGAAACACGATAGGTGACAAAGGTTCCTAGTCGGAACTCAGTTAAAGGCCAATCCCACCTCATTTCTCTTTACCTTTAGCTCCTTTAGCTTAAAATTAACTTTACTTCAAACTCAGCTTTGTTATTTATGAAGCATCCATTTGTTTAATTCTTATACGTTCAATCAGGGGGGGATTTACCATTAGGCAATACTAGGCAGTTGCCCAGGGCCCCAAGTTCCTGGGGGCCCCATAAAACTCTATTTGGATATATGGTTAATACAACTATTCCTTATTTGTGAACATTAATAATGTTTTTTGATTTAAAAAATCCCTTTTCTAAAATGCCATCAAAAAGCTTGTAATATTAAGTGTGTCTCAAAAAGGGGCAAGAAGAGAGGGACAATACCTATAACTAATAATGGATGTCTATTCTATTAACATTTCTCTATCTGTATATTGGGTCTGTTTGATGTGTTGTCTTCTCAGTTCAGAGGGCCCCCTGCCTGTCTTTGTATAGGGCCCCAAATTTCCTAAATCCACCTCTGTGTTCAATAAAGGGCTATATTGGCGCCTTTCAACATTACATCTGGGTGAGCCTTCAAAACTGGACAACATTTTCTACAATACAGCAGAATAAAACACACTTATTGATTTGTGACTCTTGTGTCTTTAAATAAAAATGAAAACAAGCTCAAATGTATGAAGTTAAATTGCAACCAAAACTCAGACTAGCGTATAAAGCAATCACAATAGTGCAATTATTAATCACAACCATGCATTTAGTAGCCGAAAGAGCGTTCAAGTGCGCTTGAATAACCACATGCCCGCTATCACTGCTATGCACTCTTTCAGTTATTACTTGCATGTTTGTGATTTGTGATTGGTTAACATGCACGTCTGATTTTCGGCAGCAACTTAACACCATAAAAATGAGTACTATTGATCTGCTGAGGCCGACTGGGGTTCAAGGAGACAGAAGCAGACATAGCTTCTGTCAGTGAGCCCCAGGGCAGCTGTGGCTACAATGTAGCTTGCCACCATCAGTGTGTGAGTGTGTGCGTGAATGGGTGAATGAATATAGTGTAAAGCGCTTTGGTCAAGTCTCCTAACTTGACGAAAGGCGCTATATAAGTACATGCCATTTACCATTTACCATAGAAAAAGAAGATAGATACAAAAGCCAACTGTAAAAGGCGGCCCCGTCCAGGAAACACACAGCCAGGCAGACGAGCTCTGAGCCAGCTCCCATGCCAGAGGATGAAGAGAGCACATCCAGTTAGTCACAGTCAGAGAAACAGGACTACACTGAAAAACAGGCCAAGCTCCAACATCTAGAAACAAAGGTGTTGATGGCAGCAGCACAGCTGATATTTCTCTCCAGGATGGAGTCACAGCCAAACAGGAACAGACCAGATTAGGCTACTATGAGAAAAAGCAGAGAGAGCAGAACGTTAGAGATTGAACTAATAGATTGTGCAGAGTGGGAGAATAGAGATAGAATGAAGCAGAATGATGAAAAAGGGGTCCCTATGTCCTCCAGCAGTCTAAGCCTATAGCAAATAATAGTCAGCAGAAAGAGTCTTTCAAAAATGGGACAAACCTTTTTCTGAAGCCTCTTTTGCTGTTCCACAGGAGGTCTGTGGTTTCATCTAAAATTTTTCAAAAAACTCTGAGTCAAACATGTTGCATGTTCCATGTTTAAAGTCAACTTCACCATTTAAGATCACAGTAGATTAATCTTCTGCAGAAGGTTATCAAGGATGGTGTTCATGTTCATCTCCAAATAGGACGGCACTATGCTGTTACTAAAGGTGTCTGTCGGTTTAGCTGTGGTTAATTGGGCCAAAACAATTTAAAAAAAGTAAAAGAATGATAGCCTGAATCAGAATGGATTTGTTTTCATATTAACTGAGCCCACCGTCTGAAACTGAGACTCATCTGATCTGCAACATTTTGTCAGACTGTGGATTTTAGCCTCAGCTTCCTGTCTCTAACTTGAAGCATTTCTTGTTCTGCATTCAGTAGTTTTCTAAATATCTATAAATACCAAGGAGTCATCTTGACGTCTTTTTCACTCAAAACAAATTTCACATTTTAACTTAAAGCAAATAAATGCAGCATTGTTTATAAACCTGTTTTATAAATTGCCAGACTTCACAGCAGATAAACCAAGACCAGGAATTTAGGTACAACTGATTCTTCTGCAGTAGGAGTCTGTTTTCACTAAATGCCTCTTAGATTTATTCACGTTATCTAGACCTTTTCATATTTTTATCTTAAAAAACACAAACCTAGTAGGGTTTTTTTTAGATTTTATTAAGATTAAAAAAGTCCCCACAGAATTTTGAGGATAATTGTGAAAATAATAGAGAATCTGAAAAATTTAACAAATATGAACTTTGGTTAAAGCTGGTGTTTCTTTATTCATCCACCTTGTTTAATGATGCCAAAAATTCAATTCGAGGTCCTGATTGAATTTTTGCAAAATGTAAAAAAGCTCATGAGATATAAAATGTTTTGTATTAACGTAACGTAGTTACAGTAGAAATGCATTTCCTGTAACATTGAGTTTTAATAAATATGTATAAAATGAATTTTTTAAAACTTCCTTTCCATAAATATCCTCAAAACATAAAAGGAGCTTTTAGGTCTCTTTCTTTTCTGCTCTCCTCGGCCTCTAAGGGGCTGGGTGATGGAGCTGATAAGAGTCTCTGGTCATCGGCTGTGTGTATAAAACTCCATCAGTTTCTGGCTGCCTGAACAGTCTCTTCTTCCAGAGTCTATCTCAGCCATGGCTGTGACTAAGCTCATTGCTGTGCTGGTTCTGCTCCAGAGCTCTGCAGGTGAGAAACCATCTCCTTTGATGCTCAATAATCTGGACTGAACTGTCATTTAATTCTTGAAATGTTTCTTGAGAAATTATAACCTCAGAAACAGATAAGTTATCCAGTTATTCTTTCATTAGCAAGAGTCAGTTTCTCTTTATGACGTTATTGTCGGCCCTCCGATTTTCCTCACTTCTCTTTCTTCTGTAGATAGTTTTATTATTATTATCAGGTACACACTGATGTCTGCTGAATTATTCTGTCATCCACAATGTTTGAACCAAGTCTGATCCTCTACCTTGCCCCCACTGTGGCTCTACCTCTTCCAAAATGCTCAGTTTAACCTGAGCTATTTTTTGCATTTGTGCTGCTATAGGCTTAGACTGCTGGAGGACATAGGGACCCCTTTTTCATCATTCTGCTTCATTCTATCTCTATTCTCCCACTCTGCAGAATCTATTAGTTCAATCTCTAACGTTCTGCTCTCTCTGCTTTTTCTCATAGTAGCTTCATCTGGTCTGTTACTGTTTGGCTGTGACTCCATCCTGGAGAGAAATATCAGCTGTGCTGCTGCCATCAACACCTTTGTTTCTAGATGTTGGAGCTTGGCCTGTTTTCCAGTGTAGTCCTGTTTCTCTGACTGTGACTGAGTGGATGTGCTCTCTTCATCCTCTGGCATGGGAGCTGGCTCGGAGCTCGTCTGCCTGGCTGTGTGTTTCCTGGACGGGGCCGCCTGTGGAGCTGGTTGACGGTTGCCTTTTGTATCTATGCTTCTTTTTCTATGTCTGCTTCTGTCTCATAAACCCCAGTGGGCCTCAGCAGATGGCCGCTCACACTGAGCCTGTTTCTGCTGGAGGTTTCTTCCTGTTAAAATCAGCTGTTTTCCTTAGATAGAAAACTTTGAACCAATCTGTCTGTATGATCTGGTTGATTTGTCTCTGTAAAGTACCTTAAGATGACATGCGTAATGAATTGGTGCTATATAAAAAAAACTAAATGGAACTGAATTAATGCTTATTAGATGCTTTAAGTTAAAGCACAATTTAAACTATTGTTGTTTTCTCCTACTTGTGTTTTAGATTCAATGGGAGCTGCAGTGAGGAGCTCCATCGTTGGTGGGGATGATGCCCCTAAGGGCACGTGGCCATCTTTGGTGTACCTTGACATCAAGACTGACAGCGGGAAGAGGAAGTGGCACTGCAGTGGCACAATCCTCAGTGAAAACTGGGTGATGACTGCTGGGAGCTGCTGGGATGAGTAAGTTTGGATCTAAATAAGCTACTGTACAGGTTCTGATAATTTTAGATTATTTAACAGCTAGATTATGCTTTTAAAGCCTTATTATGATTTATATGGAAATAACCAGATTAACTAGGTAACTGACAATGTCTAAAATACTTTTCATACAAGTATATGATCTGGTATACTTTATAGAAATATTTGACATGTTAAACTTTAAGCAGAGAATATTATAAATGGTTAATTTGTTGCATCAAAACAACAAATAGACTTCACTGGTTACTTCTTTTGTATATATTAACCCTTTATAGGGCACAGTGAAATACTTTGACAAATAAAATTTCAAGCCAATAGTGTTATTGGAATCCTGGACAAGACGTTTTTACTTTTGTAACATGAAAAAAAAATATATGGACATTTTGATGGCAAAAATTAACGTCAATGTAATAACAAGAAACGCCAATTTGCCCAAATATATTAAGAAAAATAACAAAAGTGCTTCTAGAAGAAGTTTATGGAAAACACTCTGAGAGTAAAAGAAACCCTTTTTTTTTTTTTGGTCCAACATAACCTTAGAGGTATGAATGCTGATACTGGCACTTACATTTGTTAGTTTATAAACCTAAATATAATTGTTAACTAGGCTTATTAACTTTTTAACTTTTCAATTAGCTTTTTACCTTTTGTATTGACTTGTTTACTTTTTTTTCCAACTCAATTTACAATAGGTAATATATCCTTCAAGGGCTCATCTAATTGGTCAAATGCCAAAATAAGATGTACAGCAAAGTAGCAGGATCTTTGCTGAATGGCTGGGTATAGACCTTGTGCTTCAAGACCTCACTGAGGGACAGGGGGGGACTCCATTTGTAAGGGGTATGCAAGTGATCAATAATGGTAACTTGTACTATAAAGGGTTAAAAACGTCCTTTAATTATAGTTTTCCTGAGATAAATAATTAAGTACCATGTCGTGTTCTGTCAGCTTAGTCAGATAAAGAGATGGGTCTGGTTACCTTGTTTTATCAAAGTAGATATATTTTGGAAAATAGGCCTTAACTGATGTCCTTCAGCTGATCGTACTCAGTACAGCTTGATACTGTTTGAGGTTTTGATTTACAGAGAATAACAATGAAGTAATAAATGAGTTCTTTGTTTCAGTGAATTGTGGTCTAGATGGGATCGAACAGGAGTGTGGGTCGGCGTGCATGAACTGGATAAACCAGCTGAACGCTACATGCAGGTAATAACCGTTGATCGTTTGCCTGAGTTCAACGCAGTGGGCAAAGGCTTCGTCAATGACATCGCCCTGATAAAGTTGAAGAAACCGTTAGACTTCTCCAAGATGAAACATACTTCCCCAGTGAAGCTGCCAGAGGAGGATGAAACCTTCGATTCATCCTCTGAGTGTTGGATCGCTGGCTGGGGGGAAAAAGGTACAGGTGGCTTTATTTTTGACATTGATATAATATCAACTGTTTACAAGTATAGATAAAAAATATAAGCTTTTTAAACTGTTAGCATAAAGTTGTCATTACTTTCTTTGTTTGTTCAACCAGGTTCAGACAAGAATCCAAATTCTCTTCAGCAGTTGAAGGTTTCCATCTTGCCTCAGGAAAAATGTAGCCGCATATTTCCAGATGTAACAACAGAAAAGTACAGCGATAAGATGGTCTGTGCAGGTGTCCCTAATGTACAAAACAAGAACGCCTGCGATGTAAGTTACAGCATTTATATAAGCTAAGAAATGTGAAAATTGATTTTCTGTTTAAAACATATTTAAAAAATGTATGCATCAAAGAGTTTGAGTTAATAGTTTTAATCGAACAATTTATGCCAACTCCTCCTTAGTTTTGGGGCACAAAAAAAAAAACAACAAAAAAACAAACACATTTTCACACCGACAGGCGCTAACATGCATGTTTCAGTCAGTAGGAAAGTAGTCGACAAATTTAGGGAATCCCAGTGGAGCCAAAATGCAAAACCCAGTTAGCCTCTAGCTACACGCAATGCTAACAGGTGAGCTAACAAACTAGCCTAACTTTATGACCCTTAGATTAAACATATAAATGCTTTTGTAGGGATTGGAAAAAAGGCAACTGTTATACTGATTTGTCTTTTTCTAGTAGATTTTTGTTTCATTACAGTCTAAAAATTATGACAAAAATGGTGCAGTTAGCTTTTAGAACTGTATGGATCAAAATGCTGTTATTTAGGGAAGCCCAGAGCGGCCGTACTCCACCTTTTTTTTTTCTTTGTCTTCCAGAGATAATGACATAACTATCTTGTTATCGCGGTTGAACCATTAATTAGTTTTCTTGAGATAACAAGATAATTTTTTTTATTTTCAAAAGAAAACAGTCATTGATTTCTTGAGATAACAAGATGATTAACCTGTCTGAGTAATGAATGAGGCTGGCCAACAGCCCTGGATTCCCAGTCCATCCATGCCTGGGGGCCAATAGTTGTGCAGTCGCTGTACCACCTGTACGCAAATCAGCTTTTTAGTTTCCTTTTGCTTTTCACTCATTGTCAGGTCGCATGGAATACACCAGAAACAATTCTGACAGTTTTTTTATGAAAATCTTTAATCTGGACTAATTTTGGAGGTTAATTCAATTCAGTTTATTTCTATAGCGGCAATTTACAACACGTCATCTCAAGGCACTTTACAATTCAACCAGATCATCAAGTCAAATTGATTCAAAGTTTTCCATCTAAGGAAAACCAGCTGATTGCATCGAATCATTGACTCGAAGGCAATACCTCACACCAAGAATGCTTGTAGCGACAGTGGAGAGGAAAACCTCTCTTTTAACAGGATGAATTCTCCAGCAGAACCAGGCTCAGTGGGAGCGGCCATCTGCCGAGGCCGACTGGGGTTCAAGGAGGCAGAAGCAAACATGCAGAAATAAGTGTTTGACAGGGGCTGTTCAGAAAACCCCCAGTGACAGAACACCGACGCTACGGCGCAGGAGTTATAGGTCTGATTGCTCACAAATCAAAGCTTACGTAGTTAGAGGCTTGTTCTCTTCATATTTGTTTTCATTCAGACCAAGTCAGCTTTTATTTTCCCTGGAAAACTTTGCCCTGTATTCCAGGTACTCTGATTTGTTCCTAACACTCAAACAGACATGTATCAAGTTTATTCAGACGGCTTTATATTGACTTGAGGTGACTGTGCAAATTTGTGTCAGGAAACTTTAAACAAAATAAAGTGGTTCTAAGAACATTTTATAATTATAATGTCTAAGTAGACCCAGAATAACGATGAATGTAATGATCTAATGTCAAATATTTGTTCTTTACAGGGGGACTATGGTGACCCGCTCATGTGTAAAACAAGCAGAGGCTTTGTGCAGGTTGGAATCATGAGCTCTGGGAATCCAGATGGTTGTAATAGCGCCTCTTTAACCATCTACACTAAGGTCTCCGGTTATATGGGCTACATCAACGCTCGCCTTAATTCTGTCACTAAAGAATTAGCTTAGGCCTCTTACTCCAAGAAGCCAAAGAAAAATAACCTGCAGCCTTTTAATATGAGCAGAGTTCCTGCCTCACTCTAAAAACTCTACCCTAAGCTAATCTCCGCCCTCTTGTTAGCCCCTACTGCTCCTTCACTCTGTTATATTTCAATCACAATGCATTAAAGCTTTGAAGCATCACTTTTTGTGTCCGTCTGGCTTTATTTCAAGAACCATTTCTAAAATTAAAGAAGCAATCCTTAAAATCAAACCAAAAAAGTGTCAGAATATTCTCTTTTTTTTAAAAAGTTCAATAAACAAAGTGCATTAAAACCATGCCTCATATATTTGAGTTTGAATAACTTCTCTTTTTATTTTATTCCTGCTTACATTGTGCTGAATGTTAAGGTAGTGTCATTGTTTTGGTTCTATTCAAGTTTTATCTCTGAGTTTTCATTGGTCTTATTTCCATTTTTGTGTTCTAGTTATTTTTGTTTGTATTTGTGTTCTTAGATATTTCTTGTTTGCCCTCTTGTGTCAGTCTCCTTTTCCCTAGCTCCCTTCTTGCCTCCTCTGTTCACACCTGCTCCGAATCTGCTAATTAGCCTGGTCTTTGTTTCTCTCTCCCATATATTCTCCTCCCATGCAGTCACTCTTTGCTGATTTGTTGTTGTTTCTTTTGCCCTTGTTGTGAGTATTTCTGGTTCTCAGATTTTGTGGATTTATGTTTTTGGATTTTTGTTTCTGTTGAACTTTTTGGATAATAAATCTTCAACTAACCTCCTTTAGCTTCAGTCTGCATTTGGGTCCTCCTGTCAAACCTCCACCCCACTGTGACAGTAATGGAAATAAGACCAATTAAAACTCAGAGATAAAATTGGAAAAGAACCAAAATCATGACGTGTAGGGCAGATTTAATTTATAGATTAAATTTTTTTTTTTTTTTTTACATATAACTGTATTTCTCTAAAGTAAGGCTCACTTCAGCATCATGATGTCCCAATATATTTCAATCTTTATAAGATGAAAGCTCAACAAAGTAATGCAAACTCAGATCCAAAAAATGGGGTTTCATTAGATAAGGTTATGTTAGGCTAAGAGAAAATAATGGGAAGATACATGTCAACATATAAAGAATCATAGCCTATATAGATACTATAATAATGCAGGTTTTTATCAAATTTTCTTATCCACATGTTAGACTCTCAGGAGTTAATCAGTAAAATAAAGTTTACTATACAGAAAGTAATGCAAAAATAATGATCCTGCAAGCTGTGGTGATAGGGAGGGAGATCGGGAGATGTGGAAAGAGAAGAAACATGCGTAACTGGGGAATGAACTGGACAAGAGGCTCTAGATCCAGGCTAATGGATCTAGAAGGGAGCTTCCTTGCTCGTCTTTCCACACCTGCTCCCAGTTAATTGATTCATTGATCTGTTTGGCATATATAATCCTCCTCTGCAGTAACTCTTTGCTGGATTCTCTTTATTCCCTGGTGTTTCCTGGTTAGATATTTCTGAATTTATGCTTCTGCTGCCACCACTCTATTGATTAAATTTGCAAGAAACCGTCTCAGCCTTTATCACTGCATTTGGGTCCTCTGCAAACCTAAACTCAACTTGGCATTCACAAGATTGGAAGATGCTGTGAAAGGCTACACATCTGAGATCTGCAACCTCAAGAAGAAAGTCTGAGTAACTAAAGAACAAAAACAAGAGAGTCCAAAACAAACAACCAAAGGTGGGCAGCTGTGAAGCAGAGCCTATGGAGGCCAAAGTCGAAGAAGAGTTTCTGGAGGAAGGCCGGGAGGCCGCCGTCTCAGCAGCAACAACCTTTGAGTTAGAGTCACCATGGGCAGTATACGAGACAAAACAAAAAACAAAAAAAAGTGATAACATTTAAAAAAAGGATGAAAAATGATTAAAAAAAAGAAAACAAATGTGACTGGGACCTAAAGGTCTAACATCAGTAATAATAAAAAACATAGAGAGATGGTAAGTGATAAGTTATCTCTAAAAGCAAAGATAAACATTCAAGAATTTAAAAGTCTAATGGCCTTTGGTATGAAAGAACTTGCATAGCAGTTTATTGCACAGTGATGCATTACATAAAGGCCTCCTGAAGGCAAAAAACAGAATTTATTTTCCAGAACATGTCCTTATGATCACTTCAGCTTTTTTTTGTGTAAGTTTTTCATTACAAAAGAAGGCAAGTCCTTCTGTGATTTTAGAACAAATTTTAACAACGTGATTCAAAATGTTATAAGCTTTCAATGTAAGGCAAATTTACCAACAGATAAATTAAAAACACAGGAGATTCTCAATGAAAGCCTGATAAAACCAACCCATGATAAATGGACTGACTGAAAAAGACTTTAGTTTTCTCAGAAGGTTAATTCTTTGTTGAGCTTGTTTCACAACAGCTGCAGTAAAAATTTGGAACTTATGCTGGTTGTCAAAAATTGTACCAAGAAGAGACCAGCTCGACACCAAGGGTAGATGCTTTTTACGTCTAAAATCAAAATGTAATTATTTTGTCTTTTTGGGGGCCGCCGTCCTGCGGTTCCTGACGTCTTGGCAGGAACCTAGGAAGAGGTATGTACGGAGCCCCTCTAATGACATGGTAAAAAAAAATGTTTAATTGTGGCCACGAAGTAGTATTTCGTGCGCACAAAGTAGTATTTCGTGGCCACGCAATAAGTTTAACGTGCGCACGAAATACTTATTAATAATATCAATAAATCCGCCCCTGTTTTCAGGCTTATGTTAACTGTAATGACTTATCTTGGACAGGCTGCTATGTAAACGGGCCTTTAGTCCTTCGTTTAGCTATGCTGCGGTTGTTTACACTACGCCTTTTCCACCTAAAATGGCGTCTTAGCAACAAATGTCACGTGACTGGCGGAGACTGACTGGGTAAGCAAATCGAGCGCGCCTTAGACCTTAGAGAAGGCACGCTCGATTTGCTTACCCAGTTGTCCAGGATTGATATTAATATTATTAATAAGTATTTCGTGCGCACGTTAAACTTATTGCGTGGCCACGAAGTAGTAATTCGTGCGCACGATAAACTTATTGCGTGGCCACGAAGTAGTAATTCGTGCGCACGATAAACTTATTGCGTGGCCACGAAGTAGTAATTCGTGCGTACGTTATACTTATTGCGTGGCCACGAAGTAGTATTTCGTGCGTACGTTATACTTATTGCGTGGCCACGAAATACTACTTCGTGCGCACGAAATACTACTTCGTGGCCACAATAAAAAAATTTTTTTGACCATGTCATCAGAGGGGCTTCGTAGGTATGAGACCCACGAAGAGGCAGTGCAGCTTTACCCCGGAATCCCACATACTCCGTCATAGCTCCGCCCCGCTGCGCTCCAGACCGCCTGCACAAAGCAAAGCATACATCCTCCGCTGTGGCTCCCGTCCGCTCCGCTCTGAGTTTCTTGGAGATCGTAGAGAGCATGCGCGAGATGAACCAGGGTTTCCGCGGATCATTAAAAATAATTACAATTCATTCATTTTTTTTTTAAATCAAGGCCTTAATTGGCACTAAAATTATTTAAATATGTTTATCGAAGTATTTATAATTTTTTAATAAAAAATGCTTATAAAAACAATTTCGTCAGATATATTACATCGCTATTAATTTGCGTGGAACTGATCATAAAGCCGTATGTTCGGAAAGGAAGCTCGAGGCGGAGAAAAAGCTAGAGAATATATATATACGTATATGTGTGTGTGAGTGTGTGTGTGTGTGTTTACATACATACAGGAGTCATGGAACTGTGCTTACAGCTCCTTCATATTTCATGTACACTGATAACTTGTGTACTTAGTACTTGTTGATGGCTTTAAAATCATTTCTAATAGCATTAAAATAGCATTAAATTAGAGTCACTCATTCCTGTATAAACCCTGTGAACGCTTAATTTAATATGGCATATTAAAAAAATCCCCATCAGCTTTCAGCATATGTTTAGTTTCTGCCCAAATATATATATATATATTTTTGTAGATTTTTGTTACGGGGATAAGGATAATTCAAAACTGCTTTTTTGAATGAACTTGTTCTCTACTCCCAAACTCAGCATCTCTTCATCCATTCCTGCAATAAGAAGTTTCTTTTGAATGGATTTGATTAAACTTTAAGTCCGTCAGTATAAAATAAATATTTTGATGGAGATGAGAAATCTGCTTCCTGGTTGGTGAATAACCAATAGTTTGGATCCAATCATTTAAATAAACGGTGTTAGTTTTTTTTTTTAATATATAAGAATTGTGCTATAATTTCTAGTCACCGATCTGTTGCTGCTATATTTTAATTTGACGAACCGGAATTTCTCGATGTTCTTTTTCCTGTTTGGTGCGATTGCAATTGGGGATCTTGACCTGGCCGGACCGGAGTGGAGCAAAAAATAGCTCGGCCCCGAAATTTGTCGGTGACGGACAGAGAAGCGAACGTGGACGGAGACGTGCGGAGGAGTAGCGGTGGATGTGGAACAGCTCTCATTGATTTCCATGAAAGACAAGCGCTCCGCACAACGTATGTCAGTGGGGCGGAGCGGAGCGCTGACGGAGTATGTGGAATCTGGGGGTTACACCCATGGAGAAGCGCCATTATTGACTCACCAAGAGGCAGCCCAGATGGCAAGGGATGTTCACGGAGGGATTTCAAAGACGAGGAGCAGCCACAGAGAGGCCTTGAAGATGAGGAGCACCCACAGAGGGCCCTTAAAGACAAGCTCTCAGAGAGCTCTATTTCATAGAATAGTTAGTGTGAGAGCACCAAAAGGGTCTGATTGTGGAGAAAGGACACTAGGACCATCTGTCTGAGGAGAGAGAACATTAGGAGGGTCTTACTGTGTAGGAAGGATACATTTCTGTTTTTTCTGTCAAGACGCGGTGCTGAGTGTACAGTTATGAGAAATAAAATGAACTTTATTAATTTTAGCAAATGGCTGCAAAGAAACAACTGCCCCATTTACACCACCCCTCTGAAATAGATCTGTGGCGAGTTCAGACCGAACTTAAATCAGTTCATTGCGCTGAGCTTGGTTCCCACAACCATTTATACATCACTCTAGCATGGTTCCTCGCCTCCTATCGGCATACCACAATATTACAGCTCTCAAGGTGGGAATTATGCAAACAAAAATGGTGGCACCCATAACATTCAGGAACTTAGCTCCCATGTCAGAGGATGAAGAGAGCACATCCAGACGGTCAGTCAGAGAAACAGGACTACACTGAAAAACAGGCAGATCTCCAACATCTAGAAACAAAGGTGTTGATGGCAGCAGCACAGCTGAGATTTCTCTCCAGGATGGAGTCACAGCCAAACAGGGACAGACCAGATGAAGCTACTATGAGAAAAAGCAGAGAGAGCAGAACGTTAGAGATTGAACTAACAGATTCTGCAGAGTGGGAGAATAGAGATAGAATGAAGCAGAATGATGAAAAAGGGGTCCCTATGTCCTCCAGCAGTCTAAGCCTATAGCAGCAGAACTATAGAGATAGCTCAGGATAACCTGAGCCACCCTAACTATAAGCTTTATCAAAAAGGAAAGTTTTAAGCCTAGCCTTAAAAGTAGACAGAGTGTCTGCCTCACGGACTAAAACTGGTACTTGGTTCCACAGGAGAGGAGCCTGATAACTAAAAGATCTGTCTCCCATTCTACTTTTAGAAATTCTAGGAACCATTAGTAAACCTGCAGATTGAGAGCGAAGTGCTCTGTTAGGAACATAAGGAACAATCAGATCTCTGATATCAGATGGAGCCTGGCCATTTAATGCTTTATATGTGAGAAGTAGGATTTTAAATTCTATTCTGGATTTAACAGGAAGCCAATGAAGAGAAGCCAGGATAGGAGAGATATGATCTCTCTTTTTCATTTTCATCAGAACTCTGGCTGCAGCATTTTGGATCAGCTGAAGGCTTTTAACTACAGTTTTGTTGGGATCTGGAGGTCTGTCCACTTTTCTCCACCAGAGGGCGTTCTAGGTCTCCTGGAGCTGGAGCTGACTGCACCACCTGCGGCTCGTTAGCTCATCAGGAGACCAGTATTTAAAGAGGCAGAGGACATCACTCCAGCGCCAGAGTGTTTGCCAGTTATGGTTAGCAAGCCTGAGCCAACCTGCCTATCTGAAATCTCTGCCTCCCAGAAAGCCTGAACCTGAACCTAATCTGTTTTGTCCTCTCTGCTTTCCAGGTTTAACCTGCCTCAAACCTGAAACCTTGAAGAGTTTCTCTGTTGGAAATCTGTCAGTCTGATCTCTGAAGAACCCTGGAGAATCAAACCTGTCAAAGACCTGCCTGCCCGCTCTCTGAAGAATCTGAAAGGGAAACTCAAATCTGTGATCTGCAAACTCTCAAACCCAGCTCTGCCTCCGCCAAGCCCTCAGCCTGCCGACAGCCTCTGGACCCTCCTGGTTCCGCCTCTCTGCCTCTCAGCTCAGACTGTAGAACAGGTACAGACCTGCACTCTCTCATCCTGCAAATTTCCTGTACATCAGCTAACCTATCTGTCCCCCCCGCAGTGAACCGAGTCGTGACCAGTCCTGGATCTGATTATCCCTTGGATCAGTTCTTTATTCAACTGTGTTTGTTCAATAAACCTTTGAACTTTTCTCCTGTTTCCGTGTGTTCTGCATGTGGGTTAGGAACCTTAAACCGAACATGACAAGCCTGTAATTTATGTAATGGGTTAGCTTCATCTGGATTATAGACAGATATAGCTGGGTATCATCAGCATAACAGTGAAAATTAATCGCATGCTATCTAATAATTCTACCGATTGGGAGCATGTATAAAGTAAAGAGAATTGGTCCTAGCACTGATCCCTGTGGTACTCCACAGGTAACCTTTGTGCATGAGGAAGATCTGTTATTAACGTGAACAAACTGAATTCGATCAGATAGATCAGATTTAAACCAGTCTAGTGCTGTTCCTTTAATTCCAACAAAACATTCAAGTCTTTCTAAAAGAATATTATGATCAACTGGATCAAATGGAGCACCGAGATCCAACAGGACGAGCACAGATACAAGTCCATTATCTGAGGTCATGAGAATATCATTAGTGACTTTCACCAGAGCTGTTTCAGTGCTATGATGACCTCTAAAGCCAGACTGAAACTCTTCAAAAAGTTCATTATTGTGTAAGTGATCGCAAACTTGTTTTGCAACTACTTTCTCAATCATTTTAGATAAGAAAAAAAAATTGGATATAGGTCTATAATTGACCAATTCATCTGGGTCAAGAGACGGTTTCTTACGCAAAGGTTTAATTGCAGCAACCTTAAAAGTCTTTGGTACATATCCCTGTAACAGAGATAGATTAATCACATCTACAATGGAGGAGGAGATCAAAGGGAATACCTCCTTAAATAACCTGGTTGAAACAGGATCTAACATACGAGTTGAATGATTAGATGAAGACAATAGTTTAATAGTAACTCTGAATGTTCAACTGGATCAAAGCAGTCTAAACCCGGTTCAGATTCCATGACTACCTCAGATGATGCCCCACCCTCCAGAGACAAACCAATCACAGATAGAGGAGTGCTAATTATCTTATTTTTAATAAGATCAATCTTATTTATAAAGAATCCCATAAAATCATTACTTCTAAGAGCAGGTGGAATGGACGGTTCAACAGAGCTATGGCTCTGGGTGAGTTTGGCAACTGTATTAAAAAGAAATCTAGGATTATTCTTATTCTCCTCTACTAATGAGGAGAAATATGCTGCTCTTGCTTTACAAAGGGTCCTCTTATACAGCAGTACACAATTTTTCCAGACTAGGAAGGACTCCTGCAGGCCTGTGGAGCGATATTTTCTCTCCAGTTTCCTAGCATTTTACTTCAGAGTGCGCAGCTCTGCATTAAATCAAGGAGCAAGCTTTCTATTTTTAATGGTTTTCTTTCATCTGCAGAATATTGCAAAAATGAGAAATCTCGTGTCCAGGGGTGATGCTGAGAAACTAGTCCATGCATTTGTTACTTCAAGGCTGGACTATTGTAATTCTTTACTATCAGGAAGTCCACAAATTGTAGTTAAAAGCCTTCAGCTGATCCAAAATGCTGCAGCCAGAGTTCTGATGAAAATGAAAAAGGGAGATCATATCTCTCCTATCCTGGCTTCTCTTTAAGAAAACAGCAGCATTTCTTGCTACATTAATACGAATCTTATCAGCACTACACGCACTAGATGCTGTTCATCAATGTTTAAAGCATAACTGGCTCTGATGAATGTGGAATTAGGACTTTTTCCACTTTGGAAAGTACATTTAAACTTAGCGACTAAGACAGTAGGTAAATACATTCCTATTTAATCATATATAGTCTAAATATGTCTGTTATATGTAGATTAATCCTGTGTTTTCTTTTAAAGATATACAATTGTGCAGAAGTAAACAGAGGTAAATCCCACTTTTATTTTTTTATCTAATATGCTCTCTCTGTATCATGCAAAATAATACAGTAAAGGGACGGCAAATAAATTTATTGTATTTACAGGAGCACTGGACCTATAAGAGGAACTGACACCGAGCATTTAAAATATTAACTTCATATCTGGGCTGTAATAACTCTGTGTCGCCCATTTTATATATTTTATCACAGGGTCTGAAACAATTAATCCTATTAATCAATTGTTTAAATAATCATCAACTACTTTAATAATTGATTAATCGTTAACTGGAGTATAGGGCCACTAAAATGTGCCTTTACCGACAGAGCGACCCACTTAGAGCAGGAATTATACCAAGATTGTAAAAAATATGTAAACATTTTGCATTAAGATAAAAAAAAAAATTCTGTCAATATTCTCCATCCAGAACTCCTCAAGAGGAAACATTTCGGTTTCACCTGACTTAATTTTGTAAACAAATCTTCCTTTAGCAACCTTTGGCTATCTAATTATTAATAGATTCCTCGAAAAAAAATAATTGACAGATTAATCAATTTGCAAAATAATCAATAGTTGCAGCCCTAATTTTATGATAACATTCCAAACACATTTCTTCCATCATGCAGCACTGAAGGGCAGCTGCTTCACACTGAGGCTGCCCTGCAGCATTATATCGGTTTCCTACAATCATATAATGTTTCTATTATACATGTGTGTTTTTAATATTAAAGGATTAAATGTAACACAACCTTTTATCATCCTCCTATATTACTCACTGTCTGACTGTTTAAATAGCTCCTTATGTCTATTTTCTTTTTTTAGTGGCATCATCTACAAACACAACACTAAGAATAAGCCTAAGTTTATTTAAATATAAAATCACTTTTAACAATTATAAAGACAATATCTTATCTGTAATGTAATAGTATCCAAAATTAAACATCCAGATTTCAGCATTATTTACCAGACATTAATGTTTGTACTAATTTACTTATAGACTGTGTGGAAATGTAGAAAAATAGAATCGGTGTAAATAGAGTTCCTCTGTTTGTCTTTATCCTATTTCTAGAAGTAGAATCAATTAAATAGAACTATTTTTATGTGGAAAACCAAAAATAGCAGATCTTTAGCATCCTTCTCGTGTTATGTTCTATAAAAGAAATAAAACCCATTATTTATACCTGAACTGCCTTCAAAAATGAAAACAGTAATAGCAAAAAATATTGGTGAAAGGGAATCAGAAATGTTGATAACTTACAGTCTTTGTTCATTTTAAAAGCTGTTCTCAGAACTCCTGTCTGACTGACTATTTAGTTTTAGAAAAGAACTTTAATTTCTCTAGTTCCACAAATCCAAACTCTCTCCTGCTTCTTTACAGAACTGCAGTCTGAAGCTTTCGCCTGTTTTAGCCTAGATAATATTTAGTTGTTTAATTGGAACTAGTTTCGTAGCCTAATATTAATTTTGGTAACCGCCGTGTTCTAGCATCATTTTTTGTTTTTATTTCGTGCTCCAAGCACACAGACTAGAAAACAAGACAAACTGAGTAAGAGAGAAGGAGAACTTAAGGTTGAAATATCAGAGATATAATCAGCACAGTTGATGTGCTGCTGTGTGAAAGGAACAGGAAAGAGCAGACAGCTGCAGCTACCAGGCAGAGGAACTGGGAGAGGAAAATAAGTCGCTGCTGCAACAACTACTGCTGTTAATTATAAACATGTTGTTCACATCCAATTATTGGTAGGGACAATTAGGTCGGTGCATAGTTTTGGTAGGGACATGTCCCTATGGTCCCTATGTTAACCTACGCCCATGAGACACCCTGTCTACATTTGAGGCTAGGCTTAAAACTTTCCTTTTTGATAAAGTTTATAGCTAGAGTGGCTCAGGTTATCCTGAGCTATCTCTATACAGTAGTTATGCTGCTATGGGGTTAGACTGATGGAGGACATAGGGACCCCTTTTTCATCATTTCTGCTTCATTCTATCTCTATTCTCCCACTCTGCAGAATCTGTTAGTTCAATCTCTAACGTTCTGCTCTCTCTGCTTTTTCTCATAGTAGCTTCATCTGGTCTGTTCCTGTTTGGCTGTGACTCCATCCTGGAGAGAAATATCAGCTGTGCTGCTGCCATCGACATCCTTGTTTATAGATGCTGGAGATCGGCTTGGCTCAGAGCTCGTCTGCCTGGTTGTGTGTTTCCTGGACAGCGCCTCCTTTTACAGCTGCTTTTTCTATGTCTGCTTCTGTCTCCTTGAACCCCAGTCAGCCTCAGCAGATGACCGCTCACACTGAGCCTGGTTCTGCTGGAAGTCAGTTCCTATTAAAAGGGAGTTTTTCCTCTCCACTGTCGCTACAAGCATGCTTAGTGGGATTGCATTCAAGTCAATGAGTTGATGCAATGAACTGGTTTTTCTTAGATAGAAAACTTTGAGTCAATTTGACTGGATGATCTGGTGAACTGGAAAGTGCCTTGAGATGACGTGTTGTGAATTGGCGCCTTAGAATTGAAAAACTGAACTGGATTCTATGGCTACCTCAAATGCTGCCCCACCTTCCAGAGATAAACCAGTCGTAGATAGAGGAGTGCTAATGATCTTATTTTTAATAAGATCAATCTTATTTATAAGGAATCCAATAAAATCATTACTACTAAGAGCAGGTGGGATGGACGGTTCAACAGAGCTACGGCTCTAGGTTAGTTTGGCAACTGTATCAAAAAGATATCTAGGATTATTCTTATTCTCTATTAATTAGGAGAAATATGCTGCTCTTGGTATACGGTGCCATAATCCTGGTGCTGATGGTTGGCTTTTACCATCTGCTCCTGAACACCTGTCTAATTGACCCTGCAGCTGATTACTGCCGATCTGATTCACCTGGCCCCAGCAGCTATTTATGCTGTTTGCTCTCCTACAATCATCGCCAGATTGTTCAAGCAGTCTCGGTGTGAGTAACTCTAGCGTTCAAACTAAGTTGTCTGTGTTGTTCAATTGTGATCGGCTTTTTTCCCCCCCATGTATTTTCAGTTTTGGCCTTTTTATTCCTGTCTGTTTTGCTGAGTTTGATTTTTGGTCTGACTGCCTGGAATTTGCTGGTCACCGGACTTGGCCTGCTTTACTGACGTCGGCTTGGATTCTCCCTGCATACCTCTTCGGCTCTCTGATCACCTGGTAACTGAAATAGTTCTGGACCGGATTTCGGCTTTGGATTATCCCTTACGGACACTGTTGCTTGTTCTTCATCGTCTGGTGCCAGTTCCCCCCACTCTGTGCTCTGAAGCAGTAATGACCACAAGTGGCGGACAATCTCCCCCCCCGGGTTTCCGTCGTCCTCTTTTTGTTATTTTAATAAACTTGTTTGAAACTTTCAGTCTGTCTGCTGAATATTGGCTCCAGGGTTTAGCGTCCGTTACAGAATAATCTGACCAAAGATATGGACCCATCGGCAGAAATCTCTTGGTGTGAAATCATAAATCAGAAAGTTTCTCCGCTTGACGAAAGGGAAGGTGTGTGACTATTTAAGGTTCACTTAATACCCCTTTTCAGACATAAACACTAAATTATACAAATAACAATTCTGACAGTTATATTATTTGTACATTAAATTTGTATTTTCTATTGTCATTCATTTGCTAGTTTGTTTGATCACTTTTAATAACATGAGTTAAAATATACATATAGGATATTTAAACAGCACTAGCAGTGAAACATTTGTAACAGGAATGAATGATCTGATCATCTGCCAGTCAATGTTTTGGGCCCCGAGATTAAACTTCTCTTAGGGCCCATGGAGGCTTAGGCCAGCCCATGTGTAAAGTATGTATAATATGGACTAAAAATGGTTTTTCCCTTTACCTGAATTCAAACACAAAGAAAATCAACATTTGGATTATTATTATGAGATGAATATTTTCTATGCTAAACTAAGATCTAAATAGAGAATACTTCAGATTAAACCACGCTGATTACTTTTCTTTATCTTTGGGCTCAGAATAACTGCTCACATGCTAACATTACTTTATCAGATCGTAAGCAGCTCTCACTTTCCGCCCTTCAACTTGTTGTCATGGTGATATGAATTTACAGCATCTTATTTAGTGTTAGGAGTTTTCTATTACAATGTAAGGTTAATGTAGTAAATATTTAGAAATGCATTTCCTGTAACATTTAGCTAGAATCAATATGAATAAAAAATATATTTTTTTAACTCCTTTCCATGAATATCCTCACAAAATGAAAGGAGCTTTTATCAGAATCAGACATACTTTAATAATCCCAGATAATAATCCCATGTTACATAATCCAGATATACAAACATTATATATATATATATATATATATATATATATATATATATATATATATATATACATATAACTCTCTCTCTATATATGCATATGTATAACTAGGTCTCTTTCTTTTCTTATATTTATATTCTTATGAATATATTCTTATATTTTTTTAACTCCTTTCCATGAGTATCCTCACAAAATGAAAGGAGCTTTTATCAGAATCAGACATACTTTAATAATCCCAGAGGGAAATTACTTTTGTTACATGCTCCAGATATACAAACATTTATATATATATATATATATATATATATATATATATAACTCTCTCTCTATATATGCATATGTATAACTAGGTCTCTTTCTTTTCTGCTCTCCACGGCCTCTAAGGGGCTGGGTGATGGAGCTGATGAGAGTCTCTGGTTTGTAAGAGTTTCTGGCTGCCTGCACAGTCTCTGCTTCCATGGCTGTAGTTAAGCTCATTGCTGTGCTGGTTCTGCTCCAGAGCTCTGCAGGTGAGAAACCATCTCCTTTGATGCTGAATAATCTGAACTGAACTGTCATTTAGTTATTCCAGTTATTCTTTCATTAGCAAGAGTCTGTTTCTCTTTATTGTTGGCCCTCCGACGTTCCTCACTTCTCTTTCTGCTGTAGATAGCCTTAATATCATCAGGTACGCATTGATGTCTGCTTGAGCTGGAATCCACAATGTCTGCAGCAAGTCTGAGGGGATTTTTATTAGATGCTTTAAAGCAGGCATCCCCAAAGTGGATCCTTGAAGGCCGCTGTCCTGCAGGTTTTAGAGGTTTCCCTGCTCCAGCACAGCTGATTCTAAACCTCTAAAACCTGCAGGACTGCAGCCTTTGAGGAGCGACTTTGAGGACACCTGCTTGAAACTGACAAAAAGCTTTTTTTAATTTTTACTTTAGGCTGGACAGAAGCTGTAGTGAGGAGCTCCATCGTTGGTGGGGATGATGCCCCTAAGGGCATGTGGCCATCTTTGGTGTACCTTGACATCAAGACTGACAGCGGGGACAGGAAGTGGCACTGCAGTGGCACAATCCTCAATGAAAACTGGGTGATGACTGCTGGGCGCTGCTGGGAAGAGTAAGTTTGGATCTAATTACTCTTAATGTTTTTAGATGCATGAGTCTACATGTTCTTTATGCATTATCAGGATTTAAGAGGAATTAATCTGAGATTTCAATCTTTAACTGTATTTAATTAGATTAGGAAGAGAACTTGCTAAAGAGATACTGTTAGTACTTTAAAAATAGTTTTATGTTTTTTACAGCAGAAACATGATCTGCTTTAGTGCCTTCTGTAATTCCAAATGTGTAAGTTTATTTTTTCTACCATGTCGTGTTATGTCAGCTTAGTCAGATAAAGAGATGGGTCTGGTTACCTTGTTTTATCAAAGTAGATATATGTTGGAAAATAGGCCTTAACTGATGCCCTCAGCTGATCGTACTCAGTACAGCTTGATACTGTTTGAGGTTTTGATTTACAGAGATTAACAATGAAGTAATAAATTAGTTCTTTGTTCCAGTGAATTGTGGTCTAGATGGGATCGAACAGGAGTGTGGGTCGGCGTGCATGACCTGGATAAACCAGCTGAACGCTACATAAAGGTAATAGCCGTTGATCGTTTGCCTTGCTTCAAGGCAGCGGACAAAGGTTTCATCAATGACATCTCACTGATAAAGTTGAACAAACTGTTAAACTTCTCCACGATGAGACATACTTCCCCAGTTAAGCTGCCAGAGGAGGATGAAACCTTCGATTCATCCTCTGAGTGTTGGATCGCTGGCTGGTGGGAAGACCAACTGCATCAAAGTATGTTTTGCACAAGCTTTTAAAATCTTACTTGGAACATACACTAGCACAAACTTTCATTAATTTCTACAGCCTAACCGTGACCCTTACCCTGCAACTAACCATTACAGGTTCATACCTAACCCTAACCCAGACCTAAACTCCATTTACACATTAGTCCTACAACCTAACTCTGAAACAGAAATCATAACTTAATTATATCTTCCTGTTAAAAGGGAGTTTTTCCTCCCCACTGTCACTACAAGCATGCTTAGTGTGAGGGATTGCTGAAGATTCAATGAGTCCATTTAATCAGCTGGTTTTCCTCAGATAAAAAACTTTGAACCAATCTGACTGGATGATCTGGTGAACTGGAAAGTGACCTGAGATGACGTGTTGTGAATTGGTGCTATAGAAATAAACTGAATTGAATGAAATAATTATGGGGTCAAGGAATTTGGCCAAACAATATATGAAATACATGTCAACACACAAACTGCCATGAAATTAATGTCATAAATTTCTATTGGTCTATGACAAAACACCTATTTTACTTCCTGCATTTCTTCTCTTTCTGCTCATATAGCTCGGGTTCAAAAACAGATGAAGGTTCGAATTGTTTCCAAGAAAAGATGTGAAGCTCGTTTTCCCGCCCTGAATAATAGGATGCTTTGTGCAGGAGTTCCTGCTGATGAAACGACTGACTGTGAGGTGAGTTTCAGCATTTATATAAGCATCCATAAAGTATAGAGCATCTGGCCTAGTATGCTGCAGATACATGTATGTGGAAAACATTCAAAGATTGTACAAATTTACTTACGATGAGACCAGTCTTTAATTTCCAATGGAGAACGAAAAAAAATTAGACTTTCAAATGAGTTTCTTAGCAGAAGCACAAACATACTAACACTATTACAGTGTGTCCTTTTCCAGCATCCGCCTGAAGATTATGGAAGCCCCCTTATGTGCCGGACCGCTAGAGGATTTGTCCAAGTGGGAATCATGAGTTTTAAGAGTCCAGATGACTGTTCTCACCCAGAGCATTTTGGCATCTACACTCGAGTGTCCAAGTTTTTGGGCTACATCAATGCAAGACTTCATTTAGACTGAAGCACTGAATCTTAGCACTTTTGTCGCTTTATTTAATGTCTTTTCAGACCCCTCTAGCACTTTGATATAAAAAAAGTGCCTAGCGCCAAATCTAGCAACTTTTTTCTGCTCCAACTAAAAGGTCATTTTAAATTTTGTTTTTTTAATGGGTTTGTGAAATGTAAGAGATTGCAATATTATCTTTGAGTCGTCTATCGTGTGATTAAAATGACATCTACAGCAAGGCGTCTCCTACTCTATCCTTTATCCTATTCTGACAGCAGCTGTCTGAACTGTGTTCTGATCCAAGATGGCCGCCCACGTCTGCTCAGCAGAGATGGGAAGTAACGAAGTACAAATACTTCGTTACTGTACTCAAGTAGATTTTTCTAATATTTTTTACTTTACTTTACTACTTATTTTTATGGCGACTTTTTACTTCTACTCCTTACACTTTTACACAAATATCTGTACTTTCTACTCCTTAAATTTTAAAAAAATTGGCTCGTTACTTTAGTTTTGAATCATTTCAATTGAGTTACCGCCGTCTATCACACACAGCGTCACATCCTTCACTACATTTCCCAGCATGCACCACAGACCGGCCGTCATGGCGGCGGCAGTTTCAAACAATTCACCCGGTAATTTACACTAGTTCCGAAATTACAACGTCACCTTTCATTCAACACTTTACTTACTCACCAGCGTAGCAAACTCTGAAGGTACCCACTGCGACAGCTTTAATATACATTCTGTAGTCGGCAATAAAACTTCCCAGTCAAATTACACATTCTCTTCCCTTAGTCCGTCAGCATACTGGTCCGTGTGGAAACACGTACCGCATCGGAGCCAGTCTCTTATCCATTGTCCCAGGGCATTGGAAAAGACTATTAGGGGGCAGGGGTGTTAAGTGGGATTTCAATGTATGTAATAATTGTTTGCATGGTAATAAGTAGGTGAAATGGTAATGTTAGTATGGTTAAATTATTTCATAAATATGTATGTTTTTGTATGAATGATGCTATTGTCTGTATTTTGTTTTCTACAATGTTAACTGTGCTTTATTGGCGATTTGCCTTCCTGTTTAATTGGGCTGTCCCGATTGGCTGATTATTGGTGGGTCTATTTAACGGGCACACTCCCAATGGCTTAGGAGGGCTGCTTGGAGAGACTGGTTGGAGAAACTGCTTTTGAAGGTCTGCTTAGAGAGACTATATTTAAAGTCAGCTTGCTGTGAGGCTGTCAGTGTTTTGTATTGCCTGCATTGCCGGTTTTGTTTTCTTTATTTGAAAGTATTTTGTTTTTTTTTGTCTTCACCGTTGCACCAGTAAATAAACCGCTACACGCTTTTGAACTGGAATTTTGTTGTCCGCTGGTTCTTACCACCTTTTTGCAAGTCATCTGCTTACTCCTCCTCTGACGTACTGTCCAAATTCCAATTACAAAAAACTGATTGTACCTGAGGTAGTCATGGAATCTGAACCGGGTTTAGACTGCTTTGATGCAGTTGAACTTTCTGAATTAGCAAAATTATTGTCTTCATCTAAGCCTTCAACTTGTATGTTAGATCCAGTTCCAACCAGGTTATTTAAGGAGGTATTCCCTTTGATCTCCTCCTCCATTTTAGATGTGATTAATCTATCTCTGTTACAGGGATATGTACCTAAAGCTTTTAAGGTTGCTGTAATTAAACCTCTGCTTAAGAAACCGTCTCTTGACCCAGATGACTTGGTTAATTATAGACCTATATCCAATCTTCCTTTCTTATCCAAAATTCTTGAGAAAGTAGTTGCCAAACAAGTTTGCGACCACTTACACCATAATGAACTTTTTGAAGAGTTTCAGTCTGGCTTTAGAGCTCATCATAGCACTGAAACAGCTCTGGTGAAAGTCACTAATGATATTCTCATGGCCTCAGATAATGGACTCGTATCTGTGCTCGTCCTGTTGGATCTTAGTGCTGCATTTGATACAGTTGACCATAATATTCTTTTAGAAAGACTTGAATATTTTGTTGGAATTAAAGGAACAGCACTAGACTGGTTTAAATCTTATCTATCTGATCGAATTCAGTTTGTTTATGTTAATGATAGATCTTCAACACGCTCAAAGGTTACCTGTGGAGTACCACAGGGATCAGTGCTAGGACCAATTCTCTTTACTTTATACATGCTCCCAATTGGTAGAGTTATTAGACAGCATGGGATTAATTTCCACTGTTATGCTGATGATACCCAGCTATATCTGTCTATAAATCCAGATGAAGCTAACCCATTACATAGATTACAGGCATGTCTTGAAGACATAAAAACCTGGATGACTCTTAACTTTCTGCTTCTGAATGCAGACAAAACAGAAGTTATAGTCTTTGGACCAGAGTCTCTGAAAAAGAAGCTGATTAGCCAGTCACTTCATTTGGATGGGATTAAACTGATTTCAGATAATAAAGTAAAAAATCTTGGTGTTATTTTTGATCAGGACCTGTCATTTAAATCCCAGATC
The DNA here is from genome assembly GCA_030533445.1 of Cyprinodon diabolis. Classification (NCBI taxonomy): domain Eukaryota; kingdom Metazoa; phylum Chordata; class Actinopteri; order Cyprinodontiformes; family Cyprinodontidae; genus Cyprinodon; species Cyprinodon diabolis. The sequence continues at coordinate 40,054,304 of CM060077.1, forward strand.
AAAGAGGTTTCTAGAATTTCCTTCTTTCATCTGAGGAATATTGCAAAAATTAGAAATCTCCTGTCCAGGGGTGATGCTGAGAAACTAGTCCATGCATTTGTTACTTCAAGGCTGGACTATTGTAATTCTTTACTATCAGGAAGTCCACAAACTGTAGTTAAAAGCCTTCAGCTGATCCAAAATGCTGCAGCCAGAGTTCTGATGAAAATTAAAAAGAGAGATCATATCTCTCCTATCCTGGCTTCTCTTCATTGGCTTCCTGTTAAATCAAGAATTGAATTTAAAATCCTCCTTCTCACATATAAAGCCTTAAATGGCCAAGCTCCATCTTATATCAGAGATCTGATTGTTCCTTATGTTCCTAACAGAGCACTTCGCTCTCAATCTGCAGGTTTACTAGTGGTTCCTAGAATTTCTAAAAGTAGAATGGGAGGCAGATCTTTTAGTTATCAGGCTCCTCTCCTGTGGAACCAACTACCAGTTTTAGTCCGTGAGGCAGACACTCTGTCTACTTTTAAGACTAGGCTTAAAACTTTCCTTTTTGATAAAGCTTATAGTTAGGGTGGCTCAGGTTATCCTGAGCTGTCTTTAAAGTTATGCTGCTATAGGCTTAGACTTTTGGAGGACATAGGGACCCCCATTTCATCTTTCTGCTTCATTCTCTCTCTGTTCTCCTATTCTGCAGAATCTGTTAGTTCAATCTCTAACGTTCTGCTCTCTCTGCTTTTCCTCAGAGTAGCTTTGCCTCGTCTGTTCCTGTTTGGCTGTGACGTCATCCAGGAAAGAAACATCAGCTGTGCTGCTTCCATCAACACCCTTGTTTGTAGATGTTGGAGATTGGCCTGTTTTCCAGTGTGGTCCTGTTCTCTGGCCGTGGCTGGGTGGATGTGCTCTCTTCATCCTCTGGCATGGGAGCTGCCTTGGAGCTCGTCTGCCTGGCTGTTTGTTTCCTGGACGGGGCCGCCTTTTACAGCTGCTTTTTGTATCTCTGCTTCTGTCTCCTTGAACCCCAGTCGGCCTCGGCAGATGGCCGCTCACACTGAGCCTGGTTCTGCTGGAGGTTTCTTCCTGTTAAAAGGGAGTTTTTCCTCTCCACTGTCGCTGCAAGCATGCTTAGTGTGAGGGATTGTATTTGAGTCAATGAGTCAATGCAATCAACTGGTTTTCCTTAGATAGAAAACTTTGTATCAATTTGACTGTATGATCTGGTTGAACTGTAAAGTGCCTTGAGATGACATGTGTTGTGAATTTGGCGCTATATAAATAAACTGAATTGAATTGATCTTTTCAGATATTTCCAGGTCTGTCATTTTATTCAAAGTCAAAGTCCAGCATTTCCGGCCTCTCCAGCGGACTCAGGGCTTGAGAGGATTTTGCGTAACCCTTTGTGTCTCAGGAGGCACATTGCAAACATCTCAAATATCATAACATCTCTTCGGGAAACAACACTAGATGAGCTTAGAATTGCATGGTCTGAAGAACTTGGCTCTGTTATTTCTGAACATTTCTGGGAATGTGCCCTGAAAAGAGTCAATGGAACATCGTCCTGCGCACGGCTTAGCCTTATACAGTTAAAAGTCCTCCATAGAACTTACTATACCAAATCTAAACTTTCAAGAATTTATAAGGACATTGATGACAGGTGTGAGCGGTGTCATTCTGCTCCAGCAAATATGAACCATATGTTTTGGAATTGCCCGAAACTAACTGAATTTTGGTCATCCATCTTTAAAACACTGAATGAAGCATTTAATACCAACATCAAACCGTTTGCAGGAATGGCCATCTTTGGAGTATTGTTTGAGGAGCACATGCTATCCAATGATCAAGTGAATGCGTTCGCCTTTGCTTCCTTGTGTCATGATGGGTTTAATGTTCTTAGCCCACATGCAGAACACAACGGAGGCTGGGTAAAAGTTTAACAGAGTTTATTGAAAGTTTCAACAACACAAGATAATGTACTGGTTCTGGAACTGGTCCGGGCAGGTTCACTGAAGTCTGCAGAGATGATAGTTTGGTTAGTGGAGCAGGCAGATGAGTTATGAGTTCTTGATTATTCAGATTCTACCTTGACTGAGTCCAGGCTTCTCTTTGAGAGAGAAGGAACTGTTGGGTCCAGAGACTGTTGGTTAAGCAGAGGATACGACCAGCTGCAGCGTCTAACTTCTGACTTTGAATGGCAGACCTTGATCTGAGTTTCCAGCTCTTCACCAAGAGCAGCAGGGGAATCCACATAGGAGTCTTCAGGTTTGGTTCACCAGGGCAGATTGGCAGGTTAAGCTCACCCAGAGCTTCAGGCTAGAGACAGGTTTCCTGTGAGGCAAAAACAGAGAAGAGTTAGAATCTGATCTCTCAACAGAGATAACTAGATTCTTTCAGTTTCAGAGGCTCAGGTTGCTAACCAAACTAAGGTCAACCCTGCGGCGTCGAAGGAAGGTCTGGCAGCTGGTTATAAAGGAGAGGTCTCCTGATGAGTAGATGCGTCTCAGGTGTGCTGGCAAGCTCCAGCTCCAGGAGACCCACGGCGCACTCTGCTGGAGGAAGGTGGTACAGCTCCAGATCCCAACAGTACCCCCCTCTCAACGACCGCCTCTTGGCGGTCCAGAAGATGTCGACGGGAGGGAGCTCTCATATTCCTCGATAAGGGATGGATCGAGGATAAACGAACCAGGAACCCATGTACGGTCCTCCGGACCGTAGCCCTCCCAATTGACGAGGTACTGCCAACCGCGACCTCGCCGACGGGAGTCCACGATCCGGCGGACGGTGAAAGCTGGATGACCATTGATGTCCAGGGCGGGTGGAGGGGAGTCGGACGGTGGGCACAGGGGGCTAGAGACAACAGGTTTAATTTGGGAGACATGGAACTTGGGATGGATGGTGCAGACGGACAGCAGAGGGATTGATGATCTGGGCTATTTTATATGGGCCAATGAACCGGGGGGACAGTTTTTCGAGACATACCCTTGAGGGGAATGTCTCGTGTAGACAGCCATACCTCTTGGCCTATGGAGTAGTCAGGGGTCGGGCGTCTCTTGGAGTCAGCGAAGCGTTTAGAGGAAGCTGATGAGCGGTTGAGGGTGGCGATAGTGTCCTTCCAGACTCTCTGACAACGGCGGATGTGATGTTGGACTGACTGGACTGAGATCTCTCTCTCGTCTGCAGGGAAAAGTGGAGGCTGATAACCGAGAGACACCTGGAACGGAGATAGACCAGTAGAAGCAGATTTTAATGAATTATGGGCATATTCGATCCAGGTCAGAAACTGACTCCAGTCAGTTGGGTTGTTAGAGGTCAGGCAGCGGAGAGTGGACTGTAGTTGCTGATTCATTCTCTCCATCTGCCCGTTAGACTGTGGGTGATAACCAGAGGTGAGAGATGACTTACAGTTTAACGCAGAACAGAAGGCTTTCCAGACCTGAGAGATGAACTGTGGACCGCGGTCGGAGAGGATTTCTTGTGGGATGCCATGGAGTCGGAAAACATGCTTCACGAGAAGCTGGGCCGTCTGGAAAGCCGTGGGAAGTTTCCTGAGGGGGATTAAGTGACAGGCCTTGGAAAAACGGTCGACGATGGTTAAAATGGTGGACATACCTCTGGATATCGGAAGACCAGTGACAAAGTCTACTGCGATATGTGACCAAGGACGGGTTGGAACAGGTAGAGGATGCAGCAGGCCAGAAGGTGGTTGGTGAGAGGTTTTGTTTCTGGCGCAGATGGGGCATGCCAAAACGTACTCCTTAACGTCTTTGTGTATGGATGGCCACCAGAAACGTCTTGTGATCAGGGCAATCGTTCTGCTTACTCCAGGATGGGCGGAAAATTTAGCAGCATGCATTCACTGGATCAGTCGGGATCTGACGGAAGATGGAACATAGGTTTTATTTGGAGGACCGTTACCTGGGTCAGGTTCAGAGGCTAGGGCAGCGTTGATGAGATCAGTGATCTCCCAGGTAACCACTCCAACAGTACAGGAGGCAGGGAGGACAGGCTCGGGTGTCTCAGGTTGGTCAGCGGAGTACAGACGAGAGAGAGAATCGTGCTTGACGTTCTTGGATCCAGGTCTGTAAGAGATAATGAGATTGAATCGGGAGAAGAATAATGACCATCTTGAATGACGTGGATTAGATTGTTTGGCTGATTGGAGATAGGCCAGGTTCTTGTGGTCTGTCCAGACCAAAACTGGATGCTCGGCCCCCTCGAGCCAGTGTCTCCATTCCTCCAAGGCGAGTTTTATGGCAAGAAGTTCCCGGTCTCCAACATCATAGTTTTGCTCCGCAGGTGAGAGTCTACGTGAAAAAAAGGCACAGGGGTGAATCTTTTGGTCTGAGTCAGATTGTTGAGACAAATCAGCAAACCAACACCGGAGTCTGATGCATCCACCTCTAAGATAAACTGTTTAGAGGGGTCTGGCTGGATAAGGATGGGTGCTCTTGAAAACAGGTTCTTTAATCTTTCAAAAGCGCTCTGGGCTTCAGGTGTCCATTGAAAAGTCTTCTTTACAGAAGTCAGGGTTGTGAGAGGTAGAGCTGTTTGACTATAATTTCTTATGAAGCGTCTGTAAAAGTTTGCAAACCCAAGGAATCTCTGAAGCTGTTTGCGGTTTTCAGGTGTCGTCCAGTCCAGAACTGCTTTTATCTTATCTTCGGATGGCTTAACCTGCCCGCCCTCGAGCACAAACCCTAGAAAAGTGACAGATGGTTGGTGAAATTCACATTTTTCTGCCTTCACAAAGAGCTTGTTTTCCAAAAGTCTCTGAAGAACTAGACGGACATGTTTCTTATGCTCTGATAGGTTCTTGGAGTAGATCAAAATATCATCGATGTACACAAAAACGAATACATTCAAAAATCTCTGAGGACGTCATTGACTAGAGCTTGAAAATAGGCAGGAGCGTTTGTAAAACCAAAAGGCATGACCAAATATTCAAATTGGCCTAAGGGAGTCTTAAAGGCTGTCTTCCATTCGTCTCCTTCTCTTATCCTAAGAAGGTGATAAGCATTTCTCAAATCGAGTTTGGTGAAAACAGTTGCACCCTGAACAGGCTCAAATGCTGATGCCAGTAATGGTAGGGGGTACTTATTCTGAATGGTTATCTGATTTAGGCCCCTGTAATCTATACAGGGGCGCAGGGAACCATCCTTTTTGCCCACAAAAAAGAAACCAGCACCAAGAGGAGAAGAAGATGGGCGGATTATCCCAGCAGCTAGAGACTCATTGGTGTACTTCTCCATGGTCTCACGTTCAGGCTTAGAGATGTTATAAAGTCTACTACTGGGCAGGGGAGCTCCTGGTAATAATTCTATGGCGCAGTCATATGGTCTGTGAGGTGGAAGAGACGTCGCACTGACCTTACTGAAGACTGGTGCCAGATCATGATACTCGGGAGGAACAGAAGTAAGGTCAGGAGAGTCCATCTCCCCCTACCTCTAGGGGACTGAATAGCAGGAGCCGCAGAACGAAGACATGTCTCGTGACAGGAAGTGGACCAAGACTCAATGTGGCGTTCAGCCCAATTAATATGGGGGTTATGAGGTTCCAGCCACTCGAATCCCAGCACCAAGGGGGAGCATGCAGAAGGAAAGACAAAAAACGTTGACATCTCACGATGATTTCCAGAGATCAAAAGTTCTAGAGGTTGTGTTTGATGAGTGACTTGATGAAGTTTCTTTCCATCAATAGCGGAAACTCTGAGAGGTTTAGACAAAGGAACGGTTTCAATGTGTAATTGTTGGACCAGATTTGAATCAATGAGATTACTTTATCATCCAGAGTCAATGAAAGCAGACAAGGTGAGGTTCTGGTTAGAAAAGAAAAGAGTAGCAGGTAACATCAGATGAGGAGCCTTTTCAGTTTTCAAATGGCCCGTCAGGCTCCTCAATTCCTCTGACGGGCCCCGGCTTTTGACTTAGCCGGGCATGAAGCTATGAAATGGCCAGTCTCACCACAGTATAGACACAGATTGCCCCTGAATCGTCGTTGTCTTTCCTCAGGGGATAGCCTTGTGTGTCCAATCTGCATGGGTTCGACCTCCGCTCCATCTGAGTGAGAGACTTGGACAGGCACAGAAAGAGTCTGGTTCTTAGACTTTGGCTTGGAACTGGGTTCTGCGGATCCAGAAAAAACAGAAGCATTATTTTATGCAGGAGCTGACACAGAAAAATTTAGACTTCTTTGTCTAGTGTTGTTTCTAGTTCGGAGCCTGTTATCCAATCTGATTGTTAAACGGATTAAATCCTCCAAACTAGTTGGTTCGTCGATCGTGGCTAGTTCATCCTTGATGTTTTCATTTAAGGCCTTAAAATAAGCACTTTTGAGTGCACATTCGTTCCAACCTGAGGCTGCGGCTTTGACCCAGAAGTCGATTGAGAACTCAGCCACTGTGGAATTTCCCTGTCTTAAATCTAGCAGGGCTCGGGAGTCAATAGTTTTATCTGAGTCGTAGTTAAATACTTGGGAAAACTCAGATATGAACTCGGAAAAAGTACAAGAAAAACTGGATTCTGAAGAGAACCTTGCCTCCGCCCATTCAAGGGCTCGTCCAGAGAGTTGAGAAAGAATGAATGATATTTTCTTTCTTTCATTTGGAAAACTGCCAGGAGAATGCTCAAAAAGTAATCGACATTGGAACTAAAATCCCTTACAATCTCTTTGGTTACCTGAAAATCTTTCAGGCGGACTAGGACGGAAATCAGGAGGTGACGTCACTGTCGGTGACCTCGGAGGCGGAAGTGGATCCGGAACTGGACGTACCGCTGGCGTGGCGTTAGCATTACCCATGTAGCTGGCATACGTTTGTAGTATTTGGTTCTGATGTTCAATCTTTGTGTGTAACTCACGGAGGGTATGCGCATGTCCAAGGATCTGAGCCTCCTGTTCCTCAAGCCTCCTCCGGAGGTGATCTGCTGGGCTTTGTGTTTGGCCGCAGTGTTCTGTCATGATGGGTTTAAGGTTCTTAGCCCACATGCAGAACACAACGGAGGCTGGGTAAAAGTTTAACAGAGTTTATTGAAAGTTTCAACAACACAAGATAATGTAGTGGTTCTGGAACTGGTCCGGGCAGGTTCACTGAAGTCTGCAGAGATGATAGTTTGGTTAGTGGAGCAGGCAGATGAGTTATGAGTTCTTGAATATTCAGATTCTACCTTGACTGAGTCCAGGCTTCTCTTTGAGAGAGAGGGAACTGTTGGGTCCAGAGACTGTTGGTTCAGCAGAGGATACGACCAGCTGCAGCGTCTAACTTCTGACTTTGAATGGCAGACCTTGATCTGAGTTTCCAGCTCTTCACCAAGAGCAGCAGGGGAATCCACATAGGAGTCTTCAGGTTTGGTTCACCAGGGCAGATTGGCAGGTTAAGCTCACCCAGAGCTTCAGGCTAGAGACAGGTTTCCTGTGAGGCAAAAACAGAGAAGAGTTAGAATCTTTTCACTAGCAGTGAAACATTTGTAACAGGAATGAATGATCTGATCATCTGCCAGTCAATGTTTTGGGCCCCGAGGTTAAACTTCTCTTAGCGCCCATGGAGGCTTAGGCCAGCCCATGTGTAAAGTATGTATAACATGGACTAAAAATGTTTTTTCCCTTTACCTGAATTCAAAAACAAAGAAAAGCAACATTTGGATTATTATCATGAGATGAATATTTTCTATGCTAAACTAAGATCTAAATAGAGAATACTTCAGATTAAACCACGCTGATTACTTTTCTTTATGTTTGGGCTCAGAATAACTGCTCACATGCTAACATTACTTTATCAGATCGTAAGCAGCTCTCACTTTCCGCCCTTCAACTTGTTGTCATGGTGATATGAATGTACAACATCTTATTTAGTGTTAGGAGTTTTCTATTACAATGTAAGGTTAATGTAGTAAATATTTAGAAATGCATTTCCTGGAACATTTAGTTAGAATCAATATGAATAAAAAATATATTTTTTTAACTCCTTTCCATGAATATCCTCACAAAATGAAAGGAGCTTTTATCAGAATCAGACATACTTTAATAATCCCAGAGGGAAATTACTTTTGTTACATGCTCCAGATATACAAACATTTATATATATATATATATATATATATATATATATATATATATATATATATATATATATATATATATATATATATATATATATATATATATATATATATATATATATATATATATATATATATATACACTATATTGCCAAAAGTATTTGCTCACCCATCCAAATTATTGGAATCAGGTGTTCCAATCACTTCCATGGCCACAGGTGTATAAATTCAAGCACCTAGGCATGCAGACTGTTTTTACAAACATTTGTGAAAGAATGGGTCGCTCTCAGGAGCTCAGTGAATTCCAGCGTGGAACTGTGATAGGATGCCACCTGTGCAACAAATCCAGTCGTGAAATTTCCTCGCTCCTAAATATTCCACAGTCAACTGTCAGCTGTATTATAAGAAAATGGAAGTGTTTGGGAACGACAGCAACTCAGCCACGAAGTGGTAGGCCACGTAAACTGACGGAGCGGGGTCAGCGGATGCTGAAGCGCATAGTGCGAAGAGGTCGCCAACTTTCTGCAGAGTCAATCACTACAGACCTCCAAACTTCATGTGGCCTTCAGATTAGCTCAAGAACAGTGCGCAGAGAGCTTCATGGAATGGGTTTCCATGGTCGAGCAGCTGCATCCAAGCCATACATAACCAAGTGCAATGCAAAGCGTCGGATGCGGTGGTGTAAAGCACGCCGCCACTGGACTCTAGAGCAGTGGAGACGCGTTCTCTGGAGTGACGAATCGCGCTTCTCCATCTGGCAATCTGATGGACGGGTCTGGGTTTGGCGGTTGCCAGGAGAACGGTACTTGTCTGACTGCATTGTGCCAAGTGTAAAGTTTGGTGGAGGGGGGATTATGGTGTGGGGTTGTTTTTCAGGAGCTGGGCTTGGCCCCTTAGTTCCAGTGAAAGGAACTCTGAATGCTTCAGCATACCAAGACATTTTGGACAATTCCATGCTCCCAACTTTGTGGGAACAGTTTGGAGCTGGCCCCTTCCTCTTCCAACATGACTGTGCACCAGTGCACAAAGCAAGGTCCATAAAGACATGGATGACAGAGTCTGGTGTGGATGAACTTGACTGGCCTGCACAGAGTCCTGACCTCAACCCGATAGAACACCTTTGGGATGAATTAGAGCGGAGACTGAGAGCCAGGCCTTCTCGTCCAACATCAGTGTGCGACCTCACAAATGCGCTTCTGGAAGAATGGTCAAAAATTCCCATAAACACACTCCTAAACCTTGTGGACAGCCTTCCCAGAAGAGTTGAAGCTGTTCTAGCTGCAAAGGGTGGACCGACGTCATATTGAACCCTATGGATTAGGAACGGGATGTCACTTAAGCTCATATGTGAGTCAAGGCAGGTGAGCAAATACTTTTGGCAATATAGTGTATATATATATATATATATATATATATATAACTCTCTCTCTATATATGCATATGTATAACTAGGTCTCTTTCTTTTCTGCTCTCCACGGCCTCTAAGGGGCTGGGTGATGGAGCTGATGAGAGTCTCTGGTTTGTAAGAGTTTCTGGCTGCCTGCACAGTCTCTGCTTCCATGGCTGTAGTTAAGCTCATTGCTGTGCTGGTTCTGCTCCAGAGCTCTGCAGGTGAGAAACCATCTCCTTTGATGCTGAATAATCTGAACTGAACTGTCATTTAGTTATTCCAGTTATTCTTTCATTAGCAAGAGTCTGTTTCTCTTTATTGTTGGCCCTCCGACGTTCCTCACTTCTCTTTCTGCTGTAGATAGCCTTAATATCATCAGGTACGCATTGATGTCTGCTTGAGCTGGAATCCACAATGTCTGCAGCAAGTCTGAGGGGATTTTTATTAGATGCTTTAAAGCAGGCATCCCCAAAGTGGATCCTTGAAGGCCGCTGTCCTGCAGGTTTTAGAGGTTTCCCTGCTCCAGCACAGCTGATTCTAAACCTCTAAAACCTGCAGGACTGCAGCCTTTGAGGAGCGACTTTGAGGACACCTGCTTGAAACTGACAAAAAGCTTTTTTTAATTTCTACTTTAGGCTGGACAGAAGCTGTAGTGAGGAGCTCCATCGTTGGTGGGGATGATGCCCCTAAGGGCATGTGGCCATCTTTGGTGTACCTTGACATGAAGACTGACAACGGGGACAGGAAGTGGCACTGCAGTGGCACAATCCTCAATGAAAACTGGGTGATGACTGCTGGGCGCTGCTGGGAAGAGTAAGTTTGGATCTAATTACTCTTAATGTTTTTAGATGCATGAGTCTACATGTTCTTTATGCATTATCAGGATTTAAGAGGAATTAATCTGAGATTTCAATCTTTAACTGTATTTAATTAGATTAGGAAGAGAACTTGCTAAAGAGATACTGTTAGTACTTTAAAAATAGTTTTATGTTTTTTACAGCAAAAACATGATCTGCTTTAGTGCCTTCTGTAATTCCAAATGTGTAAGTTTGTTTTTTCTACCATGTCGTGTTCTGTCAGCTTAGTCAGATAAAGAGATGGGTCTGGTTACCTTGTTTTATCAAAGTAGATATATGTTGGAAAATAGGCCTTAACTGATGTCCTTCAGCTGATCGTACTCAGTACAGCTTGATACTGTTTGAGGTTTTGATTTACAGAGATTAACAATGAAGTAATAAATTAGTTCTTTGTTCCAGTGAATTGTGGTCTAGATGGGATCGAACACATTAGTCCTACAACCTAACTCTGAAACAGAAATCATAACTTAATTATATCTTCCTGTTAAAAGGGAGTTTTTCCTCCCCACTGTCACTACAAGCATGCTTAGTGTGAGGGATTGCTGAAGATTCAATGAGTCCATTTAATCAGCTGGTTTTCCTCAGATAAAAAACTTTGAACCAATCTGACTGGATGATCTGGTGAACTGGAAAGTGACCTGAGATGACGTGTTGTGAATTGGTGCTATAGAAATAAACTGAATTGAATGAAATAATTATGGGGTCAAGGAATTGGGCCAAACAATATATGAAATACATGCCAACACACAAACTGCCATGACATTAATGTCATAAATTTCTATTGGTCTATGACAAAACACCTATTTTACTTCCTGCATTTCTTCTCTTTCTGCTCATATAGCTCGGGTTCAAAAACAGATGAAGGTTCGAATTGTTTCCAAGAAAAGATGTGAAGCTCGTTTTCCCGCCCTGAATAATAGGATGCTTTGTGCAGGAGTTCCTGCTGATGAAACGACTGACTGTGAGGTGAGTTTCAGCATTTATATAAGCATCCATAAAGTATAGAGCGTCTGGCCTAGTATGCTGCAGATACATGTATGTGGAAAACATTCAAAGATTGTACAAATTTACTTACGATGAGACCAGTCTTTAATTTCCAATGGAGAACGAAAAAAAAATAGACTTTCAAATGAGTTTCTTAGCAGAAGCACAAACATACTAACACTATTACAGTGTGTCCTTTTCCAGCATCCGCCTGAAGATTATGGAAGCCCCCTTATGTGCCGGACCGCTAGAGGATTTGTCCAAGTGGGAATCATGAGTTTTAAGAGTCCAGATGACTGTTCTCACCCAGAGCATTTTGGCATCTACACTCGAGTGTCCAAGTTTTTGGGCTACATCAATGCAAGACTTCATTTAGACTGAAGCACTGAATCTTAGCACTTTTGTCGCTTTATTTAATGTCTTTTCAGACCCCTCTAGCACTTTGATATAAAAAAAGTGCCTAGCGCCAAATCTAGCAACTTTTTTCTGCTCCAACTAAAAGGTCATTTTAAAATTTGTTTTTTTAATGGGTTTGTGAAATGTAAGAGATTGCAATATTATCTTTGAGTCGTCTATCGTGTGATTAAAATGACATCTACAGCAAGGCGTCTCCTACTCTATCCTTTATCCTATTCTGACAGCAGCTGTCTGAACTGTGTTCTGATCCAAGATGGCCGCCCACGTCTGCTCAGCAGAGATGGGAAGTAACGAAGTACAAATACTTCGTTACTGTACTCAAGTAGATTTTTCTAATATTTTTTACTTTACTTTACTACTTATTTTTATGGCGACTTTTTACTTCTACTCCTTACACTTTTACACAAATATCTGTACTTTCTACTCCTTAAATTTTAAAAAATTGGCTCGTTACTTTAGTTTTGAATCATTTCAATTGAGTTACCGCCGTCTATCACACACAGCGTCACATCCTTCACTACATTTCCCAGCATGCACCACAGACCGGCCGTCATGGCGGCGGCAGTTTCAAACAATTCACCCGGTAATTTACACTAGTTCCGAAATTACAACGTCACCTTTCATTCAACACTTTACTTACTCACCAGCGTAGCAAACTCTGAAGGTACCCACTGCGACAGCTTTAATATACATTCTGTAGTCGGCAATAAAACTTCCCAGTCAAATTACACATTCTCTTCCCTTAGTCCGTCAGCATACTGGTCCGTGTGGAAACACGTACCGCATCGGAGCCAGTCTCTTATCCATTGTCCCAGGGCATTGGAAAAGACTATTAGGGGGCAGGGGTGTTAAGTGGGATTTCAATGTATGTAATAATTGTTTGCATGGTAATAAGTAGGTGAAATGGTAATGTTAGTATGGTTAAATTATTTCATAAATATGTATGTTTTTGTATGAATGATGCTATTGTCTGTATTTTGTTTTCTACAATGTTAACTGTGCTTTATTGGCGATTTGCCTTCCTGTTTAATTGGGCTGTCCCGATTGGCTGATTATTGGTGGGTCTATTTAACGGGCACACTCCCAATGGCTTAGGAGGGCTGCTTGGAGAGACTGGTTGGAGAAACTGCTTTTGAAGGTCTGCTTAGAGAGACTATATTTAAAGTCAGCTTGCTGTGAGGCTGTCAGTGTTTTGTATTGCCTGCATTGCCGGTTTTGTTTTCTTTATTTGAAAGTATTTTGTTTTTTTTGTCTTCACCGTTGCACCAGTAAATAAACCGCTACACGCTTTTGAACTGGAATTTTGTTGTCCGCTGGTTCTTACCACCTTTTTGCAAGTCATCTGCTTACTCCTCCTCTGACGTACTGTCCAAATTCCAATTACAAAAAACTGATTGTACCTGAGGTAGTCATGGAATCTGAACCGGGTTTAGACTGCTTTGATCCAGTTGAACTTTCTGAATTAGCAAAATTATTGTCTTCATCTAAGCCTTCAACTTGTATGTTAGATCCAGTTCCAACCAGGTTATTTAAGGAGGTATTCCCTTTGATCTCCTCCTCCATTTTAGATGTGATTAATCTATCTCTGTTACAGGGATATGTACCTAAAGCTTTTAAGGTTGCTGTAATTAAACCTCTGCTTAAGAAACCGTCTCTTGACCCAGATGACTTGGTTAATTATAGACCTATATCCAATCTTCCTTTCTTATCCAAAATTCTTGAGAAAGTAGTTGCCAAACAAGTTTGCGACCACTTACACCATAATGAACTTTTTGAAGAGTTTCAGTCTGGCTTTAGAGCTCATCATAGCACTGAAACAGCTCTGGTGAAAGTCACTAATGATATTCTCATGGCCTCAGATAATGGACTCGTATCTGTGCTCGTCCTGTTGGATCTTAGTGCTGCATTTGATACAGTTGACCATAATATTCTTTTAGAAAGACTTGAATATTTTGTTGGAATTAAAGGAACAGCACTAGACTGGTTTAAATCTTATCTATCTGATCGAATTCAGTTTGTTTATGTTAATGATAGATCTTCAACACGCTCAAAGGTTACCTGTGGAGTACCACAGGGATCAGTGCTAGGACCAATTCTCTTTACTTTATACATGCTCCCAATTGGTAGAGTTATTAGACAGCATGGGATTAATTTCCACTGTTATGCTGATGATACCCAGCTATATCTGTCTATAAATCCAGATGAAGCTAACCCATTACATAGATTACAGGCATGTCTTGAAGACATAAAAACCTGGATGACTCTTAACTTTCTGCTTCTGAATGCAGACAAAACAGAAGTTATAGTCTTTGGACCAGAGTCTCTGAAAAAGAAGCTGATTAGCCAGTCACTTCATTTGGATGGGATTAAACTGATTTCAGATAATAAAGTAAAAAATCTTGGTGTTATTTTTGATCAGGACCTGTCATTTAAATCCCAGATCAAAGAGGTTTCTAGAATTTCCTTCTTTCATCTGAGGAATATTGCAAAAATTAGAAATCTCCTGTCCAGGGGTGATGCTGAGAAACTAGTCCATGCATTTGTTACTTCAAGGCTGGACTATTGTAATTCTTTACTATCAGGAAGTCCACAAACTGTAGTTAAAAGCCTTCAGCTGATCCAAAATGCTGCAGCCAGAGTTCTGATGAAAATTAAAAAGAGAGATCATATCTCTCCTATCCTGGCTTCTCTTCATTGGCTTCCTGTTAAATCAAGAATTGAATTTAAAATCCTCCTTCTCACATATAAAGCCTTAAATGGCCAAGCTCCATCTTATATCAGAGATCTGATTGTTCCTTATGTTCCTAACAGAGCACTTCGCTCTCAATCTGCAGGTTTACTAGTGGTTCCTAGAATTTCTAAAAGTAGAATGGGAGGCAGATCTTTTAGTTATCAGGCTCCTCTCCTGTGGAACCAACTACCAGTTTTAGTCCGTGAGGCAGACACTCTGTCTACTTTTAAGACTAGGCTTAAAACTTTCCTTTTTGATAAAGCTTATAGTTAGGGTGGCTCAGGTTATCCTGAGCTGTCTTTAAAGTTATGCTGCTATAGGCTTAGACTTTTGGAGGACATAGGGACCCCCATTTCATCTTTCTGCTTCATTCTCTCTCTGTTCTCCTATTCTGCAGAATCTGTTAGTTCAATCTCTAACGTTCTGCTCTCTCTGCTTTTCCTCAGAGTAGCTTTGCCTCGTCTGTTCCTGTTTGGCTGTGACGTCATCCAGGAAAGAAACATCAGCTGTGCTGCTTCCATCAACACCCTTGTTTGTAGATGTTGGAGATTGGCCTGTTTTCCAGTGTGGTCCTGTTCTCTGGCCGTGGCTGGGTGGATGTGCTCTCTTCATCCTCTGGCATGGGAGCTGCCTTGGAGCTCGTCTGCCTGGCTGTTTGTTTCCTGGACGGGGCCGCCTTTTACAGCTGCTTTTTGTATCTCTGCTTCTGTCTCCTTGAACCCCAGTCGGCCTCGGCAGATGGCCGCTCACACTGAGCCTGGTTCTGCTGGAGGTTTCTTCCTGTTAAAAGGGAGTTTTTCCTCTCCACTGTCGCTGCAAGCATGCTTAGTGTGAGGGATTGTATTTGAGTCAATGAGTCAATGCAATCAACTGGTTTTCCTTAGATAGAAAACTTTGTATCAATTTGACTGTATGATCTGGTTGAACTGTAAAGTGCCTTGAGATGACATGTGTTGTGAATTTGGCGCTATATAAATAAACTGAATTGAATTGATCTTTTCAGATATTTCCAGGTCTGTCATTTTATTCAAAGTCAAAGTCCAGCATTTCCGGCCTCTCCAGCGGACTCAGGGCTTGAGAGGATTTTGCGTAACCCTTTGTGTCTCAGGAGGCACATTGCAAACATCTCAAATATCATAACATCTCTTCGGGAAACAACACTAGATGAGCTTAGAATTGCATGGTCTGAAGAACTTGGCTCTGTTATTTCTGAACATTTCTGGGAATGTGCCCTGAAAAGAGTCAATGGAACATCGTCCTGCGCACGGCTTAGCCTTATACAGTTAAAAGTCCTCCATAGAACTTACTATACCAAATCTAAACTTTCAAGAATTTATAAGGACATTGATGACAGGTGTGAGCGGTGTCATTCTGCTCCAGCAAATATGAACCATATGTTTTGGAATTGCCCGAAACTAACTGAATTTTGGTCATCCATCTTTAAAACACTGAATGAAGCATTTAATACCAACATCAAACCGTTTGCAGGAATGGCCATCTTTGGAGTATTGTTTGAGGAGCACATGCTATCCAATGATCAAGTGAATGCGTTCGCCTTTGCTTCCTTGTGTCATGATGGGTTTAATGTTCTTAGCCCACATGCAGAACACAACGGAGGCTGGGTAAAAGTTTAACAGAGTTTATTGAAAGTTTCAACAACACAAGATAATGTACTGGTTCTGGAACTGGTCCGGGCAGGTTCACTGAAGTCTGCAGAGATGATAGTTTGGTTAGTGGAGCAGGCAGATGAGTTATGAGTTCTTGATTATTCAGATTCTACCTTGACTGAGTCCAGGCTTCTCTTTGAGAGAGAAGGAACTGTTGGGTCCAGAGACTGTTGGTTAAGCAGAGGATACGACCAGCTGCAGCGTCTAACTTCTGACTTTGAATGGCAGACCTTGATCTGAGTTTCCAGCTCTTCACCAAGAGCAGCAGGGGAATCCACATAGGAGTCTTCAGGTTTGGTTCACCAGGGCAGATTGGCAGGTTAAGCTCACCCAGAGCTTCAGGCTAGAGACAGGTTTCCTGTGAGGCAAAAACAGAGAAGAGTTAGAATCTGATCTCTCAACAGAGATAACTAGATTCTTTCAGTTTCAGAGGCTCAGGTTGCTAACCAAACTAAGGTCAACCCTGCGGCGTCGAAGGAAGGTCTGGCAGCTGGTTATAAAGGAGAGGTCTCCTGATGAGTAGATGCGTCTCAGGTGTGCTGGCAAGCTCCAGCTCCAGGAGACCCACGGCGCACTCTGCTGGAGGAAGGTGGTACAGCTCCAGATCCCAACAGTACCCCCCTCTCAACGACCGCCTCTTGGCGGTCCAGAAGATGTTGACGGGAGGGAGCTCTCATATTCCTCGATAAGGGATGGATCGAGGATAAACGAACCAGGAACCCATGTACGGTCCTCCGGACCGTAGCCCTCCCAATTGACGAGGTACTGCCAACCGCGACCTCGCCGACGGGAGTCCATGATCCGGCGGACGGTGAAAGCTGGATGACCATTGATGTCCAGGGCGGGTGGAGGGGAGTCGGACGGTGGGCACAGGGGGCTAGAGACAACAGGTTTAATTTGGGAGACATGGAACTTGGGATGGATGGTGCAGACGGACAGCAGAGGGATTGATGATCTGGGCTATTTTATATGGGCCAATGAACCGGGGGGACAGTTTTTCGAGACATACCCTTGAGGGGAATGTCTCGTGTAGACAGCCATACCTCTTGGCCTATGGAGTAGTCAGGGGTCGGGCGTCTCTTGGAGTCAGCGAAGCGTTTAGAGGAAGCTGATGAGCGGTTGAGGGTGGCGATAGTGTCCTTCCAGACTCTCTGACAACGGCGGATGTGATGTTGGACTGACTGGACTGAGATCTCTCTCTCGTCTGCAGGGAAAAGTGGAGGCTGATAACCGAGAGACACCTGGAATGGAGATAGACCAGTAGAAGCAGATTTTAATGAATTATGGGCATATTCGATCCAGGTCAGAAACTGACTCCAGTCAGTTGGGTTGTTAGAGGTCAGGCAGCGGAGAGTGGACTGTAGTTGCTGATTCATTCTCTCCATCTGCCCGTTAGACTGTGGGTGATAACCAGAGGTGAGAGATGACTTACAGTTTAACGCAGAACAGAAGGCTTTCCAGACCTGAGAGATGAACTGTGGACCGCGGTCGGAGAGGATTTCTTGTGGGATGCCATGGAGTCGGAAAACATGCTTCACGAGAAGCTGGGCCGTCTGGAAAGCCGTGGGAAGTTTCCTGAGGGGGATTAAGTGACAGGCCTTGGAAAAACGGTCGACGATGGTTAAAATGGTGGACATACCTCTGGATATCGGAAGACCAGTGACAAAGTCTACTGCGATATGTGACCAAGGACGGGTTGGAACAGGTAGAGGATGCAGCAGGCCAGAAGGTGGTTGGTGAGAGGTTTTGTTTCTGGCGCAGATGGGGCATGCCAAAACGTACTCCTTAACGTCTTTGTGTATGGATGGCCACCAGAAACGTCTTGTGATCAGGGCAATCGTTCTGCTTACTCCAGGATGGGCGGAAAATTTAGCAGCATGCATTCACTGGATCAGTCGGGATCTGACGGAAGATGGAACATAGGTTTTATTTGGAGGACCGTTACCTGGGTCAGGTTCAGAGGCTAGGGCAGCGTTGATGAGATCAGTGATCTCCCAGGTAACCACTCCAACAGTACAGGAGGCAGGGAGGACAGGCTCGGGTGTCTCAGGTTGGTCAGCGGAGTACAGACGAGAGAGAGAATCGTGCTTGACGTTCTTGGATCCAGGTCTGTAAGAGATAATGAGATTGAATCGGGAGAAGAATAATGACCATCTTGAATGACGTGGATTAGATTGTTTGGCTGATTGGAGATAGGCCAGGTTCTTGTGGTCTGTCCAGACCAAAACTGGATGCTCGGCCCCCTCGAGCCAGTGTCTCCATTCCTCCAAGGCGAGTTTTATGGCAAGAAGTTCCCGGTCTCCAACATCATAGTTTTGCTCCGCAGGTGAGAGTCTACGTGAAAAAAAGGCACAGGGGTGAATCTTTTGGTCTGAGTCAGATTGTTGAGACAAATCAGCAAACCAACACCGGAGTCTGATGCATCCACCTCTAAGATAAACTGTTTAGAGGGGTCTGGCTGGATAAGGATGGGTGCTCTTGAAAACAGGTTCTTTAATCTTTCAAAAGCGCTCTGGGCTTCAGGTGTCCATTGAAAAGTCTTCTTTACAGAAGTCAGGGTTGTGAGAGGTAGAGCTGTTTGACTATAATTTCTTATGAAGCGTCTGTAAAAGTTTGCAAACCCAAGGAATCTCTGAAGCTGTTTGCGGTTTTCAGGTGTCGTCCAGTCCAGAACTGCTTTTATCTTATCTTCGGATGGCTTAACCTGCCCGCCCTCGAGCACAAACCCTAGAAAAGTGACAGATGGTTGGTGAAATTCACATTTTTCTGCCTTCACAAAGAGCTTGTTTTCCAAAAGTCTCTGAAGAACTAGACGGACATGTTTCTTATGCTCTGATAGGTTCTTGGAGTAGATCAAAATATCATCGATGTACACAAAAACGAATACATTCAAAAATCTCTGAGGACGTCATTGACTAGAGCTTGAAAACAGGCAGGAGCGTTTGTAAAACCAAAAGGCATGACCAAATATTCAAATTGGCCTAAGGGAGTCTTAAAGGCTGTCTTCCATTCGTCTCCTTCTCTTATCCTAAGAAGGTGATAAGCATTTCTCAAATCGAGTTTGGTGAAAACAGTTGCACCCTGAACAGGCTCAAATGCTGATGCCAGTAATGGTAGGGGGTACTTATTCTGAATGGTTATCTGATTTAGGCCCCTGTAATCTATACAGGGGCGCAGGGAACCATCCTTTTTGCCCACAAAAAAGAAACCAGCACCAAGAGGAGAAGAAGATGGGCGGATTATCCCAGCAGCTAGAGACTCATTGGTGTACTTCTCCATGGTCTCACGTTCAGGCTTAGAGATGTTATAAAGTCTACTACTGGGCAGGGGAGCTCCTGGTAATAATTCTATGGCGCAGTCATATGGTCTGTGAGGTGGAAGAGACGTCGCACTGACCTTACTGAAGACTGGTGCCAGATCATGATACTCGGGAGGAACAGAAGTAAGGTCAGGAGAGTCCATCTCCCCCTACCTCTAGGGGACTGAATAGCAGGAGCCGCAGAACGAAGACATGTCTCGTGACAGGAAGTGGACCAAGACTCAATGTGGCGTTCAGCCCAATTAATATGGGGGTTATGAGGTTCCAGCCACTCGAATCCCAGCACCAAGGGGGAGCATGCAGAAGGAAAGACAAAAAACGTTGACATCTCACGATGATTTCCAGAGATCAAAAGTTCTAGAGGTTGTGTTTGATGAGTGACTTGATGAAGTTTCTTTCCATCAATAGCGGAAACTCTGAGAGGTTTAGACAAAGGAACGGTTTCAATGTGTAATTGTTGGACCAGATTTGAATCAATGAGATTACTTTATCATCCAGAGTCAATGAAAGCAGACAAGGTGAGGTTCTGGTTAGAAAAGAAAAGAGTAGCAGGTAACATCAGATGAGGAGCCTTTTCAGTTTTCAAATGGCCCGTCAGGCTCCTCAATTCCTCTGACGGGCCCCGGCTTTTGACTTAGCCGGGCATGAAGCTATGAAATGGCCAGTCTCACCACAGTATAGACACAGATTGCCCCTGAATCGTCGTTGTCTTTCCTCAGGGGATAGCCTTGTGTGTCCAATCTGCATGGGTTCGACCTCCGCTCCATCTGAGTGAGAGACTTGGACAGGCACAGAAAGAGTCTGGTTCTTAGACTTTGGCTTGGAACTGGGTTCTGCGGATCCAGAAAAAACAGAAGCATTATTTTATGCAGGAGCTGACACAGAAAAATTTAGACTTCTTTGTCTAGTGTTGTTTCTAGTTCGGAGCCTGTTATCCAATCTGATTGTTAAACGGATTAAATCCTCCAAACTAGTTGGTTCGTCGATCGTGGCTAGTTCATCCTTGATGTTTTCATTTAAGGCCTTAAAATAAGCACTTTTGAGTGCACATTCGTTCCAACCTGAGGCTGCGGCTTTGACCCAGAAGTCGATTGAGAACTCAGCCACTGTGGAATTTCCCTGTCTTAAATCTAGCAGGGCTCGGGAGTCAATAGTTTTATCTGAGTCGTAGTTAAATACTTGGGAAAACTCAGATATGAACTCGGAAAAAGTACAAGAAAAACTGGATTCTGAAGAGAACCTTGCCTCCGCCCATTCAAGGGCTCGTCCAGAGAGTTGAGAAAGAATGAATGATATTTTCTTTCTTTCATTTGGAAAACTGCCAGGAGAATGCTCAAAAAGTAATCGACATTGGAACTAAAATCCCTTACAATCTCTTTGGTTACCTGAAAATCTTTCAGGCGGACTAGGACGGAAATCAGGAGGTGACGTCACTGTCGGTGACCTCGGAGGCGGAAGTGGATCCGGAACTGGACGTACCGCTGGCGTGGCGTTAGCATTACCCATGTAGCTGGCATACGTTTGTAGTATTTGGTTCTGATGTTCAATCTTTGTGTGTAACTCACGGAGGGTATGCGCATGTCCAAGGATCTGAGCCTCCTGTTCCTCAAGCCTCCTCCGGAGGTGATCTGCTGGGCTTTGTGTTTGGCCGCAGTGTTCTGTCATGATGGGTTTAAGGTTCTTAGCCCACATGCAGAACACAACGGAGGCTGGGTAAAAGTTTAACAGAGTTTATTGAAAGTTTCAACAACACAAGATAATGTAGTGGTTCTGGAACTGGTCCGGGCAGGTTCACTGAAGTCTGCAGAGATGATAGTTTGGTTAGTGGAGCAGGCAGATGAGTTATGAGTTCTTGAATATTCAGATTCTACCTTGACTGAGTCCAGGCTTCTCTTTGAGAGAGAGGGAACTGTTGGGTCCAGAGACTGTTGGTTCAGCAGAGGATACGACCAGCTGCAGCGTCTAACTTCTGACTTTGAATGGCAGACCTTGATCTGAGTTTCCAGCTCTTCACCAAGAGCAGCAGGGGAATCCACATAGGAGTCTTCAGGTTTGGTTCACCAGGGCAGATTGGCAGGTTAAGCTCACCCAGAGCTTCAGGCTAGAGACAGGTTTCCTGTGAGGCAAAAACAGAGAAGAGTTAGAATCTTTTCACTAGCAGTGAAACATTTGTAACAGGAATGAATGATCTGATCATCTGCCAGTCAATGTTTTGGGCCCCGAGGTTAAACTTCTCTTAGCGCCCATGGAGGCTTAGGCCAGCCCATGTGTAAAGTATGTATAACATGGACTAAAAATGTTTTTTCCCTTTACCTGAATTCAAAAACAAAGAAAAGCAACATTTGGATTATTATCATGAGATGAATATTTTCTATGCTAAACTAAGATCTAAATAGAGAATACTTCAGATTAAACCACGCTGATTACTTTTCTTTATGTTTGGGCTCAGAATAACTGCTCACATGCTAACATTACTTTATCAGATCGTAAGCAGCTCTCACTTTCTGCCCTTCAACTTGTTGTCATGGTGATATGAATGTACAGCATCTTATTTAGTGTTAGGAGTTTTCTATTACAATGTAAGGTTAATGTAGTAAATATTTAGAAATGCATTTCCTGGAACATTTAGTTAGAATCAATATGAATAAAAAATATATTTTTTTAACTCCTTTCCATGAATATCCTCACAAAATGAAAGGAGCTTTTATCAGAATCAGACATACTTTAATAATCCCAGAGGGAAATTACTTTTGTTACATGCTCTCCACGGCCTCTAAGGGGCTGGGTGATGGAGCTGATGAGAGTCTCTGGTTTGTAAGAGTTTCTGGCTGCCTGCACAGTCTCTGCTTCCATGGCTGTAGTTAAGCTCATTGCTGTGCTGGTTCTGCTCCAGAGCTCTGCAGGTGAGAAACCATCTCCTTTGATGCTGAATAATCTGAACTGAACTGTCATTTAGTTATTCCAGTTATTCTTTCATTAGCAAGAGTCTGTTTCTCTTTATTGTTGGCCCTCCGACGTTCCTCACTTCTCTTTCTGCTGTAGATAGCCTTAATATCATCAGATACGCATTGATGTCTGCTTGAGCTGGAATCCACAATGTCTGCAGCAAGTCTGAGGGGATTTTTATTAGATGCTTTAAAGCAGGCATCCCCAAAGTGGATCCTTGAAGGCCGCTGTCCTGCAGGTTTTAGAGGTTTCCCTGCTCCAGCACAGCTGATTCTAAACCTCTAAAACCTGCAGGACTGCAGCCTTTGAGGAGCGACTTTGAGGACACCTGCTTGAAACTGACAAAAAGCTTTTTTTAATTTTTACTTTAGGCTGGACAGAAGCTGTAGTGAGGAGCTCCATCGTTGGTGGGGATGATGCCCCTAAGGGCATGTGGCCATCTATGGTGTACCTTGACATGAAGACTGACAACGGGGACAGGAAGTGGCACTGCAGTGGCACAATCCTCAATGAAAACTGGGTGATGACTGCTGGGCGCTGCTGGGAAGAGTAAGTTTGGATCTAATTACTCTTAATGTTTTTAGATGCATGAGTCTACATGTTCTTTATGCATTATCAGGATTTAAGAGGAATTAATCTGAGATTTCAATCTTTAACTGTATTTAATTAGATTAGGAAGAGAACTTGCTAAAGAGATACTGTTAGTACTTTAAAAATAGTTTTATGTTTTTTACAGCAGAAACATGATCTGCTTTAGTGCCTTCTGTAATTCCAAATGTGTAAGTTTGTTTTTTCTACCATGTCGTGTTCTGTCAGCTTAGTCAGATAAAGAGATGGGTCTGGTTACCTTGTTTTATCAAAGTAGATATATGTTGGAAAATAGGCCTTAACTGATGTCCTTCAGCTGATCGTACTCAGTACAGCTTGATACTGTTTGAGGTTTTGATTTACAGAGATTAACAATGAAGTAATAAATTAGTTCTTTGTTCCAGTGAATTGTGGTCTAGATGGGATCGAACAGGAGTGTGGGTCGGCGTGCATGACCTGGATAAACCAGCTGAACGCTACATAAAGGTAATAGCCGTTGATCGTTTGCCTTACTTCAAGGCAGCGGACAAAGGTTTCATCAATGACATCTCACTGATAAAGTTGAACAAACCGTTAAACTTCTCCACGATGAGACATACTTCCCCAGTTAAGCTGCCAGAGGAGGATGAAACCTTCGATTCATCCTCTGAGTGTTGGATCGCTGGCTGGTGGGAAGACCAACTGCAACATGGTTATTAGTTTATTAGTTTATAGCAGCCAGAATTTCATCATTGCACAGTACTGACATTCTAAAACCTGCATATGAACAAAATGAGTAAATTAGAGTTCTAAACCAACCGGTATGTTTTATTTCTACTAAATGATACAGTTAAAATATAAACAGAGGGACAAAATATAACATTTTATTTACTATAATAAAGTTCCTGATAAAAAAAAGTAACAGCTTGGATGTTGCAACAACAAAGTATTGTTTGAAGGATAAAAAAAAGCCAAATGGTCTAATAAAAACCATCTCCACACCTTCTCTCTCTGCAGGGCTCCAGAATAACTTTATAAAGACAGTACTGACTATTAAAAGATGAAATCTCTCTCTAGCTTCAAAACCTTACAGAAATGCCCCATTCCCCTCATTCTTATCAGCTCTTCAATGCTTTTTTTTTTTTTGTCCTATTCAGCTTAATGGCTCCTGAACTGAAATCCAAGTACTGTGCTATGCTGAAAAAAATTGCTTTGCAAAGTGAGGATTTGTTGGTGAGAAGTCCCCCCCCCTTCATTACCCAAAAACAACTGAATTTATTCATTTTGTTACCAAATTTATTGATAATGCCAAAACTGACAGAGACAAAAGAAAGGAAAGGAAAGAGGCCCTTTGGATAGAAACAGAGAGAGAGAAAAAGACAACAAAATTATACAACCAGCTGTAATGTCTGAAAAAAAGAAACTGTTCCTTGTGGGTAATCTAGGAGGATCTCCTGAAAAAGGGCACGGGGAAAACAAAAGAACATTGAAGCAACAAGAAAAACAGCAACAAGAGAAACAGCAACAAGAGAAACAGCAACAACACTGGTAGCGGTGACGTTAGAGAGCTTCTCAGAATGATGCAGCAACCGTACTGAAGCATATGGAGCCGTATGTCCAAAGAACTGCCTGTGTGTGGGAACCCACTGCCCTGCTTTCCAGATTGTGCTCAGTTATGATGCAGAGGGGCCACCAGCCAAAGCCCCCCGTCCCTGAAGTGGGCAGAAAGCTCCCCTAGACCCGGTCCCAAATCCCAGGGAGACCACCATAGAGACAACCGCACAGCAACCCAGAAGGCAACCAAGGAAGTCCTGCAGAGTAGTGTTGTGTATTAATCTGCACTAATCATAAGAATAAAATAAAGTTAATGTTTTATAAGTTTAAAGTTGTTTTCACAAATACTGTTATAAGAGCCATTCAAGGCCAAGAGGAGAAAAACAGAGCAATGAGTGTGTGTAACTGTTGCACCTGGCCCTAAACGAAGAAAGCACACTCATCTGCGGGAAAACGCAGGGTTGAGACCCTTAGTGATAGGAAAGCACCCTCATAAAAATGAAATATTTGACATGTCAAGGTTGCCCAGCTCAGCAAAATTTGGCCATACAACTTGTGATAAATAGAGTTGTTATTTTCAAGGCACACTGTGCAGTACTGGTCCCAGAAAGGGTGATGCTTTGACTGGGACACAAGGGGGAACACTAGGCCAGACTGACATGGCTTGAAGTAGGGAAAGGATTAGTTTCAACATGTTCATGATTGAACTGTCATAAGTTTCTGATTTAAGTGCACCAGATGTCCTCATGGCCTGAGAGACTGCTCTCACAAGAATGTGATGTGGCTACGAATGTCATCGTGATATGCAGATAAATGATAATGTGACCTTTACCAAAGACTGTCGTTTAAATATATAAAAAATATGTTCTGAAGGGGGTTTTCCATTGATAAGAAATGTATAAAAGGGAGCTGTTTTCACCAGTTGTTAGCTGATGCTCACCGGTGACCAGCTCAGTGTGAATGTGCTGTTTTTGGCAATACAGACCCTGGACCTGGACTCAGCTGCCTCTGCCTGAATTTTTGGATCTTTGTTTGAGACTTTTTCTGCTTTTTAAGAACTTTGAATTTTACAAAACTTAGCTTCAATTTTAAGTCGTCAAGAAGACAATAATAGACAACAGATTGGCGAGCCAGCCAGGAGAAAAGCAAAAAGGGGACGTCGGACGATCTGCAGGCACCAGCTGGAAGGCGTGGAACCCCCAAACGGGCCCAGAAATTCACCGGTTAAAGGTGAGCTAATTTGTTATAATATTCTAAATTAGTGGGGAACCAGCCTCCGGCGACTGCTTGTGGGTGTCAGGCGTCACAAAGCTCTTCTAAAAGAACCTAGTTTTCCAAATTTAATAAAGTAATTTCCATATTTGATAAGAATTTATATAAGAATATGCCAAAGGCAGACTAAGCTGAGGAAGGGTCCAGGTACGTATGAATGTATATGTATGACTGTATGTTTTAGGTGTTATTAATGTTTGTGTTAAACTGTTCTGTGTTTGAATTATCTTGTAAATAAGTTAAGCTTAACACGTGTTGTTCTGAGCGGATGATTGGTAAAGGGACAGATTGGTCAAAGCGTTTTGACATAGTCTGTGGAAGCCATAAATCCGGAACCAATAGTGTGCACGTGTTACGTGAGGGTATCGGTGACTAAGGTAGTCAGCGTGCTCCACGAGACGGCTTAAGTAGTATTAAGATATTGGAATAAAGGTATTGAGAGGCTAAGCGATAGCCAGGCTAAGGGATAGCCAGAATATTACCGATTAAGCGATAATCGGAGAATAGTACCGCTCGACCATCCGGAGGACGTCTATGCATTTCCAGTTATCTGGGTGCAGCCGGGGCAGCAGGGAAAAACGTATATGCCACTGTAGGAAACAGTGAGGAAAAGGTATGTGCCACTGTAGGAAACAGTGAGGAAAAGGAAGAAGTGCACTGTAAATATATATATAATCATTTGTCTTGTGTGTCTTTGTTAGTGTGTCGAGTGAAAGAGTTGAGTGACTGAGGGGAAGTAAGGGGTGGGTGATATTAATAAATAAAGATTATAATATTGTTAAAGCTTAAAGATATAATAATAAATTAATAGAAGTAATTAGTACAGAATATAGTTAAAAAGAATAACCTGAAAATTAATAAGGATTGGAAAACAAAATTGATAACTGAAGGAAAAAAAAAAACAAAACAAAAAAAAAAAAACACAAGAGTTATGAGAATGAAATAAATTAACAAAATTCCTAAATAAGATTGGAAAAAATTGTAAGCTTTATAAGATAAAGATATTATAAGTATATATTATTACAAACTATAGTCTACATAAAGTAAAATATATAAGGTATAAAATTAGTGAAAGTGCAAAATAAAATTACAAATTTGTTTTATTAAAGATTTTATCTCAAAATTGAAGAGATCTAAATTTAGGAAGTAAATTAACTAGAAAGAAACTAAAAGACAAATAAACACGATCTGTATTGAAGAGAGCAGAACCAGTTAAGATAAAAATTAACTGAGGATTACAAAGACTGGTGAATAAGCACGGACCTGACGGTTGAGTGATTGCTAGTAGCCATGGGAACCAATATGAGCAAACAACAGTCTGACGGGCTGACGCCAGCCAAATTGGTAATAAGCACACACCCATCCAATAAACGCAAAATTCAAAAATGCATGACCAAATGGCATAAGATGACATCTGGAAAAAATCGTTGGCCTAAAGAAGGCAGCTTTGATCCTTCATGCTGTGAGGAAGTTGAAGAAAGATTGAGAGATAAAGATATAAAACGGGACCGAATGCTTTTGCATAAAAAACAGAGGCATGCTGAACAGAGAGACATCCTGCAATATTTCAAAGTAGAACACCAAAAGAGCCCAACAGCCCCTGAGTACATTGATCATAAGCCACCACCTTATCACCCTAGCGCAGCAGGTCAGTACCCAGTTGTGATAAAGTCAGGTAGCAAGGGAAAGATTACAGGACAACTTAAATTAGTTTTAGAAGAAGAAGAGGAAGAAACAGAAAAAGAAATGAGTAGCACACGGCAGGGAGAGTATGATTACAGCGGTGACAATGACGGATGGGATAAAACCCCAGAAGTAAGGAGGAAAGCTCCCCATAGCCGTTCCCTACCCCCAGTACGTCGCAGGCATTCACCATATCAGAGAGGCCCCACATGCCACTCAGAGCCCAGGACCAAGTCATCTTTGAAAAATCAGCAAAACACTCAGAGCCTGTGACCAAGTTAGTCTTGGAAGAACCGGCAGAACTGATGGAACAAATAAACAAGGAGGTGGAGGAGCTGACGGAAACATATGTAAAACTCATAGAGAGGGAGAAAAAGTTGGAAAAAGAAGCAAAAATGAGACAACTAAAGAATTTAAAAGAGACATTGAAAAAAACGGGACGAAGAATTAGAAAAACAGAAAAAAATGGAAACAGAGCAGCTTATACTACAGGCCCGAGATGACGCCCCAGATCGGGCAAGTCCACAAAATAAGAGAGGGAGAAGAGAGGGGAAGTGAGGAGGAAGCCCTGATGGAGAGTGATGGAGCTGACTGGTCACATGATGAAATGGAAGATGAGGGCTCAGACATGCTGCCGTCTACAAACCCATTCCATGAGGGGTTCAAGGAGGAAAGCAGGCCAGCAGCAAAAGAAAGGAAGCCACTCACAGCTGAGTGTGACGTGGGGCTACAAATAGTAAAAAGCGGCCCTCACTCAATGGTGACCAGGTACAAAGCACGACAGCAGAAGACAGAACCAGATCAAGAAGGGGCCTATATGGCTCCCCTGCTGTCTAAAGGACCTCATGAAGACAGATACGTGCCATGGTCATTTATGGACATGATAACACTGGCTGGAAGGCTGACCCCATTGGCAGATGGTGCTGACAGATGGATAGAAAACCTGGAAGAAATCACTGGAGGCATCAATCTGGCAGCTGGAGACATCAAGGCGCTGCTAATTAAAACAGCAGGACACTCAGCAGCCAGAGAAGTGTTTGACGAAGCCCAGCTTCCAAGGGTCATGACCTCACACCAGTATGACAAGATACCATTCAACCAAATAAGACCCAAGGTGTGGGCAGCCTTAAGGAACAAAGGCCCCACCTGCAGTGATCCAACTAAGCTGAGACAAGAATGCCTAAAGGATGATGAAAGCCCCGCCCAGTTTCTGCACAGGTTCCAACAGAAATGGAAAACAGAGACTGGAAGTGATGGGAATGAACTGAAAACATCTGGCCCTCTGTTCAGAACCTACATCAGGGAGGCCATGCCCAAAGAAGTGCAAGCCAAACTGGACGGAGTTGTGGGGCTCATGAAGATGGACTGGCCTCTGTTCTCTGAACATGTTATTCACTATGTAAACATGCATCGGGCCGAGAAACGGGCCTTTGAGGACCAAAGCAAGATGCTGGCCACCAAGTTAACCCAACTGCAGATTGGGGAATTGTCCAAAGCAAAGAAAGAGAAAGAGAAGCCCAAGCATCAAGCTGCACTGACTGTGGTGGCCACACCCCCAACCGAGGGAGCACCAACAGGGGAGGCAGTGGTACAAGCACCAGTAGTGTCTCCTGTTATTCCTCCACCCACACAGCAGATGCAGTATCCAGCAGCGCCACTCGTGGGAGGAGCCCTGCCACAGCAGACCCAACCCCAACCAGTCCCTCCTATTCGTGTGCATCTAAACCAAGGAGGAGGTCCCCAACAAGCAACGTTCGGAAGGGGACGAGGGGGGCCACCCATGTGGGGAAGATGGAGAGGCCCACAAGGAGCCCCAAGAAGGCCCCCTCAAGGCCAATACCAGCAGATGCCACAAGCAGGTCCAGACATGGGACAACAGCGAGTGAGAATGCAATGCTGGGGATGTGGACAAATTGGACACATGCAAAGAGACTGCCCCACTAACCCATGGATGGGACCCCAGCCCCCTACTGCTGGACCAGCCATCTATGGAACGGGACAAGACACGTACTGGCTATAGGGGTGCCCAGAGAAACCTGATGGAGAGGCCATTCTACCTGTATTAACCCAACGTCCACAAACAGAACCCACCATTGATGTCACAATATATGACAGCCATCATCGCTTCATGATTGATACAGGAGCGGCCTACTCCTGTATAGGAAAAAGTGGAATTGGCCTGCCTCTCTCAGCATCAAAGATTCGAACAGTAGGTTTCTCTGGGAAGACCCAAATAATACCCATGACTAAGCCAGTTCCCATGATCATAGGTGAAAAGACTGTGTATGCACCACTACTTTACTCAGAAGATACGCCCATAAATCTACTGGGTAGAGATGTGCTGTGCCAGCTCAATGCAAAAATTAAATGTACCCCTAATGGAATTTCTTTTGAAGCAACAGACAAGAATGAAGCCTACATGATGCCACTGGGCCTGCAAACAACCCCCCAGATAACAAGTCATGAGCCAGAAGACCAAGTATTTTGGCTGAAACTCACATCACCAACCTCTTTCCTCCAACTAGAGTGGGAAACATGGAGACCCCTGATAATGAATCACTACGAGAAACCTAAAGAACCTTTTCTTCCTCTCCATTGTACCATGTTTTTATGACAAAGGCAAAACACATGAAGACTACGAGAAAGGCTGGGATGAAGACATAAACAACAAAACAACTGTCATCCAGTATGCTGACATAGTGGTTGGACCACAAGGAGCTGCAGCTGTTGTCACATTTCCTGATAAAGATGTAGCAGAATGGTTCCAGGTAACCAACTCAGCACCACATGTCACATTACTGATTGCAGACGACTATGAGTCACATGATCTAGGACCCATGGTTCAAGAAGCCAAGCAAGTCACCGAATGGATTGCTACAGCATGGGACTGCATTAGCATGTCAAAAGATGGACTGTTTTTCAAGATCTCATATTCACAAGCTGATGAAGTAATTGCAGAACACATTAAAGTTCCTGGGAAAAGACAAATGGCAGTGGCGGCAGAACATGAATCCCTATTAGAACAAGTCCCAGAGCAGGTATGGTCTAAAAGTAAGACAGATGTAGGATTAGTGAAATCAGCAGACCCTATTAAATTCACCATTAAACCAAATGCTAAATTGCCCTTCCAAAGATAGTACCCACTTAAACGAGAGGCAGTAGAAGGAATACAGCCTATCATTACAGGATTAGAAACAGCAGGAGTTCTTAAACCAACAATAAGCCCCTGTAACACCCCAATTTTTCCCATTAGAAAGCCCAACAGTAATGACTATAGATTAGTCCATGATCTAAGATTGATTAATGCTATTGTAGCAGAAGAGATACCAGTAGTGCCCGACCCACACACACTGCTGAGTAATATACCCCCAGGTACCAAATGGTTTACTGTGATTGATCTGTGTTCAGCATTTTTCAGTGTACCGGTCCATCCAGATTCCCAGTATTTGTTTGCATTTACGTACAAAGGCCAACAATATACATATTCGCGATTACCACAGGGTTTCGTACACTCACCATCAATTTTCAATCGTGTACTGGCAAATGACTTAAATCACCTTGACATACCATCTACAATGTTGATGTATGTGGATGATATTCTGATTTGTTCTGTTTCTAAAGAGCAGTGTGAGAGTGACTCCATTACAGTGTTGACTGCTTTGGCAGAAGGAGGACACAAAGTAAGTAAACAAAAATTGCAATTCTGCCAGCAAACAGTGGAGTATCTCGGCAGGCAACTTAGTGGGGACAAGAGGTGTATTGCACCGTCCCAACTGGAAGCCATAACCCAAATGCCCAAACCTCAGACTGTTGGTCACATGTTGTCTTTCCTTGGCATGGCAGGTTACAGCAGACCGTGGGTGTGTGATTATGCCATCAAAACGGCTCCACTGAGAGCAATGATTAAAGCCGCAGGTCAAGGACACCAGTCGGCTCAATTACAATGGACAGATGAGGCAGAGGGTGCGTTCCAGCTGCTGAAACAAGATCTCCAAACTGCTCCTGCTCTGGCCAATCCAGATTATGGCAAACCATTCCATCTCTATGTGGCTGAGCGACAAGGGTATGCATGTGCAGTATTGATGCAAGACACCCCAACAGGTAAACAGCCAATTTCTTATTACAGCACAAAATTAGATGGTGTCGAAGAAGGTCTGCCTCCCTGCTACCAGGGTTTGGCAGCAGCAGCCTTCACCTACAAAAAGGCCTCAGTTATTACTATGGGCCACTCTGTTATTCTGTACACATCACATCAATTACATGCACTGCTCACCAGTCCACGCTTTGTGATAACCCAAGCTCGTCGAACAGGTTATGAAGTTCTGCTTTCAGGACCTGATTTAACAATACAACGTTGTACCACCATTAACCCAGCCACAAGAATGGTATTGCCCACTGAAGGTGAGCCCCATGATTGTCTCCAGGAGACTGACACCTTCATGAAGGTAAGGGAGGACTTATACAATCATCCAATCCCATCTGATCTGACTCTGTTCGTAGACGGATCATGCGTCAGAGGTGAAACAGGGAATAGAGCTGGATATGGAATAGTCCAACTTAACCCCGATGGGACCTTTACCAGGGTACAATCAATGAGCCTAGATCAACCTTGCTCTGCCCAATTGGCAGAGATAAAAGCATTAACAGCTGCATGTAAATTGGCTACTGGTAAAAGAGTGACAATCTATACTGACAGTGCTTATGGGTACGGGGTATGCCATATAAACGCTAGCATCTGGAAACAACGAGGGTTTGTTAGAACAGATGGCACCCCAGTGACACATGGGCAAGCAGTAGTAGAGTTAATAAAGGCTATGCAACTTCCATCTGCGTTAGCTATTGTAAAATGTGCAGCTCATCAGACAGCAAAAACACCTATTGCCATGGGAAATAACTTAGCAGATGAGGCAGCTAAAGAAGCCACAGGTTCAGCAGTGCAGGGACCAATGGTCCACGTAGCTGAGTGCGAACCCATTACTAATTTGGCCTCCTTAATAGAAGCCCAAAATAACGTATCTGAAGCAGAGAAACGCCTATGGGTACAAAGGGGGGCGGCTCGGTTAACACACCCCCATGTTGGAATGTGGCGTAGTTCTCGAGGACATTTTGTACTACCTTTGTCCTTATTACCGACAGCCATTAAAATAATGCATGGACCTGATCATTGTTCACGAGCCCAAGTTGTTCAAAAGTTACAGGCAGTTTGGTGGTCACCTTATATGACACCTATGGTAGACAGAGAACTGGCCTTATGTCCACATTGCCCTAAGTACAATGTGCGTAAAATGTTTACTCAACCCTTAGCACATATCCCTATGCCAGACGGTCCGTTCCGCCATCTGATGATGGACTACGTAGACATGATAACTCAGGTTCAGGGAAAGAGGTACATGTTGGTGGTTGTTTGTAGGTTTAGCAGATGGGTAGAAGCATTTCCCACTGCTCATAATGACCACAAAGCAGCAGCACGGTTTTTGTGTAAAGAAGTTTTTCCCAGATTTGGCATGCCTGACACAATATCATCTGATAACGGACCACATTTTGTTTCACAGGTGATCCAGCAAATGTTTAAACTGTTGTGCATAAAACAAAAGTTTGGTTGTGTGTATCATCCCCAGTCACAGGGATCCGTGGAACGAGCTAACGGGATCCTGAAATCGAAGATTGCTAAGATAATAGCTGACAGCAACAACCGTTTGACTTGGGTGGACGCCTTGCCTGTTGCATTAATGGCAATGCGTTCTCAAACTAACCGCATAACCCATCTTACTCCTCATGAAATGCTTACAGGTCGACCAATGCCTCTCCCACAGGTTCGAGGACCCCAGCTGGCGGAGATTTCCCTAGCACACCTTGAGCGTGAAATGGGGGACTACCTCAGGTCCTTAACCTGCATTCACAGGCTTATATTTCAACAGGTGACAGCAGCTCACAGCCGAGACGAGACACACATTCCAGTGGACGTCAGGGACGTTCAAGTTGGTGACAGTGTGTTCATACGAGTCTTTAGACGTCAGTGGAACGAGCCTCGTAGGGAAGGCCCTTTTAAAGTTGTGCTTACCACTCCCACTGCCCTGAAAGTCGAAGGTAAGCCCTTCTGGTTTCACAAAAACCACTGCATCAGGCATCGGCCTCCAGACCCACCTGGACTCGATCCAGGACCGACGGGCTCTGCGTATGCTGACAGGGCAGCAACAAGTCTCCCTCCGCAGCACCCCTCCACTAGCTCACAAACTTTAGATGTTGCACCGGTGTCGAGCACTAATGCATCCCCACTCCCCTCAACGTCAGGCGTCCAAAGACGTTCGGCCCGCTTGGCAGCTCGCCAATCGGGCCGAGTCAGGGGACTCTGAGGATGACAGTATTCATTCTTATGCTTCCCATCCACCTTCTGATTCTGGTGGCAATGATAATGATCCTTCTGCCGCAGAGACTTCTTCTGGGTCTCACCCAGATCCATCCGTCGCTTAGGCACTGGACGAACTTCTTTCTTCTGACCTACCAGATGTTGGTGGAGTCCTGTCCCCTTCATATCCCTCACCTGCACCTTCCCCTTTCTTCCCCTCCCTTTCCCCTTCCTCCTCCGAAGCAAGTGGGCCGCCAATCCACTCGGTCCCGCCCACCCCATCGCCGTCTGGGCATCTCCCGTATGCGCCTTCTTCAGACTTTGATTAACTTTCTTGTTGTGTTAACCCTTTGTGGGCTAACAAGGGGGGATCTTATGAAAATTAATACTAACAGTTTACACACACAGTTAATGCGTCACACACAAACATGTGCACTAGCAATGGTAACACTAGCTACTAACCAAGGGGTAATCAATAATAATGATGGAGAAAATTTATCACTAATGCATGTGCAAATCAAAGGATATTACAAGGACTTATATACTTACTCACGTAGACATAGCAACTTGCATGCTGAATAATCCATAGATATAAGAGATATTATGCCTTCAGATGATGCCTAAATTTGCCATACTATGTCCCCACAGGTAGATTATTGAACATGGCAGAGGCTAGTTATGATGAATATGAAGAAAACCAAATGAATTTACGAGCTGCACTGGCGTCGTTAGGCCCGTCACTAGGGGTAGGATGCCCATATCTTCCTCCCAGGCACCTACTAGATCCTGCAGAGGGGCCAAGCAGTGCACCTTCGGTTTGGAGCAAACCTATGATGACACCCAGCAGGCAGCCTGATGATCAACCACCATCACCTACTGGGAAGCCACTGTCCATCTCGTCATCACCGGGGAACCTCAGTATCGATTTCGGCCCAACCAGCACCCCTGCCAGTCCTGAGAATCCCAAGGATCGACGATCGCCGTCACCCCGCCAATGTAATTATCCACCACCACCCCTTACAGGCGTACTGGCTATGTTCATGATCGTAGCAGATGACATAAAGCTTGATCTTGCCGAAGCCCATCATGTTGCAAAGTTCTTGGCTCATCCGCTGGAGTCGTACGACACCAACAATGACCTCAAGCCTGAAATCACCTCTATGACCACAGCAGTTTATGCCCAATTCATGAAGGGTCTGGTGCACCCCGAGCCACGTCGGTCCTTTGAACGGATGCGCCGCACCATGTACAAACGCAAAGTAAAGGCTGGGAATCTGCAGTTGACCCGAGACAATCTGGAACTGAGGCAGCAACTTCGGGATGCACAGCAGACCATTATCGACCTACAAGAGCAAGTGATGCAGCTGACCGCTGATCTGCAGCGTATGGCTCCGTATACCCAGGGGGGCCCGAACGGAGGGCAGAATTATGGACAGAATTATGAAGGCCATTATTATTATTAATATCAACTTCAACGCCATACTGGATATAAGGACAATGCTGATTATTGATGATTATGCATACCTATGTTAAAAATATTGGTAGAATTGTATACTTTATGTGACAGTACAAGTACTGTGCAGGAGAGTGCCACATGGTTACTCCTATGTTGGTTGTAATGACGGTGACCTTTGACCACTAGAAGATGTGTTTGCCTGGCATAGTCCGGGCCTGATGAAGCTTTTTGTTTGCGTGAGTGTATTTATGGGTGTGAAAGACCACCTATGTAGGGGATAAATGCAGTGACCTCGTAACACAAGATGCTGCTTGGGCATTGGTATTTGCCTCTGCTGAGAAAACAGAATTAGAAAATCTTGCTAAAAAAAAAAAAAAAAAAGTAAGCAACGAGGACGGGTCCTCTTAAGGGAGCCAAGAGGGGGATCCCTCTTTGTTTTTGTATATTCCGTTTTCTGCATTCTATCAGTTTAACATTTACACATTCTCCACCATGTTTTATATTACTCACTTCAACTATATGGTGTGTGTTTAATCTCACGTTTGGTTTGGTGTGCACAATATATATATATATAAACTTTTGTCACTTGTGTGAGTTCACATTTAAGGTGTTTTAGATTAGTCATCACCTGCATAATCACTTAGTTGATCCTTTTAGGATCAAAGGGGGGAATGTTGTGTATTAATCTGCACTAATCATAAGAATAAAATAAAGTTAATGTTTTATAAGTTTAAAGTTGTTTTCACAAATACTGTTATAAGAGCCATTCAAGGCCAAGAGGAGAAAAACAGAGCAATGAGTGTGTGTAACTGTTGCACCTGGCCCTAGACGAAGAAAGCACACTCATCTGCGGGAAAACGCAGGGTTGAGACCCTTAGTGATAGGAAAGCACCCTCATAAAAATGAAATATTTGACATGTCAAGGTTGCCCAGCTCAGCAAAATTTGGCCATACAACTTGTGATAAATAGAGTTGTTATTTTTAAGGCACACTGTGCAGTACTGGTCCCAGAAAGGGTGATGCTTTGACTGGGACACAAGGGGGAACACTAGGCCAGACTGACATGGCTTGAAGTAGGGAAAGGATTAATTTCAACATGCTGGTGATTGAACTGTCATAAGTTTCTGATTTAAGTGCACCAGATGTCCTCATGGCCTGAGAGACTGCTCTCACAAGAATGTGATGTGGCTACGAATGTCATCGTGATATGCAGATAAATGATAATGTGACCTTTACCAAAGACTGTCGTTTAAATATATAAAAAATATGTTCTGAAGGGGGTTTTCCATTGATAAGAAATTTATAAAAGGGAGCTGTTTTCACCAGTTGTTAGCTGATGCTCACCGGTGACCAGCTCAGTGTGAATGTGCTGTTTTTGGCAATAAAGACCCTGGACCTGGACTCAGCTGCCTCTGCCTGAATTTTTGGATCTTTGAGACTTTTTCTGCTTTTTAAGAACTTTGAATTTTACAAAACTTAGCTTCAATTTTAAGTCGTCAAGAAGACAATAATAGACGACAGTAGCCCCCCCACCACCGTAGGTCGGACGCCCCCCAGGAACCATGAGCGACAGCACACCTGCCCCCATCAGGCCCCGTCCCCCAGACATAGGCCAGGAGCCCAAGCCCTACGAGACCGAGCAGCATCAACCCCCTCGAGCAGGAGCCCACGTCCCCAGCGCCCGGAGGGGCCAGGCGCCCCAGACAGCAAGAAGCAGCGGGCCAACAACCCAGGTGCCATGGTGTGCCCATAGGTCAGCACAACAGTGGGTGAAGTCAGGGCGGGGCCCACCCCAACGCTGGGAACAGCAGGGGCTGTTCAGGCGACAGCAGGCCCAGAGCCAGACCCCACCAAAGCCACGGTTACTCCAATCAGACCCATAAACGCACACATACACCCCCCCAGTGGGTTTAGCATGGCCGACCCCTCCAGGGTCAGTATTGCCCCACTGCCACAGATCCGTCCCAGCAGGGGCATCCAGAGCCCAGGCAGCCCCCAGGGGCACATGTAGGAGGAGCTCTTCCCTGTTTTTAAATGGAGGGGTGTTCTAGTGTAAGATCTGTTAAATAAAGCCAGCTAGTAATTAAATAAGTTTAAACGTTACAACAGCAAAACTAGAGGATCATTTCTAATTGAATGAATAAAGATGCAATGCAATGAAACAAAATCCCTGTAACATTATGTGTCATAGTAGATGTAATGAAAAAAGTGAATAAAGCTGCAGATTAATAAGTAGGGGAGACTGAGGACGGTTTCAACCCCTCCTCCTTTTCTCTCAACTACTTAGAGACGACTGAGCTTCTGACAACTAGTTAATATATTAAGCTGACATCTGCTAATTGTCTTTTCATCATTCTATCTCTATTCTCCCATTCTGCTGTATTTGTCAGTTCAATCTCTAACCAAAAAAGTTAAAAACACAATCCAAGTTTGAAGACATTTCTCTTCCATCCAGGAAGCTTTTTCAATTCAAAATGTCAGAAATAGCGTAGAGTTCCAGGTTTTATCCAGCAGCCCAACAAAGTCTGGTTTTTGTTTAGAAAACATGCAAATTGAAACGAACGGGTCCACCCTTTTGGAATGGGGGTCGTTTGGCTTTGTTCAACTTCTGGATGGGAAGCGAAACGTCCTCAAACCCAGAAACAAAGTCCAGTGGATTGTTTTTGAACTTTTTTGGAATGACCATGACCTGGATGACTGAGCATCTTCACCACTATATTGCAATCTAACGTTCTGCTCTCTCTGCTTTTTCTCATAGTAGCTTCATCTGGTCTGTTCCTGTTTGGCTGTGACTCCATCCTGGAGAGAAATATCAGCTGTGCTGCTGCCATCAACACCTTTGTTTCTAGATGTTGGAGCTTGGCCTGTTTTCCAGTGTAGTCCTGTTTCTCTGACTGTGACTAACTGGATGTGCTCTCTTCATCCTCTGACATGGGAGCTGGCTCGGAGCTCGTCTGCCTGGCTGTGTGTTTCCTGGACTCGGCCGCTAAGGTCCTAAGTTTTAAAAATGACATCTCAGATTTCAAATGAAGCTGCTTCTATGACTTTATTTTCACCCTTTAGGTGCTGCGGTGCACGTCTGAACAAGGGACAAAAATAAAATAAATCACAACTCAAAATAAATAAATCCAGTCAAAAATATGGAATAAAAAGCATTTTATATAAAAGGTGATTTCTTAACAGATTCACAGCAGATGAAACTAAAGTAAAGGCAGTTTATTTATGCCTTGATGAAGAGTTTGGTTCTGAATCATCTTAGAAATCAGACAAACATGATGAAGATGAGAAACTAGTTTTATGAACACAGTTTTAACCACCTCTTTAATTGCATAAAACATCTTGTAAACCCAAATGTCATCCCAGCAGTTTTAGCTGCCTCTTTCCTCCCTAGAAGTTCAAAGGAGCGCAGGGCTGGAAGGAGATGTGATGTCCCTGAAAATGTTCCCCAGGCAGAAAGGCTGATATGACCAGCAGACCCTGCTGGGACAGCTGGACCTCCCTCTGCTTCCACAGACGGTCTTCATCCTGGCGTGAGCAGCAGCTAAGCCGTGGTCTGCTCCTTCCCGTTGGTACAGGAGCTTTTCCCAGCCGTCTGCACCTGCTCCTCCTGCTTGTCTTCTTCAGCTCTCTGTCTCTCCGCTTTGGTTTTGAACCTCAGCCCATGACCTGTAAATCAGAGAACAGGGAGTTTCAGCAGACTTCCCAGGAGGACGACCTTTCTACACGCGTTCTTGAAGTGTTTGGATCACAAAGAAGAACGTTTGTGGGATGCAGAACAAATGAAAAGATGCTGGAAGAATGCCTGACCAGAGGCGGATCTAGGGGGTGGCTACTTGGGCTTCAGCCCCTGATGTTTCCCCAAAAGCCCCGGATCTCGCTTTTGAGCTGATCTGAGTAAAATGTGAAGTACTGGAATTCACCAGATAGTGGCAGCATGTGCAGGAAAGCAGCCTGTAGCATTACCACGCAGAAGAAGAAGTGTTTCCCTCTCGTCGTTGCCAGCTTCAGGAGTCGAGCATCTCCACGCAGCAAATTTAAACAGGGATAGACCAGTGGCGGATATCAATGGATATCAGAAGCTTTTTTTAAAAGCAGACAGCTGGACCACCAGCACCACCACCAGTTGTTGCTAAACAGACTGATGTCCCAGGTATGTGAAGCTTTGACTGAATCAAGAGCCTTTTTTTCTCCCGGTCTGCTGTGAAATTCTGTTCCCCTAAATCTGTCCTCCCTGTATTGGGAGCGTTCATTAAAGCCAGATAGGCGCATCTGGCGGATCTGCGCTTCTGATCCATTTCTTGGTAAAAATAACTCACAATCATGTAAAGGTTGTAGCATCAAGTTTAAGCGACAGCTGTTGTTTAAAAAATTGTAAAATAAATAAGTAGACGAGGTCTTCTTACGCGGTTTTGTTTTTAAAGGGCAATGTGAAATATGACAGATTACTGGATTAAGGGAAGTTTTAGTGTATGACATGATATCACACATAGCAATTTTTGGGAATTTGGAAACAGTTGCTCTTTATTTATGGGGGGTGTTAATTCACCTGCAAGTCTTTAACTGTGTTTATTCCTCTCTTCATCAACAACAAACTGTGGATTTGGAATACATTTGATCATTATTTGCCAGAGTTATGAGAGGGAAATTAAATATTTTAGCCACCTGATATAATCCATTCCCCCATGGGAAAAAAAGAAACAAATCCTCCATTATTTTTCATATATTATGTTTGAAACATTTATTTTATATTTTGAAATCCAAAATAGTTCAAATAAATCTCACTGTTGGTTTGATGATCTTTATGAAATGTATTATAATTCTTAATTTAAAATGTCTGGAGGAAAACATAGTCCAGTGGTTTTAGTTTGAACTTTTTTGGTAAATTGTTAGATAAATATTTAAACAGAAAATACATTTGATAAAGATCATAAAAGGGAGAACAGATTATTTCAGTCAGCTAAAATATATGGTTCCCCTCCTTTAATTTTGGCAAATAATGCACACATGTCAACAAATCCACATGATTTGTTGTTGGTGGAGAGAGGAATAAGCACAGTTAAGAAACTGTGTGCTGTTTAATGTTTTAGCTGATTTTCCCCATTTCATTTCATTGTATTTATTATATTTTTTTAATTGTTCTCTTATATTATTTTATGATTTTTTTATTTTATTATGTATTTTATATGTGCAACACTTGGTCAACATGTTTCTGTTTTAAATGTGCTATATAAATAAAGTTGATTGGGTTGGATGAGACGGTTCTCAGCGCCTCTCTGCTTGCGTAAATTGAAGTACACACAAATTTTGGTTTTGTGTGCGAGGCGGCAAAAAAAAAAAAAACACGGAAAAAAGGAGTCAACATCTGCACCCTCAGGGCTAAGCCCCTGATCTCCAAGAATCCTAGATCCGCCCCTGATCCTGACGCCATCTGTATGGCGCATGGTGGAGGTAATGTGATGGTCTGGGGTTGCTTTGGTGCTGGTAAGGTGGGAGATTGTACAGGGTAAAAGGGATTCTGAATAAGGAAGGCTTTCTTCCTACAACAGGACAATGACCCTAAACACACCTCCAAATTGTGCAGAACTATTTAGAGCAGAAGCAGGCAGCTGGTATTCTATCGGTAATGGAGTGGCCAGCGCAGTCACCAGATCTGAACCCCATTGAGCTGCTGTGGGAGCAGCTTTACCGTATGGTTCGCAAGAAGTGCCCATCCAACCAATCCAACTGGTGGGAGCTGCTTCTGGAAGCGTGGGGTCTCCAGATTACCTCAACAAATTAACAGCTAGAATGCCAAAGGTCTGCAATGCTGGAATTGCTGCAAATGGAGGATTCTTTGACAAAAGCAAAGTTTGATGTAAAAAAAAAATCTTATTTCAAATACAAATCTTTATTTCTAACCTTGTCAATGTCTTGACTCTATTTTCTATTCATTTCACAACGTATGGTGGTGAATAAGTGTGACTTTTCAGGAAAACACAAAATTGTTTGGGTGACCCCAAATGGTATTTTTTATTTTAATTTTATATATATATATATATATACACATAAACTCCAGGTAGGAATACAGTACAGACCAGAAGTTTGGACACACCATCTCATTCAGTTTTCTTTATTTTCATGACTAACTGAAGATTCACACTAAAGGCATCAAAACTGAATTAACATGTGGAATTTTATACTATAAAAAATATGTCTTATATTCTAGGTTCTTCAAATTAGCCTCCTTTTGTTTCACAAACTCTTGGCATTTATAGTTGTGATGGCTTCAGTGTGAATCTACATTTTCATAGTCATGGATACAAAGAAACTTTTAATCTATACTGTGTATAAAAATATAACTATTGTAATGATTTTAATACACATTTGAATTTGTTTTATACCGTTTTAGATCAACTGAAGCAAACCTGAGAATGCAAGAGGTTGAAGAGCAACTTTTAGAACACAATTTGTACTTAAAATTTGAACAGGCGTAAATGTGATGTAAATGTAACTCTGTAACTTCAAATTCTCACTTACAATGCACAAATAATTTTGATGCAAAATTACCTGCATATAAACCTAATTATTCTTGTTACTTAATTCACTCCATTGAAAATATGAATCCAAAGAATCGTTTGTTAAGAGAAAGGCAGACATCTTTGTGTTTACTCACTGGGACAGTCTGCCACCTCTTTAAAGGCCTTCTTCTTACAGCATCCTCGACACAGATTGAACACACACTTGTTCCCCTGCAGAGTAAAGCAAAGACGAACCCTTCAGAAATTCTCCGTAATGTAAGGAGACGATAAAAGCAACCATCATGTTACAGGAACAGTCATTTTATGGCAGCTCAGGGAGAAGAACAAAGCTCAGGTTTTAAAAGCAACTAAACCAGAACGCTGCGAATTTTCCACGTGGTTCGCCTGCCGCTCGTTGCAGCCCCGATCCAAATGGTCCGTGTATTTAAAGTGGTTTTATCATTTAATCAGTTAGTTTAATTACCAAAAGTTCTCATCGTAAATATCTAGATCGACATTCTGCTAGAACGAACGATTTAGCCAAAAATCTAAATTGTCTAAATTTTATTTTGATTTTCCTTCCCAAACTTGTTTTTTTTTTTTCATTCCCAGCTTTTAGGTCTTGAAAGCTTATATTCCCAGAGTCCATTGTTGAAAGACGTTACTGTAGCCTAAGTGTGAAAAAGT
The DNA here is from genome assembly GCA_030533445.1 of Cyprinodon diabolis. NCBI lineage: Eukaryota > Metazoa > Chordata > Actinopteri > Cyprinodontiformes > Cyprinodontidae > Cyprinodon > Cyprinodon diabolis. The sequence continues at coordinate 40,096,713 of CM060077.1, forward strand.
GCTAAGTTCCACTAGCGTGCATGGACCTGCATCGTAGACACAAAAATTTCTACCTTTATGTGTGGCGACAAACCCACTAAAGGCCTGGAGTGAGAAATGATGCGTCTTAAGGCTGGTTTATACTCAGAAAGCAGGTCGTGTGTGTGTCTCCAAAATTGTAGATGATCGCAGACAGGAGGCCTCTGATTGGTCAAGTCTACATCATCTCTACACTATGCGGACAATATGCAGTTTTGTCAATATATCTTAAAACATCTTTCTATAATATTAGACACCGTGTTAAAGCTTTCTTCGTCGTGGAACCTGACATCACTGGTTCCTGTTGTGTGTTGAACACAGCGGACCAAACGCTCCAGTTCCGTTTTATAGATTTTCAGCTTCTAGTAAATCCAGCTCTGCTCTCCCTGCGTGTCCTCGCAGATATCCTAAATGCTTCCTTTGCATCGCTCCAGTTGCTCCTGAACGCGCCTCTACAGCGATAACATTGCAGTAACTTCCTTCTGGGGCTGCATTTAATGTGAACACAGCTCCAGAAGAAGCGAGCTTTGTGGGAGCTGACAGCGCAGACGTGAAGCACAAACACGCTAAAGCCACGGCTCACCTTTGGGTTTCCACATTGCTCACATTTGAGGTATTTGGCTAAAAAGGAGAGAAAAGAAAAAAATAAATAAATCAGATTTCTGGTTCCGTCTCCTGAGATTTAAAGGCAGCATTTCCAAGGAATTTCGAACTCACGTTTCAGCTCTGGAGAGAAGTTTTTGTTGGGGTTGCGGGATCTTTTTTTCTGCTTGTTTTTGGACAGACCTTCAGCCGGTCTTTCCGAGTCCTCCAGAGCCCTTTTCTGACGCACTGTGCTCTTCACCTCCGACTCCTGACAGCTGCCGTTGGTCACCGCCGGCTTCGGCCTGTTGGCGGTTTGATAAACGATAAGAAATGTGCTGCCCATAAATCCGGCTTTAATAAATCCTTTACTGATCCTCACGGTGGTCTGACGTAAGGTTGGCAGATCCAGTGAGGGAAGGGCAGACCGCCTTCCCTCCCCTCTCCCTCCTTCCCGTCAGAAATCTCCTCCTGCATTCAAACAGACAGAAGAGGAAAGAAGTTGAACCATAGAAGATGTCTGGAATCCTCCCTCTGCAGCTCAGCACATCCTTCTCCTCTCAATCTCTGCTTCAGTTCCATCTATGTTTACTGGTTTAACTGGAGCCTGGAGGATGGGTGTTGCTATCTCATCTCGATGAAGCCAGCAGGATCAAACTACCTGTAAATCATCAACTATACCTGAATCCGTTCAGGGAGGTATCGGTGCGCCGTGGCCCCTTATGGTGAATTGAGGCTGATAGGCCGCCGTTTATTGAGCCTGATGCTTCATTCACCCCTAAAGCAGCAGGAGCAGCAAAAACGCGCGCGCTGCTTCATTTTTGATGCTTTTACAAGTTTAGTTCTGATGAGCGGCTGAAGCATCTTTGCTGCTCTAGCTGCACGGTGGTAAAGTGGGTCTGATGCGCGTTGGGCGGAGCTATCCTATTCTTTCTTTGCCTGGAAGAATGGCGGCTATATTTGCTGTGATCAGTGAGTACTTTTATTATCTTTTTAAGGGAGAAAGTTGACCTGAAAACTTCATCTGTGCAGTCAGTTCATCCAGATTACAATCCTGCCTAAATATTATTTCTCTGTCGGAGACGCTCAGACCCCCGTCAGGGATTAAAGGGGTCATAGAATGCCAAACCGAGATACATCGTCATCGATGAATAACATTAGTTCAGTGGGTGAAATGGACGTACAGAGAAGTTCAAACCCCATCAACACCTCCTTTCTCTGCAAAGCTCACTATTCTAAACTTCCACCATAAAACAGGCGAATCCAAACGAAGCACCGAGGTGACGTAAACTCTGGGCTTCGTCTGGATTCGCCCGTTGTATGGATGTTGCCTTATTTCAGGGTTCCTACAGCATAAGGCAAGTTAAATTCAAGACTTTTTAATGCCACTTGAAATAAAAATTTAAGACCAAAAAAACCAAGAAAAACCTGCTTGCGACAACCTAACCCAAAGATTTATTTTAACATAAACCACTGCACTAATGTTTCAAGTGTTGAAAAGCTTCCCATACAGGAAGAAAGCTAAAAACACACAAATGACAGATATATTTTAACAATTATTTAACTGAATTCACAAACTTTGTTTTAGCAGGGAACAAAACAAATCAGTTTTAAAGCCCCAACATAACCAGTGCTAAGTCTTTTTTGCAGCTATTTTTCTTTCTATGGTTTTCTTAGTATGTTTGATTTGGTGATAAGTGGAGGCGTTGCAGAGACAAGGGTGGAACTAAACTGAGAAATACCGGCTGTTTCTCCGTAACTCCATTTTGACGCTTTGTGTTTCGTGCTTCGCATGCGACTCCACTGCTTTAATTCCCATCGTTCTGAGCTTGAATGACTTCTTGCACTAAATCCACTGAGCCTCATGTATGTTCCCTGGTTTTAGCCATGGAGGAAACTCTTGGCTGGAGACAATTTTCGTCACATTTACACTTGCTCATATTTTCCAGACAAAAAGTTAATGGTGCATCTCCCAAATGTCCCGGCAGCAACAACGCTTTATTGGTTCCGCTATCGGGACGGAACCGATAACGGAGAGCAGTTATTTTTTTTTTTATAAAAAAAAAAACATTGTCAATTTTAACGTTTTATTCATATTATAAAAATAAATCGTAATAAAAATAATCCTATTTATGACGTTTTAAAAATTAAGACCTACGAAAGACTGATTTAAGACATTTTAATACCAATTAAGGCCTTAGTTTTATTTTGAAGAACTCAATGCCTTTTCAGACTTTTTAAGGACCCACAGGAACCCTGTATTTGGTTCTGGCGTGTACTTTCCCTCCCCAAATTGACATCCAGACCAGCCCACTGGTTCACTGCCCAAGAACATTAAAAAAAGGTATATGCATTTTACTGAAGACAGCTTTTAAAAGCTTTCTTGGAGAGTTCAAAGCTTTGCTAAACTTATTTAGCATCACAACCGCAAGCTGGAAGTATGGGTTCGGTCGCTCCGCTTTGCTCATCAGCTTCGCTTCTTGTAAATGAACCAATCAGCGCACAGCTCATCTAAATATTCATGAGCATACCATAAAAAGAACACCTGTCGCTTCATTCTAGGGCTTTTAACCAGGCTTGCATAGAACAGCAAATATGCCATTTTCCTCAGAATTATACCATGAACCTGACTCCTCTGGTCTTCATCAGACTGGGAATCAGAATCAGAATGAGGTTTATTGCCATTGTTATTGAAGGAGTTCACAAACTAGGAATTTTTTATGGTAAAATCGTGCTACATTAAACATGTAATATGTAATAGGTAAATTAAATTATAAAAATATCTAAAACACTGTGGGTATAAGGCATGCAATAAAATAGACTAATATATACACTTAAGATAAAAATATGGATATAAAATATAAAAAGTAGACTAGCATCTTACAAAGAGTGCAAATACAGCAGTGTAAATGGCATGGGCAGGTTATAGAGTCTGACATATAGTTAGGTGTTCATGAGTCTTCTGGCAGAGGGGAAGAAGCTGTTTTTATGGCGGGAGGTTCTGGTCCGTATGGACCGTAGCCTCCTCCCTGAGGGGAGAGGTACAAACAGACTGTGTCCAGGGTGAGAAGGGTCGGCTGTGATGCGACCTGCACGCCTCCTGGTCCTGGAGACATACAGGTCCTGGAGAGATGGCAGCTTACAGCCGATCACCTTCTCAGCGGAGCGCACAATGCGCTGCAGTTGGTATCTGTCCCTGGTGGTGGCGCCAGTGTACCACACGGTGATGGAGGAGGTGAGGATGGACTCAATGATGGAAGTGTAAAACTGCACCAACATCTGGGTTGGCAGCTTAAGTTTCCTCAGCTGCCGCAGAAAGAACATCCTCTGCTGGGCCTTCTTGATGAGGGAGCTGATGGTCGACTCCCACTTGAGGTCCTGGGTGATGGCGGTGCCCAGGAAGCGGAAGGACTCCACGTTGGAGATGGGGGTAGGGCTGTCTGTGAGGGCAAGGGGGGACGGTGGGGCTGTGACCTTTCTGAAGTCCACAATCATCTCCACTGTCTTTTGGGCGTCCAGATCCAGGTTGTTGCTGCTGCACCAGGACACCAGCCGGTCCACCTCCCTCCTGTAGGCAGACTCATCACCGTCCGAGATGAGCCCGATGAGGGTGGTGTCGTCCGCAAACTTGATCAGTTTCACGGACTGATGGCTGGAGGGGCAGCAGTTGGTGTACAGGGAGAAAACACAGGGGGAAAGGACACAGCCCTGGGGGGATCCGGTGTTGATGGTCCGTGTGTCCGAGACAGTTGTTCCCAGCCGCACGTGCTGTCTCCGGTCCGTCAGGAAGTCAGTGATCCACCTGCAGAGGGAGCTGGGCACGTTGAGCTGGTACAGCTTGTCCTGGAGCAGATCTGGGAGGATGGAGTTGAAGGCAGAGCTCAAGTCCACAAACAGGATCCCGGCGTAGGTTCCTGGGGAGTCCAGATGCTGCAGGATGAAGTGGAGGGCCAGGTTGACTGCGTCGTCTACGGACCTGTTGGCTCTGTAGGCGAACTGCAGCGGGACCAGGAGGGGGGCGGTGATGGTTTTTAGGTGTTGCAGAACCAAATCGCTCAAAGAACTTCATGACCACAGACGTCAGCGCCACCGGCCTGTAGTCATTTAATCCTGTGACCAATGGTGGAGGATTTGAAGCAGCCCGGCACATGGCATGACTCCAAGGAGATGTTAAAAATGTCCGAGAAGACAGGAGACAGTTCGCTGGCACAGTGTTTCAGGGTGGAGGGAGAAACGCCGTCAGGGCCAGCAGCTTTACGGGTGTCCAGCTTCAGAAACTGTCTGTGCACGTCCTGCTCCAGGATGCAGGGACAAGGGGGGGGATTGAGGGCGCCTTAAAGTATTCACACCCCATGGACCTTTCTCCTGTATTTTCATTTTACAACCACAAACCTCTCTATTTTATGCTAAATATAAACTTTATATGAGCACAAAGTAGCACTGCACTGAAAAACGATCGAGAAATAATTTCAAATTTCCTAAATTAAGTGTATTTACCCATAATTTGAGGTAAAAAAGAGGATTTGTTAATGGAATTAGTTTTTTTTTTACTCTTAAAATAAGATAATTAGATAATATGCACTTGAAATAAGACAATACAATTGTTTATTTCTTATTTTAAATGTAAATCATCTTGTTCTATTGGCAAAGTGTCTCACTTACCTCCTCAATTAAAAAAATATGCACTTATTTTAAGAATAAATGACTTATTTAGATCGTATTTTTTTGCAAAGTGGTAGTGAAGTAGAAGGGAATGGTTTCCGTGTGACCTGTTATATTTCCGTTACAACGGATCCAGGACTAACGGGACTTACTAATAAATGTGAGGCTTTTTCAACCTCCAGAAATTAGGAGCTTTCCTTCTTTATGGTGCCGTACCTGGCAGCGGCGCTTCAGCTGTGAGCTTATGTGGGCTAAACCCTCCAGGGTCTTCACCTTCGCCAGCTCCTCCCTCAGGTCCTGGTGGATCTGCAGCCTAAACAGACATCGTTTAACAGCGTGAGACAATGACAGCTTACTTACACCTACACAAAGGTGTAACTAAGACCGTTCAACATTTTTATGGAAATGATGTTTCAGATAAAAAGGAGTCAAAAACCATAAGAGGAACTCTAATGAAAGGAGTTTCATGTCAGAAATGTTCGATGCACCTTGATTACGTTAGCAGCTTCCAGACAGTAACATTTGCTTTGGTCTGTAGTGAGCTTTATTTCCTACACCTCCTTTCAACTGGATGATGCAATCAGACGGTTATTTTCTAAATCAGTTACTGACAGATGAGCAATAAAGACAAAAGTGTTAAACGAATCTGAGGATGAAGAAGGGCCCTTAACTGCTTAGAGGGAAGGAAAATCCCAACCCCTTTTATTTTCAGCCAATCAAGCTGCCAACAGATTAACTTTTGGTGAAACTCAAGATGCAGCAGCATGACCTTCAGATGAGGATGGTTTCCTTTTATTTCCCAGAATGCATCGCTGCGTGTGAACACAAAACCATTTTAACCAGCAATAAATCAGTGAAAGTAGTTCTCTAACCCCGATTCCACATCCTCCGTCACCAACCGCCCCGCTCACACGTCGTTTCATTGATCAATTAAACTGTTCCACATCCACCGCTACTCCTCCACACATCGCCGTCCACATACGTCTCCTCTGTCCTTCACTGTCAATATATGGACCCAAGCTGTTTTTTGCTCCGTGTTTGATTTGTATCTATGCTTCTTTTTCTATGTCTGCTTCTGTCTCCTTGAACCCCAGTGGGCCTCAGCAGATGGCCGCTCATACTGAGCCTGGTTCTGCTGGAGGTTTCTTCCTGTTCAAAGGGAGTTTTTCCTCTCCACTGTCGCTACAAGCATGCTTAGTGTGAGGGATTGCTGAAGAGTCAATGAGTCGATGCAATCAGCTGGTTTTCCTTAGATAGAAAACTTTGAATCAATCTGACTGGATGATCTGGTGAACTGGAAAGTGCCTTGAGATGACATGATGTGAATTGGAGCTATAGAAATAAACTGAATTTAATTATTTAGATTTATTTCTGTTGCAAAATATTTAGACTTAGACTGTATACAAAAAGAAATTTCATTAAGTCCAGCTTTCTAGACTATTTCATTTTTAAAGTGCAGCAGATAAAAACATTTGTGATGAAAAAAAACCCAAAAAAACACTGTGGTGAAAAAAAGTGATGTAAACATGACTGTATAGTTACAGTTTCAAAATTCAGGGTTTTTTTATGATTACATTATAAAGCATTTATAGGCACCAGACTCAAAATGAAAGAATTGTTAAAACCTTAAAAACATAACATTGGAATTGAGGAATTTAAAAGGATTTCACGCAGCTTTATAAACCCTGTAAATAATCAGACTGAAAATAAAAGGGGTTTTTCAGGCCTTATATAAATAAATGATACTGGTGACGGCTGGTGAAGGCCGCCCCAGCTGATCACTTCCAGCCTTCAAGGGTTTTAAGGTCTTTAAGGACCCAAATCTGGACAGATTAAAGGCTCCAGAAGAGAAAGTACAGCAGGTGAACGGGGACCTACGTGTGATGCCAGAGCTTGAAGAGGTGGGCTCGTATGAAGGACAGCGAGCATGGAGGGTGCTGCTTTACCACCTCCAGATATTCCTCTGCCATCTCCCACACAGGGGGGCTGCGGCCCTCGAACAGCGCCGGGTTGTGGAGGTTCCCCTCTACGAACGACAAATTTGAAAAGAAGCAACTCGCAGCTCTCTGTGTGGATGTGATGGATGGACGTTGCAGCAGAGAACCAACCTGCACTCATCACCCCCTGAACTCCGGTCTCCTGAATGCAGCGCTCCACATCACTCAAATGCTGGATGTTACCGTTGGCAAAGACTGGAATACTCACTGCTTTCCTGGAGAAATAAACACATGAGGAACATTATTCCTTATTTCAGTTTAATATAAACAGCAGAGAAAAGTGGGGCTAAGAAGGAGCGACTCTAACCTGACAGCTTTAATGTGCTCCCAGCTAGCGATCCCCGTCATGGCTCCTTTCTGGTCCTTGGTTCGGCCGTGAACGGTCAGCAACTGGGAACATTCATCACATCATGAAGCACTTTAAATAAATCTGAGAGATAATCAAAACTCTGAGTGGCCGCTGTGATCCCACCTGACATCCGGCTTCCTCGAGCATCTGAGCGTAGCGGACCGTTTTCTCAATCTCCTCAAAGACTCTGATCTTACAGGTGACCGGCACAGAGAGCTTCTCATGGGCTAAACTCACTGACAATTCAGGGAGAAATGGTAGATCCTTTTAATGTTTGCTATTCAGATGAAAGGTTTGGTTTCATCAATGAAAGCCAGCTGTGTGTGGAAGTTAAAAATTAGTAAAATGAACAGGAGGATTGTTAAAGGAAAAGTCCGCTCATATTCAGAATTCAAACTTCTGAAAGTTCTTTAAACCTGAAATTGTTACAAACTGTTCAATAATTGTAGTATTTTTAATTCAGAGTCATTTCCATGTGAATGTGCTTTACTGGAGGCATCCATGTTTGTCAAAGAACACTACTGCCACCTACTGGTTTGTGACGTCACGGTGCGGTATCGGCTGTTGATCAAGTCCCAGTGCTGTATCTGGTGTTTGTCACAACGCGCTATTATCCAAGTCATCTTGAAAACATTCTTCTTCCAAATGTTGGCTACATATTACGGGTTTTTCCTCTGGCCAGAATTTCGATGGCAAATCCTCCCTCTTCAAGTTGGCGATCCAACGACCAACCCGTCCGTGGAGGATCAGGAATCAGAAAGGTGAAATAACTCTTTTTTTTTCCCCCCACTTTTCCCCACAACTCAATGTTGGGGGGTAAAGATCCTCCACCTTCTTATCAAAGATTAGGGCTGGATATTTTCGCCAAAGTCCTGAATCGATTCGATTTTAATTCATACAGTTCTAAATCAATTAATTTCTATTTGATCTGTTTTTACTATAATAAAAGTGGTTCAACTGTGTTTGAATAAAAAAACTCATCTATTAAATTTTTTCCTGTCATATTAAACAAAAAGTGCAAACTTGTAAATCAGTTTAAACTTGAGATGTGAACAAAACTGTCTCAAAAGTGCAAACTTGTTTGTGAGAAGTGAAAAAGTGAAGCCTCACCCGAGCGAGCAGACGTGACACAGCAGACATGCATGACCTGCATTATCTTCAATGCACAAACCATATTAGCAGCACTGTCTGTAACTACAGGATGTTTGCTGGTCAGCCCCCATTTGCTAATATCTACAGTCAACATATTGGCTATATTTGCAGCTATCTGGCTTGAAGTCATCTTGAGTGCATCTTTCCTGCTCATTTGAATTTGAACGCCATGCGCGTCACAATAAAACTAATCAATCTCATTCCCTAGACATCGATTTTGCAAAAATGTAAAGGAATCGATTCAATATTGATTTTTTTACCCAACACTATCAAAGAAGTGTCCTACAACGACTATGAAGCTGATCCCAGTGGGAAATTAAACTCTGTAGGAGCAGTGCTAGCCCTGCTAACTCTGTAGGGGCAGCGTTAGCCATGCTAACTCTGTAGGGGCAGCGTTAGCCATGCTAACTCTGTAGGGGCAGCCCTATCCATGCTAACTACGTAGGGGCAGTGATAGCCATGCTAACTACGTAGGGACAGTGATAGCCATCCTAACTCTGTAGGGGCAGTGCTAACCATGCTAACTCTGTAGGGGCAGCGTTAGCCATGCTAACTCTGTAGGGGCAGCGCTAACCATGCTAACTCTGTAGGGGCAGCGCTAACCATGCTAACTACGTAGGGGCAGTGATAGCCATGCTAACTACGTAGGGGCAGTGCTAACCATGCTAACTCTGTAGGGACAGTGATAGCCATCCTAACTCTGTAGGGGCAGTGCTAACCATGCTAACTCTGTAGGGGCAGTGATAGCCATGCTAACTCTTTAGGGCCAGTACTAAGCATGCTAACTCTGTAGGGACAGTGATAGCCATCCTAACTCTGTAGGGGCAGTACTAACCATGCTAACTCTGTAGGGGCAGTGATAGCCATGCTAACTCTTTAGGGGCAGTACTAACCATGCTAACTCTGTAGGGGCAGTGATAGCCATGCTAACTCTTTAGGGGCAGTACTAACCATGCTAACTCTTTAGGGGCAGTGATAGCCATGCTAACTCTTTAGGGGCAGTGATAGCCATGCTAACTCTGTAGGGGCAGTCATAGTAATGCTAACTCTTTAGGGGCTGTGATAGCCATGCTAACTCTTTAGGGGCTGTGATAACCATGCTAACTCTTTAGGGGCTGTGATAACCATGCTAACTCTGTAGGGGCAGTGATAGCCATGCTAACTCTGTAGGGGCAGTGATAGCCATGCTAACTCTGTAGGGGCAGTACTAACCATGCTAACTCTGTAGGGGCAGTGATAGCCATGCTAACTCTTTAGGGGCAGTACTAACCATGCTAACTCTGTAGGGGCAGTACTAACCATGCTAACTCTGTAGGGGCAGTGATAGCCATGCTAACTCTTTAGGGGCAGTGATAGCCATGCTAACTCTGTAGGGGAAGTGATAGCCATGCTAACTCTTTAGGGGCTGTGATAACCATGCTAACTCTGTAGGGGCAGTGATAGCCATGCTAACTCTGTAGGGGCAGTGATAGCCATGCTAACTCTGTAGGGGCAGTACTAACCATGCTAACTCTGTAGGGGCAGTGATAGCCATGCTAACTCTTTAGGGGCAGTACTAACCATGCTAACTCTGTAGGGGCAGTACTAACCATGCTAACTCTGTAGGGGCAGTGATAGCCATGCTAACTCTGTAGGGGAAGTGATAGCCACTTTCAATATTGAAGTCCTCTGGAAATCTTCAATAATTGTTGTTGATTGCAGATGTGTCTAGTAGGTCCCATTGATTTTGCTTGTAAAGCGGGGAGAATGGCGCTAGGCTTACCGCACCGTGACGTCACTGCCGGAAGATGGCAGGAGGGAGGGGTTACTATAGCTGGACAAAAACGGCCGCTCCCAGGCTCAATGATTGTGATAAAAATTGTTTTTATTTTTTTACTCATTAACAGTAAAATTATTAAATCACTGTAAATGTATTAGTTTTAGGTATAAACAATGATCCATTGATCTTTCATGCTGACCGGACTTTTTCTTTAACATTTGCCAGAAAAACAAACATCACTTTTGAAGTTTCCTGCAATATGTTAGGAGAGACTCACCCATCCTCTTCAACAGCTCCCATTCATCTTGCAGAAAAACTCCGTAGTGTCCTTAAAAGCCACCATGTCAGTTAGTTTACCAGCAGTGCCTGTTAGATTTGCTCTGGTCAGGATCCTCCTACGCTCAGATCCATGTGGACGTACCTCTCTTGGCGATCATCTGAGGACATCCCAGGTTGAGGTCGATGGCGTCGCAGTAGTCCTGGGCCAGGAGGGCAGCCTGGAGGAACACCTCGGGGTCATTGGCACAAAACTAGAGCAGAGAAGATAGGACATGAGTTCCTGTCTGTGTAAACGGGACACCATGTGTTTCAATGTAAGGTTTAACATCAGGATTATTTCAGAGTTGTTTTGAGGCGCCCATGATGAATGAGGAGATTCAAACAGGAGAACATCTTCGAACTCGCCACCTTAAATACATTTTCTCATTATTGGATACACGTGGCTATGAAGTTCAAATCTCAATGAAGTAACCAATTTTGTGTTTCAGTAAGTCAGTGCAAAGTAGTTAATGGTATTCAAATTAATAAAATTAATTAAGGTTTTAATACATATTGCACATTTTCTGTTAGTCTAATAGACCTCAGTTCAATACTGAAATATTACTATGTCCATAGGTTATTAGATATATCAAACTGAAATAGCTGTTGCAAACACCCTAATATTTAGAAATAAAAGAAACAACGATGTTGAGACACTGCATTTAGACGTACAGAACAGCAGCGATAAACAGTTCAGTAGTTCAGCTCATTCTTGTCAGAAGGGATAATTTAGTCTAAATGGTTGGAAAACATAATTTTTTAAACTCAGATTCCAGGAGCTGGCTTTCTTTCTACAGTGTAGAACTTAGGTGTTGCACTGAACTAGGGTGACCAAACGTCCGTATTTCCCAGGACTAGGGCTGCAACTAACGATTATTTAAAAAAAATCGATGAATCGGCCGATTATTTTTTCGATTAATCGATGAATCGGACAAAAAATATTTTTTTATATTAACCTCTTTATTCCGAAATAAACATTTTAGAGAGAACAAACAAGCACACAAGTACAGGTTGCTCATTAACTGTACTGGTGCTATATGAAAAATAAATGTTTGTGTTAAAACTACGCAAACTTACATGAGAAATGTAGCTGTACATCCACAAAATATAGGGTACGTTGTTTTATAAAGCGCAAAAAAAGACATTTTTGTTTTTAAAAGCCCCTAAGGGGTTCAAACAATAGGCCCCCCCATTGCAACAAATTAGTTTTTTTTAGACTAGAAGAGTTCTGCCTTTTAAGACAGGAAAGTATAGCAGTTAAAGTTGCTGCTTAAGAAAATACTTAACCATAGATATAAAAATAGCCTGTGATTCAAATTATAAATTGTATTTGGAATAAAAATGAGAGAACTAGGGGTGCTAAAAAACACATCCTCCAAAGACAGATATTTACATGGGAATGTGGCATATAATTAATTGACATATTACTGATCTTGCTGGATTTTATTCTGCTTTACTTCCATAAATTGCAGGATCTTCTTTACTTTATCTTTGCCAGAAGATTTAAACTTTAAAAGCCTTGCCCTCATAATTTGCAAGTTAATTTATTTATAAAGGCTATTTTAATTATTGTGATCAATTTGCGCCGTCAATCTCGGCGCATGCGCGCTTCATTTGCAGTCTGGACGCTGAAACATCCTGCGGCTCTGACTGCAGCGCTGAGAGGGAATCTTGCGGGAGAACGGGGTTGGGATGGGGGAGGCGCCTCACGGCAGCAGCTGCCGCTGCAGGACAAGAGTAGGCACGATACATGCTTTCACGTAAGAGTCTCCAAAAGCCGCCAGAGACACCGTAAAAAGTCGCCAGATTTGTCGCTAGTCGCTTTTTTGAAAAACAGTCGCTGGAGGGTCTGAAAAGTCGCTAAATATAGCGACAAAGTCGCTGAGTTGGCAACACTGCGCACCTGCAGCGGTGGATCTCTCTGCCGTAATTTTTTTTTCTTCCCTCGTTTCAGTCAAGTGGCAGTGATAACGGCGGCGACGGATGACGCATTAATTGCGCGACACAACTAATCGATGATGAAATTCGTTGCCAACGCTTTTAAAAGTCGATTTTTATCGATTCGTTGTTGCAGCCCTACCCAGGACATGTCCGTATTTCATGTCCTGTCCCGGGTTTTTTTTAGAAAGTGAGGAAATGTCCTGATTTTTTAAATGACCTTAATTGGACCATTAAATTTACAGGCGCTAGGGCACTGAGCACGACGCTGCGTGTGACGTAATCTTTGAGTCGCGTCAGTGCAGGCAGCCCTGTTCTTAATCAGAATATAGATAGCGTGGCTGTCAGTACGCCAACAACATGCAAAAGCGCAAATGTATGTTTACCGACGATTTACAAAAGAGTTTCCCCGCTTTCAGACCGGGTCGAGACAAATGGGAGGCCTTGTGCACAGTGTGCAAAGCAGGCACATATGTCTCGGTGTCCAATGGAGGAGCAAGGAATCTGAAAAACCACCTGGACACCGAAAGTAAAGACAGTCTATTGATATGTTTGTTCGTTTTTGGTACATTTTAAGTTATTTTTGCTACACAAGAGGTATTTTTTGTTAATTAGCTAATTTGTTAATTTATTTTTTCCAATAGCCTACAGAACAGACATTATTTCGTTCATTGCTGAGGCTGAGTATCATGTGTTATTGGGAGTTGAGAGTTATTGTTAACTTTTATTGTTAAGTGAGGGATGTTTAGATGAGACATTATTTCTTTCATTGTGCTTTTCATTCAGTACAGGAATTAATTATTTTTAATAAATACATTTTGAAAAAAATTATCGTTTGTTATTGGAGTTATTGCTGTTGACTTTTACTGAAAAGCATTTTTAATAAATCAACTGTAAATATCATGTTATTGTAGGATTACGTAGGCCTATGTTAGGTGAGTGCATGCCACAGACATCTCTATGCATGGGAACAGAGATCCCCCCCCCCCCGCGCGCTCCAAGGTGTCCAAGGTGTCTATCTGGTGACTTGAGCAAGAAACGACAGGAGGAAGTACATGCTTTCCTAAGACCCGCCCCTCCTTCTCCGGATTGGCTAATACTGTTCGTTTCAGAGCACTCCTTTGCTACCATTGGCTGATAAACGCAAGAGGGATTGCAATTGTCTTTTCTATATTTAATTACCGCCAATTTATTTTTGAGTGATTTTTTTTTTTAACCCACAGGCAATCGCTACGAGCCAGAAATCCAGCCTGGGACCGGAATACTTTAAACCGTTTCTATTTCATTTCTTCGACCCCCCGGTTTAAATATTGAACCCCACCTCTTGGTTATTACTGGATCTGGGCCTGCTGATGGCAAAATATTCACCAAAAGAAACAAAACTTTCCAGGAAAAATCCTAGGGGCTTGGGGGCTGGGATTGCCATCCAGTTCACCTGCTAATCAAGCAGAAACTTCTGACCCTGGTTGAAGGGTTTAGTCTCTTTAAATGCTGGCTTTGATATTTCTGATATCCATTAGACACTGAAGCTCATTTTATTTTTGACTGACTGCGACTTGTCAGAGCCTCACGTTGCGTTCTGAGCGTCTGTGGTGTCTATTTTACATTCCATCTATAGCCGCCGTGTTAAGGGGCATCAGCACATTTCAACCGCCTGGTGTGTTAAGTCTTTAAGGCCCGGCGCCACGTGACTTTTAAGACAACACGCACAACAAGACCGTTTAAAGCGTCTAATGGCCTAGTGGCACAGATTCAGTTTCTACTTATAACCCTGTGCGTCTGGATTCTCACCTGAGTAATGAGAGGTCTGTCCTCAGCACAGACCTCATTGTAAAGGTTTTCTCTCCTGTAGTTGGCGTCCCGGACGAATACCTGAGCGTGCAGCATAGGCGTGTAGCAGAGCTGAGCGCCGTGTCTCCTGCTCAGCAGACGCCAGGCCAGCTCGCTCTGATCCACCATCGGCGCCACTACAAAACGCGCCTCCTTCAAGGTCTTCCTCCAAAACTCGAAGCCCTGAAGCTTGGCCATCACAGCTGCCTTCAACAGAGAACAGATTCACATTCAAATACCGGCGAGAGTTCCCCTACTGATGATTAAACAACCATCTAACTGCTCAGTCCTACAGATCTTTATATATAAAAGTAACCCGTACACTGATAGAATTAGTTGGATTTAAACTGTGATCAAAATGGTAAATGTAAATCAGTTAAAGCTACAGTGTGTAATTTTCAGCGACATCTAACGTCCAGACTGCAGACCGCAGCAACATGAACATCTCCCCCCCACCGCTTCTCCTCCCCAACAGTATGGCGAGCGTTACGGGACAAAATGTCTTCCACGACGTCCGCATCACCTACCTTCTCAAGTGATGAGGTTTGTTTACATAGATAATTTTAATACTGCCATCTATTGTTCAGTACCGTCTCAGTTCATCTCTCTCAACTTGCCGTAGTTACTTTCGAGCGTAATGGGCGATCTCGCAATCGCTAGTTTGTTGGCTCTGCGCTGCCGTAGCGCAAAGATGTCTGCCTCCATGGCTGAGAGACCCGCACCTATGTAATTATAAATAACGAATTCTAAGGCAACGCAAATATTAAGGTTAAGAGGCTGAGCTCGTAGATGATGATAAATAACATAGTTATGTATAATATATTACATTTCTGACTGTATATCCCTGTAATTATTACACACTGTAGCTTTAAATGTTAAAATCTGTGCATGAAATCAAACTTTGCTTATGAGTTTAGTGAAACAGATAAAGATTAAGGACAAGTGGTTGGATGCAATCCGTCTTTATTTTTTTTGCCACAATATAAGACTATTTAATATATATTATATATATATATATATATATAATGTGACCTATTTTTTACTTTTTAATAATTGTCATAGGAAATCTGTTACCATCTTTAACAACAAACATTTGATTTGCTTTTCTAGCTTAAGACAATGAAAACCTTAAGATTCATTAAGATAAAGCATGGATTTTTTCTATAGGGTATAATAAAACGCATCATTTCTGAGCTATCTAATGTCATTCTGTCGAGACAATTCTATTTAGATTTTTTTTTTTTTTTTATACTTTATGTTTATTGAAAGCGTTTCATTTAACAATCACATACAGAACACAGAACGAAAACCACTGTCGACAAGAAGAGTTACTTACATTCTGATAAGGATGAAAAGATACAGGATGAAAACAGCATACAAATTTACATTTCAATCTTTGGATTTTTGAGCAGCTTTTGAAGTGACAGTACAAGTGACCTGATCAGTTATTGTTTTCTAGAAATCTAGTCCATTTGCTACATCTCTTTTTATAAAGATCCGACTGCAGTCTCAGCATAAATGTTAACTTTTCCATTTTGTGGGTTTCCTCCACCAGTTCCAGCCAGTTCTTTATTGTTGGTGGGTCAGGTTGTAGCCATTTTCAAGTGATCAGTTTCTTGGCTGTAGCACTGAAGATTTTTAGTAAATATTTGTCACTCATATTCAAACTCTCAGGAACAGCTCCGAGCAATGAGAACATGGTAGGTTGTTGGAGTTTAAGATCCAAAATTGTCTCAACCTTCTCCAAAACGTCTTTCCAATAAGACTTGATCTTTATGCAGGACCAGAAAATATGACAGTGATTTGCTTCTTTATCCCCGCATCCTCTCCAGCATTTAGAAGCATTCGGGTTTCCATGAAACCGCTGCTTTGGTGTCCTAAAAAAACGCAACAAATTTTTCCAACTGAACTCACGCCAATAGTTTGAGGAGGAGGTTGAAGCAGCAGATTCACACATATTGTCCCATTGTTCTTGTGATATTTCAGTTTTCAACTCATCCTCCCATCTTTTTCTAATGTAATCTGTTGACACTCCTCTGGATCTCAACAATCCCTGATAAAGTTTGGAGATGGTAATCTTGTCAGGCTTTGAGTAAGCTTGTGAAATCAATTGAATTATCTCGTTAGATTCTGAGATGGAGTCTTTTAATATGTTTGAAAAAAAAATATTGTCTAAGTTGCAAATATCTAAAGAAGTCCCCTTTTCCTAAACCATATTTTTGTTGAAGTGTGTGGAAGCTTGGTAGTGTATTTTTGTCCAGTATCCTGCAATAAGCTGTTATTCCTTTCTGACCAGCTTTTAAAACTGGAATCTAATTGGTTAGGTGTGAAATCTGAGTCATAGGCAGCCCATTTAAGAATTTGTATCTGGTTATTCAAGTTTAATTTCTTGACCACTTCAAACCAGGTCAAAATGGTGAATGACACTAGGGGGTCTAATTTTTTCCGGCATGCAGCTCCAAGTTTCTGATCCCCAATCAGAGCTTGTATTGGAATGTTTCCACACTTGGTTTCTAAGTCTTTCCATCCAGCCTCGTAAGTATGGTCACACCACTGTACTACTGTTTTAAGTTGGGCTGCAAGGTAGTAATCAAAGATTTGGGAGTGATAACCCCCCTTTTTCTTTCCTAATTGTAAGAGTGCTGTATCTAATCCTGGGTTTTTTTCCCTTCCAAATAAAGCGAGATATCAATTTGTCCCACTCACAAAACTGAGAGTGAGGGATTCTAATAGGCAAAGAAATATATAAGTATAATAACCTAGGTAATACCGACATCTTAACTACCTCAATTCTTGAATTAAAATCAAATATAGATCCCGACCACTGCGTGAGGTCTTGTTTAATTCTCCTATTTACAGTTTCAAAGTTTTTTTTGTACAGGTCGTTTAAAAGGTATGTCAACCATATACCCAAGTATTTGATTGTTTTCTTAGACCAGTCAGTAGGGATTTTATCTTTAAGCTCACCCGATGGGTAGTAGTTAAAACACATAATCTGTGTTTTATCCATATTAAGTCTGTATCCCGAGTAGCTGCCAAATATGTCTAGTACCTTTAGGACGGCCAGAATGGACTGCTCTGAATTCGCGAGATATAGGAGGATGTCATCCGCATACAGTGCTATTTTATGTTCTCTTGAATTTATTACTATGCCATGAATATCATTGTTCTCCCTAATTGCCTGGGCGAGAGGTTCTATATAAAGTGCAAAAAGAGTTGGAGAGAGCGGGCAGCCTTGTCGAGTGGATCTCTCCAGCTTTATTGTGTCTGTCAAGCGGCCTTTTATCTTGATTCTAGCTGTGGGTGACGTGTATAAAGTTTTAATAATGTTGATTGCGATATGTGAAAAACCGAATTGTTCCAAAACTAGAAATAAGTACTCCCAATTCACACGATCAAAAGCGTTTTCCGCGTCTAAGCACGCTATTACTGCTGAATGTTTATTTGTTTGCATATTATGAATTATGTGAAGTGAGCGTCTGATATTATCCTTAGTTTGTCGGCCAGAGACAAACCCAGTTTGGTCCCCGTCAACAAGATCAGGGTCAAACGCGTTCAGCCTGTTGGATAAGATAGATGCATATAGTTTGTAATCTTGGTTAAGGATCGAGATCGGTCTATATGAACTGCATAATATTTTGTTTTTTCCTTCTTTTGGTATTACTGTTATAATTGCTTCAGACCATGATGGCGGTGTTGTCATTTTTCCTAATGTCCAATTTAATGATTTTAGTAATACAGGGGATAGTTCTTCTTCAAATGTCTTATACCATTCGCCTGGAAGACCGTCAGTACCGGGTGATTTATTATTTTTTAATTTTTTTATTGTCATTTTCAGTTCCTTTTCAGTGATGTGTTCAGTTAAACTTTTGTTCTGACATTTTCCAATTCTTGGCAAGTCCAATGAGTTGAGAAATGCTTTGACATCCTCTATTTTACTTTGATCTTGTTGCGCATACAGTTCTCTATATTATGTTTGAAAGGCTTTATCAATACCATCCAAACTGTGTTCTGCTATTCCTGTCTGTGGGTCAGTTATGGAGCAAATTGAGTGCATTATTTGCTTTTTGTGAACTTTTCTTGCTAGTAGTTTTGTTGCCTTTGGCCCAGCTTCATAAAATGATTGTTTTAGGAATTTGTAATTTTTTTCTTCCTCTCTTTTATGTATATCCAAAATTTTACTCCTTGTCTCTTGGATTTGTGCATTAATATAATAAATTTTATTTTTGATTTGCAAGTTCTCCAAGTCTTTTAACTTGGTTTCCAATTTATTTAGTTCTTTTTCCTTCTCTTTCTTCATAGCGGAACTTAATGATATAAACTTGCCTCTTATAACTGCCTTCAATGTGTCCCATAAAATATTAGGGTTGACCTCTCCGTTGTCATTGAATTCTAGAAATTATTTTATTTCTGTTTTTATTTATTTTTATAACATTTTTATTATTTAGCAAGCTTGTGTTTAACCTCCATGTGGTTTTTTTGGGTCTTATATCCAGGTTAAGTGTTAAGTATTCTGGCGAGTGGTCTGACAAGTTCCTAGTACCGATATCACAGCGTTTTAGTCTATGTCGGTCATTCTTAAAAATCAAGAAAAAATCTATTCTTGAAAATACAGCGTGGGGGGGAGAAAAATAAGTAAAATCTATTTCCGTTGGGTGCATCTCCTGCCAAGCGTCCAGTAGGCCGATATTGTCCATACCCCTCTTTAGTAATTTACTTTGTGGTGTGTCTATTCTTTTGTTATTAGATGTCACTTTTTTTCAGGATTGTGTTAAAGTCACCTGCACAAATTAAAATACCCTGTGATTCTACTGAGATAACTTCTAGCACTTTTTTCAAAAAAAGAAGGTCATAATTTGGAGGCATATAGATAGAGAGGAGGGTAACCAGACTCCCTTCAATTTTACCCTGAACCAGTATATATCTGCCTTCTTTATCGCGTATTTGCTCTATAAGTTCAAAATGTAAAGAATTATGTATTGACACCGCGACTCCTCTTTTATGAGTTTATGAGTTTTATGAACACAAGGAACAGAGATTTAAAGAACATAACACAAACAGGATGACTTCCATCATCAGGGCTTCACTAGGCCCCAACATCATACAACCTTTCTTCATACATTGTAGGAGCAGCAGCCCTATTCTCTCTAGGGGCTCCTTCTCTGCCAAAGCCAGAGTCCTTTCACCTTTGAGCTTAAGAGTCATGTCTCCATTATTCCTGATCAGGACAATATTATTACCTGTAAGAGGGGGAGGGGATTGCAAAAAAAAAAAAAAAATTAAATAAATAAAACACACACACATATATACATATATATACACATACATACATACACACATAAATAAATTATTAATAATAAAAAATAAATAAAAGGGGTGGTAGGATGCCGGGTGTTAAGACTAGAGAAATAATTACCTCGTGGGGTTCGGATCCTCTATAATGCTTTCTTATTACTTACATAAGAGTTCAGGATCTACATCAGGAAGGCTTTTCTATACTTGCTCTCGCTGAAATTCTCGGAGCGACTCGCGCACCCGTTTGGAGAGCGAGGTGCCGGCTTTATTCCAGTTTGGGTCCTGGGTAATCGCTGGTTCTTCATTTGCGGTGGAAGATCGCGGCATGTCGACCTTGTATGCCCTCTTCCTCATGTCAGCCGCTGCTTCCGAAGCACTCGCGTACAGGTGTGGTCCGTCATCCCAGTGAATCCTCATCTTAGCCGGGTAAGGTGTTTGGAACCGTATTTTCCCCTGTTTGAGAATCTTCTCGATGTTTTTGTATTCCTTAAGCTTATTATTTATCTCGGTTGGTAAGTCGTGCGCAAATGAGATCAGTTTACCTTCATAAAATATCTTCTTCCCCCACTCTGCTTTAAGGACTTTTTCTTTCATGTCATATCTGTGAAAGTTGACGAGTATGGATCTTGAAATTGCTGCATCTCGCGGCCTCGGTCCCAGTGAACGATGAGCTCGTTGAATCTGCAAATCTTGGTTGATGGAGAGCTGCTCTTTCAGGAAGTTTTCAATGAACGTCTGCATGGCGTTGCCTTCAGCTTCTTCTTTAATGCCATAAATGCAGATATGATTACGTCGGGATCTTCCTTCTAAATCAGTATCTTTATCCTGGAGAGTTTTTTGCTGTTTGAGGCAGTAAGAGAGAGAATCTCTCAAGTCCATATTCACCGTCTCCAGTTCATTCACCCGTTGCTCCGCTTCCGTTAGCCTAGCAGCTTGGTTACAGATGTCCGAGCTAACCTCCTCCAGTTTCTTGTTTATTTCACTCTTAAAGCTGCTCAGGTCTTGCTTGATGTCATTTTTCATAGCGATGATGTCATTTTGCATTTCTTTGATATTGTTGCATAGATTCTGGATAGCCTTAGCAGTCGTTAGCTCACTCTCCTCGTTAGGGTCAGAGGTCTGCATCGTGTT
Organism: Cyprinodon diabolis; assembly: GCA_030533445.1. NCBI lineage: Eukaryota > Metazoa > Chordata > Actinopteri > Cyprinodontiformes > Cyprinodontidae > Cyprinodon > Cyprinodon diabolis. The sequence goes on from CM060077.1 coordinate 40,117,744, forward strand.
AGCTTTGCTATCAACGTTTGTTAGTTCAGTCCCTGCCCTGCCGTGATTTTCAGCACCCCCCGTTCTCTTTTTTGATCTAACTCCACGCATTATATATCATTTTGACGAAGAATTGAATTTCTTTATCGAGTTTTGTGGAGTTTTCCTTGTCGCTGATCAGGAGAGGTTACGAGTTCAACCCGCCATCTTGAAGACGCTCCCGGAAGTCTATTTAGATATTTTTAATTAAAAAAAATGAAAGCAATGATTCAGAATCTTTATGAACCAGACTCAGACACTAATGAACTTTCAAGATGTAGAGCATAAATTTCATCTGGATAAGAAACATTTCTTTAAATATCTTCAACTCAGAAACTTCATAAGAACGATTAAAAATAATATGTTGACGACACCTGCCATCTCAACTTTGGAAAGAAAATTAACAAAGAACAGTTTGAAGAAAGGTTCCATAACAGAGTTTTATAACTTAATGATGTTACACATTTCAGAAGGATCTCATGATAGACTTAAGGCTTGGAAAGAAGATCGATTGAGTTAACAGAGGAAGATTGGCAGACTGCATGTAAATTAGCCCACACCAGCTCTGTTAATAAAACTCTAAAAATGATTCAATATAAATGGCTAATGCGGATTTACATAACACCAGTAGACCTCTATAGGTATAACAGGGAGATGCCTGATCTATGTCCAAAATGCACAGAGTATAGAGGGACTCTGGTTCACTGTATTTGGTATTGCAGAGAAATTATACAGTTTTGGAAAGAAGTAAAGGTTGCTATAGAAAACATAATTTCTAAACAAATAATTTTCGAGCCAAGGTTGTTTGCATTTGGATTATTCCCTGAAAAACATATTTACACAAAAAATGAACGAGTGTTTGCTTAATGTGAAGAGATGTATATCTATATTTTGGAAAAAGACTCACAGACCGAGCATAAACCAATGGCTGCAGCAGATGTTTTCTGTCCTCCCTCTGGAAAAAATTATATTTATATTAAAGGACAAACAGGATCTGTTTGAATCTATTTGGAAGTCCTTCATTGATTATGTTAAGACTCTGAATAACTCAAAAAAGGTGCAAGTGATAGAAGAACAAGTGAACTGCGGTTTACAAAGAAAATTTATTGGAGGACAAATACTGTCAAATTAAATTCTCATTATAAGAGGCTAAGCATGAAATGTGATCAGTCGCATTGGAATAAATGTGTGAGAAAATTTGTTTTCTGTATTTTATTTTGACTTGAACAGTAACGTAACTATGCTGTGATTATATTCTGTATATTGTTCAAGATGTTTGTTTAAATTGCTAAAGTTTGAATAAATATATTTTGGGGAAAAAAATAAAGGTTCTAAGACTGGTATTTATTCTTACAGTGAATCATTATGTCATTATTTGGCCACTATTAAGCATGATTGAAGAGAGTCTAAAGAGCCACATGTGGCTTTTTTACAACATCATATCCCTGCATTGTAATTTGATTAATTTACTTACTTTTAAGGGGATTGATAAAAACCCTCATGCACAAAATGATATAAACATTTTAAATTATCACCTTTTTTTGGCCAGTTTTTAAAGTCACTGGAAGCATAATCAAAATTGAACACAAGCTTAAGAGTCACATGTATAACATTAAATAGTTAGAAAACACTTGTCTGTTTTCCAGCAGGTTGTTAAGCATTTGAGATCTTTTGGGTATTCTATGGAGTCAGAAAGGCATCAAAATGTCTTTAAACTTATAAATCTTAGTTGAAACTGAAAAAATAAAAGTTGATACAGAACATCCATTTTTAACCTTATAATCTGAGAAACTAAAAACGCAAACATAAAATAAGAATACATCAAAATCCCCTTTCAGTTTCTATTTATTTATTTTTTTTAGTTTCAAATTCCTTTTTCAGTTTCAAGATTTTTTTTTTTTTTTTTTTTTACATTTTTAAATCAGTTTTTTAACATTCAGATTTTTAGCCCAATCTGCCAGGAGTGGGCGGGGAAATGTGATTGACAGCTTGCAGCAGCGATGGAGCATGTCCCTTTCCATGTTGCATTCATGGACTGTGGGAACTCTACCTACTTGAACAAGTGGTTGGAGTTCCCACAGTCCCTGAATGGAACATGAAAAGGGACATTTGATCCCTGCTGCACTTTAGGAAATAGAAATTTTCATTTTACTGCTAAGCTGCTGCTCGTTTACTGTCTGAAAGCTGTAAAAGGCAGATTATACTTCTGCCACCGCACACATCAAATGTCGCTTAGGTCTGGTTGCACACCAGTTTTGCTGGAATGCTTCTGCACCGTCAGTCTGGAATTTCTAGGGATGCACAGCAGTTTCCCGCCAAAGCGCACAGGGGAGCCTATTCGACAACTCACGAGAACCTTGGCGGTGCCGGCGGGAGTGTTTATCTTCCGAAACAACAATGGCACGTCTGCAAGATACCACGGTCACAGAGATGGATCTACAGATGTTAGACACCAAAGAGGAAAAGGTTCTGTTAATGGTGTTGGCAAAAAGACCGATTAACTTTTCATGGTAGTTGTCCACTGTAGTTTTTCCTCGGTTTTTAAAAATGGCGCACCCCAGCACCGAATCGAGAAGGACGACCACACAGACAGCCTGAAAGGCGTACCAAGGACCAATCACAGCCGCTTTTTGTTTGCGCACTTCCGCCTGAGGTCTGCGTGGGTTTGCGACCGTCCGGCACATAGTCAGGATTTTTTTGAGGTGCGTGACGACGGATGCAGAACCTCTGGACGGGGGGCGTGGTTGCGCACAGAGACAGATTTGACAGCTGCAGAGGCCATGCATCAGAAGCATAAACTGGCCTCAAGTCTAAGGCGCTGCTGCAAGCTGTCAATCACAATTCCCCGCCCACTTCCGTCAGATTGTGGTCAAAATTTGAAGATGAAAAAAAAACGATTTAAAAGTGTTAAAAAAATAAATAAATCCTGAAACTGAAAAAGCAATTTGAAACTACAAAAATAAAAGAAAATGAAATTGACTTGAATCTGAAAATATAAAATATAAACCTGCAATAAAGAATAGAAATAAAAAACAAATTGTCATTAAAATACTAAACTGAATTTAGATTCAATTATTATTTTGTTTGCTTTTTTTTAGATTCTCACATTATAAGGGAAAAATTTGACTTTTTTTCAGTCTCAACTAAGATTAAGAAGTTTAAAAACATTTTGACCCCTTTCTGACTCCATAGTTTTCATTCAGAACAGCAGATAGTTCATCAAAATCTTCAGCACAGAACAAAATAGTCAAATTTGAATAAACATCAATAGTGTTCTTATTTCATACTCATCATTTTAAACAATAATATCACAGCTGCCAACAAGAACTAATTTAAAGTGCATTTGCTACTGATTGTGAACACTTCCTTAGGCTTAATGAATTTAGTCCCATTGATAGTAACAGTAATAGTGATTTTTTTTCTAAAGTGGTTTGTGTGTGAGCTTTTTCAAAATGTAAAAAGAATAAACATAATTTTAGTCATTATTAGGCTAAATTCATTCATTCAGCTACAGAAATCACTTTGAGTCAAAAGTCATCATCCTGTTGTAAACCATGTTCTACACAGACTTTGGTCAGTTTAAACATTTATGTGGATTATTACAAAAGAAGAAAAACTGTTATTTCCTGGGTCTCATTTCTATGGCTGTCAAGGATATAAACAACTTTTAAACTGAAATAATCACAGTTTATCAAGGCTTGGCTTCTTGAAGCCATTTAAATCCGTTCCTGTCAGCTTAGAGATGTTTCAGCAGAAGGAAGGAGGGCGAATAAATGCCAAATATTTAGTTATCTGAAAAGACAAACAGTGTCGATATTCACTGTGCATTTTCTTTCCATTTATTTGGTTGTGACTCTAAGCTCAGAGTAGCTCTAACCTGTTAGCTGCCGCGCCGCTAGCAGAGCAGAGCAGAGCCGGCCAGTTAGCCCGGGTCAAGCAGAGAACCGGACCGGCAGCTGCTGGACCTCCGTGTCTTTCTAACCCTCGGTCAAATGTTTCACCTGCGTGGAGACAGACCCTCACGAGGCGCCTTCAGCCATGTGCAGCCGCCAAATAACACCGGTGGGAAACCTTTCTTCTTCTACGATTCCACTGTTAAACGACGTTCCGATAAAACGTCCCCTTCTGGCACAGCAGAGGTTAAAAACAAACTACTCTTCTTCTTCTTGGCGGTTGGTATATATATATATATATATATATATATATATATATATATATATATATATATATATATATATATATATATATATATATATATATATATATATATATATACATATATATATATATATAGATATATATATACTATAACATATATATATATCTATATATATATAGATATATATATATATATATATATATATATATATATATATATATATATATATATATATATATATATATTTATAGTCATTTGGGGGGTTTTAAAATTTTTTTATGTTCTGTATCAGATGAAGGAAAAATACAATTTTAAAAAATCCTCATCTTATGATTTTTAGCTGACACTTGTTTTACATCAGTTATTGATTCTATTGTCTGAATTGTGTAAATAAAGTGTTGCTAAAATTCTTCTCAACCTGGTCGGACGCTGCTGATTGGCAGTTAGCGGGATACCTATATCTATATCTGAAATCCAATCAGGGAACATTTTCAGCTCGAGAAAAAAAGAAAATACATATAATCAAAATTAAAATAGGAAACTGAAACAGTGATGCTTTCATACATTTTTACATATTTATTAAGATTTAAACAACACAAATAAAGTGTAAAATCCAGGAATGTGCCTCTCCATACTGATATTTCCTAAGATTAGTACAATAAATTGATCGATAGTGTTTATGAGTGCCCCCCTCCCTCCCCCTTTTAAGCCAACTCCTCCACAGGACCGCCCACAGAGGTGTGACTTGCCAGCCCCCTTTCTGTGAGGACAGAGAAAACCACAGATCAGACCAGATCTCTTTCTCTTTTCCTGCTCTCTTTCCCATGAAGCTGGGGTCCGCTTCGGCAAGATCTCCGGCAAGATGGAGATCCAAGTCCCAGGGGAACCAGATCTCCAGAACCATCAAGGATAAGTCAGAGTCTTTCAGAACCAAATTGCTGCAAAACAGACCTTTTGCAACACATGTCTCTTGAGTTTCAGAGCTTATAGAGCCACAATGGATAAGAAGGACCCCTGCTGTGTGAGCCACTGAGACGAAGAAACCCCTGGTTGTTGTTGGCCTGAATGCTGAGCTGCAGATGGATGAAACTCAGGCCTTCCAATTTGACATGGACAAAAAGGTTTGCAGGTCTGGCATGATTAGTGACAGAACAAACAATATGTCTTTTGATGATAATGATCATTTCATGTGTTTCCTGATGAGTTGTGAAGCTTTGACAAGCTTTATTTCACAAAGGGCTTAAACACTGATATAACATTAGTGTTCATGTCTTCCTCAAATGCTCATTACATTTCCATTACCAAGTCTGACCAAGAGTCATTTAGTGGAATCCTGATGTCTTTTCACTGCTAGCTATTTCAAAGGGGTAAAGAATCATTTAACTAAAGGTTATTGGTTCTTGATCAAGCAAATCATTCAATAAAACATTATTTGGCCAGATAATGTTTTATTTACCTCATGGATTTGCATTGTGAATTGGTCTGAAAACATTACAATTTCTTTAAAATTAGTGAAAAGCTAATTTTTTTAAATTTTTTTTTATTATTTTCTTTTTATACAAATTGCTTTATTATAATTATGCAAGGAGTTTTACAGTTTATATGGACACTGCAATGTAAATAGAGCAGAAAAAATGAAGAAGAAAAGGAAAAAAGAAAGAGAAAAGCTGAAAGAAAAAAGAGAAAGGAGACAATGACAAAACATTTTCAGTCTGCTTCATCACCTGTAACGAGATGAAAAAAGAACAGCACAACCGAAAGACATGGTACGAGATATACAATAAAGCAACACCTTGAAACTATGGCTAAAGTAATATTATTAAGTCTGACATGTACTCTGTGTTACCTGAAGATACGGATGTGGGCTTTCTGTATGGAAGTGAATCTCTGAGTACCTGGAGCCAAGCACATGTAATTGTTTGTGAAAAGCTAATTTGATCATATCCCAAATTCTTCCAGATAAATTTTGGTTTCAAACACAAGATCCATCTTAAACTGTAATGTGTTTTTCAACCATTTTCCCCTTCCTCTTTGTACGTAGTAGTTTAGTTTAGTTTCACTAGTCTTAATTAAGAGTTTTAAACTGAAATATGTTTGACTTGGAGCTGAATGTTTCTGTTAAAAAAACTCATATTTTGAACAGAAGTTGTGATGAATTTATTCCATGTATGGCAGAATTAACTGTTTGACAATGATTAGTGCTCAAATCACTCTTTCATCTATTGTTCTAACACACAGTTAGTAGAGCTTTGTGTTAATGAACAGTATATAACAGCCGAAATAATATCTGATTAAATAAAATATTTTACAACCCCTACAGGGGAGGGCAATAAACATCTTAAAGTATCAGAAACATAAATTCCCAGCGGGCTGGGAATAGAATTGAACATAAAATCACAACAGTGGACTCAATTTAAAACACAAGAAAATCAGTTTTAATCTCAGAAAGATAGGCCTGGTAATCATGGTGTTTAGCTAAAATTATTTGTCGAGATAAAAATAATGAAGTGAAATTGTTGTTGTGGTTCATGTGTTTTGGAAGCCAGCATGTTAACTCTGCTGTTTGGTGATAGAAATAAAGCTATCAGGGTCTTTTCTTACACCGGTCATTATTCATCACTGGAAAAGTAAGCCATCACCATGGATACTGACAGATCCATTACTCACCCTGCTGCTGTGTTATATTATTCTGTTTTTCCCTCGTGGTGTCTGTTTGTAATGTGGCTTAGATCCCAAACAGACCGAAAAATTTAAGTGAAAGACCAAAGATCAGTTTTTATTTTATATTGTAAGAATTTTTAGGATGCTATCCAACACTAATGCTTTTAGCACAGATGGGAAGTAACGAAGTACAAATACTTCGTTACTGTACTCAAGTAGATTTTTCTGATATTTTTACTTTACTTTACTACTTATTTTTATGCCGACTTTTTACTTCCACTCCTTACATTTTAAAAAATTGGCTCGTTACTTTAGTTTTGAATCATTTCAATGGAGTTAGCGTTATTATTTTTCACGTCATCAATACCAAATTCAATCTAATTGGATGGGAATCTACGTTGCATTTGACGCACCACTACAAGATGAATCGACAGACTCGGCGGTATTCATTCGCGGCAAATCATTGCAGCTCGGTGGCGGTGGCGTTAGCATAGTAGCATGGACGACGAGATGATTGAAAATGAACACAACGGAGATCTAGTCCTATTGGCAGACATCCATTTAAAATGTAGGCAACGGCATAAAAAAAGTGGTTTCTACTTTTACTTTTATACTTTAAGTAAATTTACAAGCCTGTACTTTGTTACTTTTACTTAAGTAAAGAAGTTTAATCAGTACTTCAACTTTTACCAGAGTATTTTTTAACACAAGTATCTGTACTTTTACTCAAGTATGGAAAGTGAGTACTTTTGCCATCTCTGGGTTTTAGTGACTCTGACTGTAAAATATTGTTATGATTGTTAATCTTTGTTATTTAAAGCTGGAAAACTGATTTAATAAAAATTAGAGATCAAACAATAAAATATTTAAAATAAAACAATTTTTTATCGAAAAAGTTAACAAATATTTGTATTTTTACTAATAAAAAAGTTAGGACCTTCTTTACTCTGATTGCTCTCTAAGACTAAATTTAGTGAGATTTTTCTAGTAGCCATTACTGACATCTGTTGGTCTTATGTTAATTGGTAAACTCTTCCAGTGCAGAGTCCTGCAGAAATACTTGAATGACTTTGCAGATGTTTGGTTTCTTTAGAGGTGGACGAGAAGCTGAGTACAGGGTGTTGGGATCTGGAGCTGTACCACCTTCCTCCAGCAGAGTGCGCCGTGGTTCTCCAAGGGCTGGAGTCTTCCAGCACACCTGAGGCGCATCTCCTCATCAGAGACCTGCCCTATATAACCAGCTGCCAGACCTTGCTTTGATGCCGCAGTGTTGACCTAGTTTGGTTAGCGACCTGAGCCTAGAACCTAGAATCTTTGCTGTCCCTTGAGTGAGATCTTGATCCTAATTCTTCCTTGTTTTTGCCTCACAGGAAACCTGTCTCTACCTGAGGCTCTGGATGAGCCCTCGTGAGCCAAACCTGAATATTCCTTTGTGGACTCCCCTGCTGCTCTTGGCTAAGAGCCTGAAACTCAGATCAAGGTCCGCCTTCAAAATCAGAAGCAAGACGCTGCAGCAACTCTTGGACTCTGCTGAACAAACAGTCTCTGGACCCAACAGTTCCTTCTCTCTCAAAGAGAAGCCTGGACACCCTCAAGGTATTCTGCTGAGTAAACAAGGACTCATAAAACTCATCACTCCGTTGTCTAATCAAACTATCATCTCTGCAGACTCCAGTGTTCCAGCCCTGACCAGTTCCAGTTCCAGTTTATGATCTTGTGTTTTGTGCAAACCAAAATAAACTCTGTTAAACCTTTTACCCAGCCTCCGTTGTGTTCTGCATATGGGCTTGAAGCTTTAGACCCATCATGACACAGGGAGCTGGTGAACCGCTTTGTTTCATGGTATGGAAACAATCACCTGATCCTGAATGTCAACAAAACAAGGGAGATTAATGAGATGCAACTGTGAAGGTGTCTAGAAGAAGGGACAGAGCTACTGTCGGTTCCAGAAAAGTTTTCCTTAGGGTGGTCAGACAGGGGACAATGTGCACTGAGGGGTTGCTGAAAAATGAGAGGTGCCAAAAACACATTATGTTCAATCTATAATATGAAAATAAAGTAAACCAACAGGAAAATGAACTTCTATATTTTCAGGTTTGCCCTCGGTGTCTTTCTACATGGAGTTTGCATGTTCTCCCCGTGTATGCGTGGGTTCTTTAAGCAGAGATGGGAATTGTGGAATCAACATGTCATCTCCATGTCATGTATTTGTTCTACCCAGCCACTGAAGCAGGTGAGTCCAATCTTCACCGTGAATTAACCTGTGCAGATTGGACTCACCTGGTTAATTGGCCTGGTAGATTAAATACATGACATGGAGATGACTTGTTGACTCCACATTTCCCATCTCTGCCTTTAAGGGTACTTCGGCTTCCTCTCACAGTCCAAAAACATGAATGTTAATTACTTGGTGTATTGCCTTCTCAAAATAATTGGCGTCTCTAGATTGTCTGTGATGGATGGATGGATGGATGGATAATAGAGGGATGGATGGATAACTAGATTAATGTCATGACTCGTTAAAGCAAGACAGAGAGAGAGATTACTCAAAAAGCTTTACTAAATAAACGGGCCGCGGATCTGCAGGCGCAACTCTGGAGAGCAGAAAAACAGGTTAGTGACCATGATAACCTGACAGAGGATATGCGGATGAATGCGTGATTCCATAACCTGGTTTAGCCTCTTAAAACAACCTGGTGGGTTTAAGACTCTTTTAAGAGTCTTAAAACTTTTTAGACTCTTTTAAGAGTCTAAAAGGTTAAGTGGGGGGAATAATTTAGAACGCATAAAATTCCACCAGCAAGTGGAGCCATTGTGCGCAGCTCCAAGTTGACACCAAAATTTCCAAACCCCACAGCTCAGGAATTGTTATAGCTAGAGCTCTGAAATTTTCTGCATGTGTGGTTGACATGATGTAGAACAAATATAATACAATAAAATCTGCCTTTTCTCAAAATTATCTTTATTACTGCTGTTCAAAAAAGACATATCATTTCCGAGACTAAAATAAAACAACTTTGAGTCATGTTTGAACTGATGCAGGTTGGTCTGTGTTCTAGTCACCCAATTGTCACTGTAATTTGGGCTTACAGTTCCTAAGTTATCTACTTTTCCATTTGGGTATGCAAAATAGGCGAGGATTACCCAAAATAAGGTGGATGTTAAGAGGTTAGAGTACAGCCAATGCCTTGAGAACGAGATGGATACCAGCTGTAAGCCTTGAAGGCTGCAGAACTGGCAGGAGGTCCGATCTAAGCAGATGAAGGAAGGTAGGATAATCCAGAGGGCAAAGTTAGGAGGGAGTTCCAGGTACAGTCCACAAAAAGAATCCAACAGGAGTCCAAATACAGGTCAGACAAACAGATCAGAACAGGGACAGGCAGGCTCAAAGTCCAGAAGACAGAACGGGTCAGGATATCAGACAATCAGAACACAAAGGTAACACTAGAATAACTCTCACACCAAAGGCTCATGTATAATCTGGCACTGATGACTGGGAGGAAGCAGATTAAATAGAAGCTGGAAGAGGTGGATGTGATGAGTGGCAATGAGAAACTGGGTGGAGCTAACCTGACAACAGCCAGATGCATGTCTCGCTCACTATGTGAGTGGAGCTAGGCGGAGCGAGACATGCATCTGGCTGTTGTCAGGTTAGGGTGGAGCTAGGCAGGAGAATGAAATTAGTAAACAAGCCAGTCATCAGCGCCAAGACCAAGAAAATGGATGGTTGGATAGAGGGAGGATCAATGGATGAATGGACAGATGCACGGATGGATGGATGTTGGGTTGATGAATGGATCAATGATGGATGGATGAACGGATGGACAGGTGTATGGATGGACAGATGGATAGTTGGTTGGATAGATGATGATGGCAGGATGATGCACTGATGGATGGATAAATAAATAGATGGATCGATGGATAAATACTAAAATGGATGGATGGATGAATGGATAAATGTATTGGACAAATGGAGAATGGATGGATGGACAGACAGATGGATGGATGGATGGTTGGATGGATGATGATGGATGGATAATGCACTGATGGACTGATGGATGGATGGATAAATAAATAGATGAATGTTTGCATGGATTGATAGATAAGTAGAGGAATGGATGGATGGACTGATGGATGAATGTATGGGACAAATGGAGGATGGATGGACGGACAGACAGATGGATGGATGTTTAGAAGGACTGCATTACTTTCCTCTCTGTGGTCCGTCCTTGGCCTCAGTGCTGAGGGCTGTATACTTATAGAGAAAATATGTTTGCATTAAATTCCTGCTGAGGCATTTCTGTGTTCAGTTTCCAGGACAAAACTACATCAACAGCTATGTTAATGTTCTAAAAAGGTCAATTATGTCCATCTGCAAGTACAAGGTTTGCAGGAAAGCCTGCAAGTAGTTGACTGCTGTGTTGATGACAGCTTTCTGAATCCTGCTGGACTAAATCCCTCCATCAGGAGGAAAAAGCGCTGGTCTGCAGTGAGCTGACTTGATGCTGTGATGAAAGTCTGACTTTAAACCTGATGGAGTCATTAAATCGGGGAGGGGTACCGTCACCCATCAGTCTTGAGTTGGTAACAATGGAGACCATGTGGGGGATGGACATTACTTTTGACCAAGGACCTACTCTGATAGGAGAGCATTTCTCCACACATCTAACAGAAGACTCTCCTCGATTGATACTCTTTGGACATAAGGCAGGTTATTTTTGATTGTATATTTTGAAATATTAAAAATAAAATCTTTGTTACCAATCATTTTCTGTTTGCATTAATAACAAACCAAACTCTACAACAACAAAGGAATATTTTTATTGAGACACTCAGAAACAGTAGACACTAAAAAACATACAAGGAACATTAATGTGTAACAGCGTCCGTAAAAAAAATCTAATAGCAAATTAGAATTACTTTGTTAAAATATATTTATATTAGAACTCTTTTCACTCCACAAACAATAAGCCATGTTGCAGACCACACTTTGTTCCATAGAAAGCTTATATATCTCCACTGCTTGACTTGTTGGGTTGTGAAGCTAAGTGAGCTCGGTACCACAAATGAGCTCACAACAAAAGTTCCCATGATCACATCCAGGTCTGCTGGGAAAATAAAACCCGAGGGCTGGGTGTCCTTTGAATATCACAATAGAAACATTGACAGAAAATGTCCCTCCATCCTCTGACTCAGGCGAACGATTGCTGAGGCAGCAGCAACTTCCAAACAGCTGCAACCATTCTGTGCCATCCACACTTTTCTCACTGAAAATATCAAACTTTTTTTAGTTAGTGTAAAGATAAAACTGACAGAGAAGATATGTTCTGCTCTGTGATACAAAGTGTTGCAAGTAGAGATTACAAATATGAATTTGAGCCTTTGACAGGAAGGGGTTTCTGCTTACATAGACACAAACAGCTTTTCCAACATTTATCACACATAGCAGCGGAAAGCAGCATTTTATTACTTAAAGGATAAGACTGACAGGATTCTGCACCTTTTTTATTAGTCATATATTTCTTAAAAAAATAAAAGCTAAAAATATATACATATATATATATCTTGTGTATATATTCAGCTATAGATCTATTAAGATAATTGCAAATGTCTTAATTCTTCATTTACAGTCAATAACATGAGTTCAGTTGTATTTGCCCTCTCACAGATTTTCTTTTCTGACCTTAATTTTGCTTGGTCTCAAAACACAAAAGCCTCTTTTTCAACTAAAAACATAGAAAAACTGGAGTCAATATGTTTTCTGTTATTACATTGGGGCTAAAAGTCCATCCCCTCAGAAAAAGAAGGTAAGAGTGACAGACAAACACGGTGGTGGTGGTGTGATGGTCTGGGACTGCTAAAAAAAAAGAAATGGAAATATTTTTTTATTTAAGATAAAAAAACGTATTCATCCGTCAATCTGCTCTATCCAGAACTCCTCAAGTAAAAAAGTTTTAGCTTCACCTGGTTTAATTCAGAAATGTATTCTTTAAGGAGTCTTTTTCTATCCAATTATTAACCGATTAATCGAAAAAAATTATCGAGAGATTAATCAACTAATAAAATAATCATCAGTTGCAGCCCTAAAATAAATGTTTATCTGCATATTTCTTGGAACATTTACATTTAGGTATTTCATGATATATTTTAGCCCTCCATATACATGTAGAAATCACATTATAATGATTCTGAAAAGTGTTTTTTGACCCCCACCCCCAGTTGGTGACTTGCAACCCCCCTGGGGGGGGCCCGACTCCCCTGCTTTGGGAACCACTGATATTTGGCTGTTTGCAGAACCATCGCAGCAAGAACTTCCCGGCACAGCAACTTCCAGCAAGGACTTTGGATGTTCTCCTCCTGCATACATGGTTTCTCTCTGGGTACTCCACCTTCCTCCCACAGTCTAAAAACAAGGCTGTTAGGTCAGCTGGGGATTCCAACTTTCTCGTAGGTGTGTGTGCACGGTTGTGTGTCTATGGCTATGTTCACAGAGCAGCATTAAGTCACCCAAATCAGATTTTTTTTTTTTTTTTTGCAAATATGCGACTTGGATCTGATCTTTTCATGACAGTCTGAACGAGACAGATCTGATTTGTTCCAATGCGATCCAGGCCACCTGACTCTGTGGTCCTGAATCCGACACGAATCAGATCTTTTCAAATGCAGGTCACATTCATCCGACCTGAACATCATCAATACTCAAATAAGGTCCCTATTCTGTGCCTTTCTTTAAGCCTTCTTGAAAAGATTGTGTTGTTAATGCACTCACTGAGGTTGGGAAATTAATGAAAGATTGATAATTGCGCTCCAGCTCTACAATCCATGTTTACTTCCGTAAACACGAAGCACACTTGCTTGTGACATCATTGCATCCTCTACTGCGCATGCAGGACACTTCTGTTGTATGAATGTAGTTCACACAGGAGATCACGTACAAGTCGCATATATTTATAAATGTGGAAGATAGTGCAAAAGAATCAGATTTCACAAAAAAAAAAACAACAAACTGACGACCTCTCCAAGATGTCCCACGCCTTCCAACCTAGGATTGTTGACTTCGGGGCCACCTCTCACCTGTATGATCTGCTGAACTGTAAAGTGCCTTGAAATGACATATGTTGTGAATTGCTGCTACAGAAATAAACTAAATTGAAAAGAACCTCCCACTGACCCAGGTGGACAAGAGGTAGAAGATGGGGGAGGGTTTTGTTGGCCAATTCCCAGTTTGAATTGAAGTAAAATGGTGGGATCTTAAAAAAGCGGTCACTGCAGGGAAACACCTCTAATGCGGCTGAATTAGAGCGAGCCAAAGCTCCCCCACTGATATAAGATTCATTATCAGTTAGCAGAAGGAATTAATATTGCTGCCGAGGTTCTTTTAGGTTTAGAGATGAACTATTTTTCCACTAATGTGGATCTTAAAAAAACAAAAACAAAAATTAAAACCAGGAAATTTGTAAGGGGACATTTACTTTTTCACAGTATGTATAGAAATGTGTTTTTTACTTTTGACCATAACAGAAAAAAAATAATCCAAGAACATAAATGTGTTTTTGTCCTAAAGTTAAGGTTAAGAAATCCCAATAACCTTGAGGAGATCTTTAACAAAACGTTTAAACAAAACGTTTAAACCAGAACCGTCTCAAATTCTAAGTCATTGCATTGACTGTTTTTTATTTATAGATACTAGGATAGGGTGATTCTTGTGTTTGATTTTTCTCTCTTTCTACTTCATAATTTGCTAACAAATACAGACAAGTTAAGCGAGAGAAAAAAACAGAGTAATTTGGTGTAAATGCAGAGCAGTGATGGAGGTCGACCTGATTTAAATATGATGGTTTTTTCCACAGGCAGCTGTCAGGATGGCCGGCAGTCATTTAGTTCAGGTCACATACGGGGAGAATTCCTTATGCAGCCTGATAAAAGAAAAGCAGTAGAAAAAGGAAATGTGTCTGATGTAAAAAAAATAAAAACGCTAGTGTCTCTTTCAGGTAATCTTATTAGAGCCATTTAGAGGCTCATTGGATGCTAAATCATTTGGAAAACATTTTGGAGGGGAATGAAAAGCTCTCCCACGCATAGTGGTTTTGACATCCGGCCAAAGCTTGGATCATATGTTCAGTATTGGTGAGATACCAGAATCCAGCCTCATACTAATGACCTAATCTAACTCCATCAAGTGTTTTTAGTGCGATCTAATGTGTCCAGAATGCAGCCTCAGTGTCTGGTGACCTCACTCTCTGGGAATAGATCACTCCCGGCCTCAACAACCACAGCGGATGCAGATCAAATAATTTGAAACCTCCCTCACTGTTCTGTAAACGTATCAAACAGCATCCAGATCACACCATTTCATCCCAGTGCTTAAAGCGTTTACTGTTACCATCCCTTCAAGTGATCCTTTTATGCTAAAAAGGCAGAATTTTGACAAACTTATCCATTAAAAAATCCATGCTGGTGGCGAACATTCATAAAAAAGAGCTAACATTTGATCGAAACTGTCTACACATGGCAGGACTGCAGCTGAGTTTTAAGTAGCAAACTTTTCAAACCTCACGCGGAAAGACGGCGCCAACAGAAACGTTAACCATTTAGATGGTGGCAGTGTTACAAAGCTACTTCAAATGACGGACAGAAACACATCGCTCAAACATTTAAATATGGGAAAAGCTTTGGGTTGGGTATGTTGCCAACTGGTACGTTTCACTGAGCTGTTTCATCACAGACTCCTGCTTCTCCCTCTATCTCTACCTAAAGACAGGTTTCAGGGCAGGCAGCCATGTTACCATTCGGCTGCGGATCTTTTAAGAACCTCTCCACCTCCTGGGAGTCCACCGTCACACTCTTTGGTCGGACGTCATCTCTGCCCTCCTCCTCCGTTTTCTGCTCCTCCATAACCTTCTCTTGCTCTTCTCTCTCTCCCTTTTCTTCATCATCGTCTCCGTCGGCCTTGTTGCCTCGCAGCTTTGCATTACATTCATCGGTCAGTATGATGCTCTCCAGTTTGTCTGCTGGTGGGGGGGGCTTTATCTTGATAAACAGGAAGTTGCAAGTGGCCAGAACCACTCCTGAGACCACCACCTCACATCCTGCCAGCAGGAAGACGTACATGTAGTTCTTGGTAGCATCAAGAAGTCGGCCTGAGAAAAGAAAAAAAAGGTGATTAGACTTGAGTGGCGCCATTTTGTTTCACAGATTACATTCTAGGGTGAGGTAACTATGTGACTCTGTTTAATTGAAAAAAAAGGGTTTTAATAGAGCAAATGACTGCAGTATAAAAGGCTTATGAGAACCTATTTAACACCAGTTAGGCTTCATCAAATGTCCAGTGATATTCCAGATACTTGCACTAAATGTTTATTTGCAAAAAGGAAATCTTTCCATTGTTTGTGGGAATGTCTTGCAGTCCAGAGGTATGTTATTAAGTGTCTATCTGAATTGTTTAAAGTCGTAGGGAAGCGGCTGTTCCAACCGTTGCAGTTCCGAATTCTCCCGAGCGGCACGAATTTACACGAGTGAATAAAGTGAATGTGATTGGTCGATTATCAAGGGGGATTGTTGTGGCGGAAGGTTCGCAGACAAGTTTGGTTGTGGCCAGTTTCTCGTAACTTAGTGCTAGTAGGTTCCCAATGGGAAATTCCATTAAATTGGTGAATTAGAAACGACACTGTCAAGGAACGCTATGGACAGAGGAAACATGCAAGAGGAGGAGAGTTTAGTGTCGGAGGTCGTGGATGAGTCTCCTCCGTCATCCATTTTTTATTTAGAGGAGGAAATAAATAGTACATTTATATACATGTTTAAGCCAGAATGATTTGACATTAAAATATGACTTTCCTACAACTTTCAGGTCCAATTAGAGGTTAAAATCTGTGTTGTAGGAAAATACCCAATATAATTTAAACAATCGCAGAGGACAACTACATTGATAGATCACTGACTTCTTCAAGCCAAAAAGAATTGCAATATGCTGGAGGAGCATGGAGGCCCCCTCCTCTGGCTCTGGAGGAATAAAGTTGCAGGTTCACTCGGACTGGAAAAACTAACATACATTGCCGAGGGCAAACTTTTAGAATCTATTGGAGCTATATAGGAGGATCATAGGGACTGAAGGTGGAGCTTATAGATGGGTGTGTTGAATGGATGTCTTAACTACAGTTTCTATCCATATATTGCCTCGTTTATTTTTCTCCGCCTTAATCTAAAGACTTTTGCGTATTTTTGGAACTAAACAAATGCAGGTTTAAATGATGAATGCATGAGTGATTGTAAGTGCATCTTACAAGGTTAAGTTTGTTGTCTATAAGTTTGTTGTGGATAAAAGAGGAAATTAAATAAAATATATAGAAAAAAATAGAGCAAATGACTGTTATCAAAAATTTAACATTTTTCTTTGAAGGATCATTGTTCATTGCTTCATCAGGTCAAGGATCCTTTAACTGTGTTTAAAACCTGCAGATCTTCAGTCCTTCTCTGTGTTTGTGCCTGAAATGACATGAAAACCTTGAAATCCTGATTTGAACCAAAATAAAAAGGCTGATTTACTATTTCGACTGTATTTTGATAGTATTCACCTAAACTTTCTGCAACCAGAAGTGAAAACAGCAGTGAGTGTTGTGGGGCCAATTGAAAAAAGTTTCCCTGAGTTTCCCTCCATTTTAGTGGTGGACATAAATACCAAATTTTTGTCAAACAGTTTCAAATGTTCCAAAAGACCCGCCCTCTCCACTTTAAAAAAAAAAGAGCGTGCAACAGCAGTTCTCATAGCTGATACAAGCTTACTGTGTCCACATACAGCGGGAACTACAGTATATAGCGGACTTCATAGCAAACTGACCGTTCAGACAGATGATCATTGCTTTTTGCTCCCCATTGGTCATATAACTCCTCCTCCACTGCCTGGTGCCTGCACAATCTTTGTTATTAGTCACCGCTGTCGGGTAGCGGCAGCCTATGGCGACAGCGGGCCACTGTGATAGAAAATCCCATAATGCTTTGCAGGAGAGCCCTACCCGCAAAGCATTCTGGGATATATCTGCCTCTTCTGAGTCCTTTCTTTTCTTCTCGTACACTTCGTAGACACACTTTCTCTTACGACGCTCGGCTGTTTTCAAAGAACCACGTTGAGAGAGATGAGCTTCAATGACTGAAACCGTAGCTCACCACACATATGCGGCTGAAAGTGCGCAGAAAAAGATGGCTAACGGGACAAGCACGTAGGACGGCCTTACGCAAACGTATCACCAGAATCACCAGGGTCTTTTTAAAATAAAAAATAAAACATTGAGTTTAGCACATTTGCTCCTGAAACATGAAAAGTAGTAGCTAATCTAAATAAAAGCATTTTTTTAAGCTGGAGCTATACTATCTTTAATGTTTTTAGCCACTATTAAGAGGTTCTTAATAGTGGCTAAAAACTATGATGTGACAGACTCCTGCAGTGAAGTGACTATAATTTACCCTAGTCTCCTCTCTGCTCCTTCAGACAGCAAGCTCAGATCATTTCTGACAACCAGTCAAAGACTTCTAATAACCTTCTCTCCAGTTCATTCTTGCCCTGATTTCCCTGAGACCTTTCCCAGACCAAGACCGCTTTCTTCTTAGTAAACTTGGTTGTATTTTGCATGTGGGATGTTGTCCTGCAGAAAACTACTCTCCACTATAGTCAGACATCTTCTAATGGGATTTCTTCCATGTCCCTGCTAAGGAAAGGAATCCCCACATCTGAAAACAGCATGTTTCACAGGGATGAGGGAAATGTGAGTTTTCAGTTCATCAGAGTTGCCTGTGCCGAGATCGGCCTGAGCACATTAACCGAGATAACTGTTGAGTGTAAATTGCACGCAAACTGAATCGGACCGTACCAGACACAACCGAACTGCGCTAAACTGGAACTGGTTCGTCAGTAAGACTCGGTATGGTTCAGTTCTGGCTCGGTTCTCAGATAACAAAGAGCGCATGAGCAGACCGCCTCATCACCTTACAGTCAGCCTCCGCAACCATGACATTTCAGACATTCATAAAAATACTAGCTTCCCTACTGTGCCACATGATTTCCAGAGATGATTCTTCTTAGCAGTGTGATGAACCCAGGTTCAGATTGGGAATCAATGAAACTGGGCATTTGCCCGATGAGCTGTTCCTAATTTCAGCGTTCGAGGGCCGGCCCTCCTTAAATCATACCGGCCTCAACACTTACTCTACTGCCAAATCACCTACCTGTGACAATAAATTACTGAAGGAGCTCAAGAACTAATCCAATGGTAACTCCCTAAATGATGCATGCAGTATATATAACCCCTCCTTGTCATGCACATCCTTGTGACGGTTGGCATATGGTGTCATTTTCTATTTCTTTAAACTGTAAAATCCTTGCAAAAAACTAAATTATAATAAAACTAAAATGCTTTCTTTAAACCAAACTACGATGTTCCTTTTATATTTGGTTAAATTATGTTTGAATATTTTGCGAAAAAAAAAAATGTTGCAGTGCATGATGGGTTTTTGCATCTATTACATTATTCCATTTCATTTCCCACATGCCACCTAGACTCGCAGTGAATGCTAACACACCGAGCTGAGATGTATTCATGCATTCATTCTTGAAGAACTGCCTGTCTGCCTCTATATTATATTGTTTTATGTTGGTGTTTTTACAACACTCAGGCTTATGTTGTAGACCTAGTATGTGTGAGCACCTGTCTGGCTGGCTTTGTGCAACTGTGGACGTTACGCAGCAGCAGTCACTGTCATGTCCATGTTAATAACCAAAGCCAGTAAAACCGCATCATAGAAGTCTTGGTGATGGTTGTCGTGTGATGCTTGAAGATAGATCGGTTATTCCACAATGTGTATTCGTGTTGTGTTTCACATTTGAGACGCATGCGTTTGACAGTGCTTCTATTTTTTCGGAAATCGTTCCCAGTCCGAGGCTGGATGAACCTCAACGTCTGTCGTTGTTTCCTGCATCTGTAAGACCTGATTAGACTATCGTTTGTCGTATCCACATCCCAAAAGCCGCCTCAAGTAGGATAAATCTCAAGTAAATTTCACCAAAGGCTGCCTTCTTCGCCTGACTCTCCGATAGGGATGGGAATCGAAAACCGGTTCCTGTTAGACCGGTTCTGTGTGTTCCAATTCCAGGGCACCGTTTGGCAGCTTGCTTAATGATTCTCCTAACGGTTCCAGGCAGCACCAGAGCCTAGCGCCGAGCAGCACGACTTACGTCACCTTTTTTTTATGCACATGGCATTCAGTAAGCAAGTACGACGTGACGAGAGTTTATTTCCTGAAATTGTACAGAAATGCTTTTTCATTAAATGGATGCCTTCTCCATTAGATTTAGATGACTGTGACGAGACGGGTAGCCTGGCTGGATCAGAGGCTGGCAGCTCACTGCCTTCTGTCTTGGCTGAGGCAAGCAGAAATAGAATGTCCCAGACGAAGGTAGACGAATGTCACAGTGCACTTACCAAGTTCATTGTTAACAGAATCGATAAGAGAATGGATAGGGAATCGAATCGTTTCATAGAATTGATAAGGGAATCTGTCACATCATTGAGCCGGTGGCGTCTGATCTAACAAGCCGAAACGACTCCGCTTGAAATAGATAAACAAGGAGCAGCTCAGGGGAGAGAGAGTCAGACAGATAAAAGAGAGAAACAATAAAGCATACTGACTATACGCCCTGGCTTCCTTGCATGATGATCTCCATTTATTAGTTTCCTGAATTTTATTGCACTGATGACATCATCAACGCTAACCCAGCATGATGGTGTCAGCAGTCACACAGCGGTGGGGGAACAGAGGGCACGGAGCTGCCAGCGAGGGGTTAAATCCAGCTTTTTTTTAGCTAATCGATTTTGTTTAAGCAAACACTGATTTACTCTCTACCTTATAGTCTCAATAGAAACTCTCACCGGTGAAAGTTCTTGGTCACTCTTGCAGCTTTCTCCATGATCTATGCCATTCTACCTGCAGGATCCGGGTTCATAATTGGCCTGTGACCCTCAGCAAAGATCATCCCCAGTTTGAGTGCTGATGGCTTGGCATATATTTAATCACACATGCCAGGCAGAGTCACTGTGGCGCGATGGCTGCCGACACTTTGTGAAGTCCAATAAAGCTAGGGATACACTGTACATTTTTTCAATCGTTGCACGCAGCTACAGCTCAACGAAACCACAGGGTTTAAAAGTTCCCAGCTTGTTTGTTTGTTCTCACACTGTGCGACACGACGCTCTGATGCGTTCTACCTGCTCACACTGTACGTCTGAAAACCACATCAGACTCAGCTCAGCTCAGTGTGATGGCGCTACTTAGACTCGTCTATCAGGAAGCGAAACGAGTTGAAGAGGAATATGAAGCTGACTAGAGTGAAACGCTGCCTTGGCAATTTGGGCAATTTAGTGCTGAAAGCCCTTAAAAGAAAAGGCGACAATGTATTTGGACAAAGACATGGCTGAGCAAACGTGGCTACCACGGTATGTCAGTTTTACAGAAAGAACTGCATTTCACTTATTGCACCCCCGCCATGCTTCCGTGTTTTCGTCTGAGAGGAAGAAGAAGAATCCTTGTTTGCCCACTGAGCGATTTGCCCACGACCACCTTACGACGGCCGACTGAATTTCAATTTGAATTTTCTCCCGACCTCACGGTTCCTGATGGGGAGGTGGTCGTTAGAGGTTGATCGCCCCTCGTTATCCCTGTATGCTACACGACGCACGATCAGGCTGAAAGTCGGCCCGATTTAAAAATTCTCGCGCTGGAGAATCGGCCCGAAAAGGGCAATAAATCGTACAATGTGTTAACCAGAAATCCTGCTTTAAATAATCCAATTATGTAAATTCTTTAACATCCTCAGGGCAACGAGGCTCAGTCAGATGGCAGGAATCGAATCCACATTTACTAACCTGCACCTGGAGGTCCCACCAGCACAGCAATAGCCTCCATTAAAAGAACAAGGCCGATGGCGCTGGAGAACTTTTCAGTGCCAACGATGGTCATTAGCACCTCGAACTGTAGCGCGCCCACCATGCCATAGGAGATGCCAAAGAAGATGCAGAAAACTACCAGAGCTGCGTAGTCCTTGGACTGGAGGGAAATTAGCAAAAAAATAAAAAGATTCAAACAGTGAGCAGTATCTTCTTTTCTCTTAGCTCGTAACAAACAGATGTTCACCCACCTGTGAACCAATGAGGTCAGCAACTCCGTTGAAGAGCATCGCGAAGCTGAAGAAGTAGACGCAGCGAGGTCGAACCCATTTCAGTCCAGCGAGGATGCCACAGGTTGGTCGAGCAAAAATATCAATGAAACCCAGGATGGTGAGCAGTAGGGCAGACTTAGTGTCTTCGTTTCCCAGCTCCTTAGCGTAGCTCACAACAAACACAGGGGGCACAAACAGGCCGAGCACCATGATAGAAGCTGCTACAGTGTAGATGACGAACCCCTTGTCTTTAAACACGGAGAAGTCCAGAAGTTTCTGCTTCTTCTTCTTCCTCTTTATCTCTAACTCCTCTAATTCCTGGTCATGATCCTCTGCCTGATCTTTGGCCTTCGGAGCAACCAGAGGCTTCATGAGGGCCCCACAGACACAGCAGTTCAGTAGAATCCCACCCAGGATGAGGAAGCCCCCCCTCCACCCGTACTGGTACTGAAGAACCTGACCCAGAGGGGAGAGGCAGCAGAGGGCCACGGGGCTCCCAGCGGCGGAAAGGCCGTTTGCCAGAGGACGCTTCTCACTGAAGTAACGGTTGAGCATGATCAGAGATGGCTGGAAGTTCAGAGCTAATCCCAGACCTTCAGCAAAGAACAGGAAAACAGATGTTTACATAAATATAAAATTTAACTTGCAAAACCAGAAGATCATCTGCATGAAGGAAAAACACACAAACCAACGGCTAAAGGAGATAAAGTTTGGGTTTTCGGCAAGGCAGGTTTACTTTAGCAATAAATGAAAAAACATCATAGGAAACATTGCAGTGACATAAAATTAGTTAAATAGTGACCTGCAAAAATAATAAAAATGAAAAAAAAAAAAATTAAAATTCTTAATAAAAAAGCTTGACTACAAACCTAAACTAATAATGTCTAAATAGCAATGTAAATCCCTTTATTGTTCCACAATGGGGAAATTCATTTTCTGCATTTTGACCCATCCCTTCAGGGGCTGCCATTGTGCGGCACCCAGGGAGCAGTGTGGGGTTAAGAGTTTTGCTCATGTCGCACATCTGGAATAACATAGCACAGACCACGCTTAAAAAATATCTCACTGCGACACACTGCTGCGGGACGATAACCAGCCCTTGTTTTTTTAGTGAGGATGCAGGCAGCAGCATCTAGATCAGCTGCAGCTGCACTTTTTAGGCAAACCTGTGAAGTGATTTCTACTAAAAATGAACGAAGCAGGAGTTAGTTTTCTCATCATAATCTAATAACCTAGTAATAATAATTTAATCCTGGAGATGTTCTTCAGGTGATAGAAGTCCCACTTTGTTCCTGTCTCTATGAGCTTCTGAGGAAGAGGTAGACAAGCCTGCCCTAAAGTGCCTCTGTCCTGCAGCTTTTGCATGCATCCCTGCTCCAACACTCTTGAAACAAAAGGCCAAATGACCTCCTTTGCAGATCGATAACAGAACTGTGCATCAACCGTTCATTTGTTTAAGGTGTGTTGAAGAAAGGATAAATGGAAAAGCTGCAGGACAGTGGCAGTCCAGGACTGACATCTCCTAGCCCTGCTTTAAAGGTTCAGGTCTGAGTCCATCACTACACAAAGATTTAGAGCCTGATTGCTGCTTTCTAGCTGGAGGAAGTGATGCTGGGTGGTCATTTCCAAACGCTCCTCTCTTGGTCCAAATATGATTACTTCAGTTTTGTCTTGATTCAGCTGAAGAACATTTTGGCAAATGCATGCATTGATTTCGTCTCTACATTTAGTACAATAGTACAATCTAGTCGTAGCTGAAGGGGCTGGTAATTGTTAGGAAGGTAATAAGCTGCTGAAAAACAGCCTTTTCAATAATCTTACAGATGAAGGGAAGTTGCCGCGCCTGGGGAGAAGTGACCATTCTACGCATTTTAGACTATGGAGACACTATATATAGGGTTGCTTCCAAGTCCACTCTATCAAAACTGGACAGTCTGTACCATTCTGCCATCAGGTTTGCCATAAATGCTCCTTTCAATACACACCACTGTGCTCTGTATTCATCTGTCACCCGGTCCTCCCTTCACAATCATTGCAAAATTCACTGGTTCATCTTCATTTGCAGGACCCTTCTCAGCTGCTCACTACCTTATTTAGGTCACCTGCTGCAGCCAAAGCCTGTCACTGACAACACCCGGTCCTACAATTACTTATTCCCAAAACCAACACTACTTTTGGTCTTGCTTCTTTTCAATCTGCTGCCGCTCGTGACTAAACACTACGCAAAATATTCTTAAACTGAACAGACTAATTTCAGTTTCATCCTTCAACACAATTGTATCATCCTTGTTCACAGACAAAAAACGAAAATTAAAAACAATCCACTGGACTTTGTTTCCAAGTTTGAAGACGTTTCTCTTCCCATCCAGGAAGTTTTTTCAATTCAAAATGTCAGAAATAGCATCGAGTTTAAGGTTTTATACAGTAGCCCAACAAAACCTTGTTTTTGTTTTGAAAACATGCAACTTGAACAATTGATTGAACAAAAATATGGTTTTGTTGGGCTAATGTATAAAACCTTAAACTTGATGCTATTCCTGACATTTTGAATTGAAAAAACTTCCTGGATGGGAAGAGAAACGTCTTCAAACTTGGAAACAAAGTCCAGTGGTTTGCTTTTAATTTTATATTTTTGGTATGACTATGAACTGGATGACTGAGAATCTTCCCCAGCTTGTTCACAGACACTTGCAGCTGCTTCTCTACAGTCATTTTTGGGTTGTCTGTTGTGTTTAAATTGTATTTTATGAACGTATCACAAATTTATTTATTTTAGCCCTACTTCCCTTTTCCTAAGTGGTTACTCCACTTGTCAGACGACCACTATAAATAAGAACTTGTTCTTAATGACTTGCCTGTAAAAATAAAGGTGTGGGGTTAAGGGTCTTGCTCAGGGACCCAGAGTGCAGGCTGTGGGGATCGAACAGAGAACTTACAACCTTCTAAGAGCTAAAATCGCACTGGTCTAACCACTAGGCCCTCTCTTTTTATTTATTTTTTAACAAAGTTCAGAGGAAACAGCAGAGATGGTCAGGACCTGTAATGACTCCAGTACAGAGGTAGATGTGGACGATGCTGGTGGAGAAGGATGCCAGGATCATTCCAGAGGAGGCGAAGAGGCCTCCCACCATCATCACAGGACGACAGCCGAAACGGTTCACCAGGACGCTGCAAAGCGGACCTGGACAGAGAGGAGTATATGTGTGGGTGCTACAATGATCAGATCTTTTAGGGATTTTTTTTGTAATCATTTTTTCCCCCTAAATATCTCAATTTCTGTCAAATAATTTAAGTCTAATATTTTCCTTAATCTGGTGGGAAAAAGCTATAACTTATCAAAGACAACATTTTCTTTCATATTAAACATTTAATGCATAGTGATCACCACAGTGCACAGCTGTTCAAAAGTGTTTTTTTCCTATATATATATATATATATATATATATATATAGGAAATTGCATCATCACATACAGAAATATCCCTATTGTTGATCATTGCAATTGGAAAAAAAAAAGTCAGTGAAACCAAGATGGCTGACACAAAGGAAAACGACCAAACACCTTGGCTATTTCAGTTTCTACAGGAGAGCAGAGGAACGACCATCCAACTGGCAGTGGTGTCAAAAGTTCACACATTTGTTACTTAAGTAGAAGTATAGATACTGCAGTGTAAAAACACTCTGGTAAAAGTTGAAGTATCAACTTGACCTTTTTACTCAAGTAAAAGTGAAAAAGTATGTGCTCCCAAAATTACTGAAAGTATAAAAGTATAAAGTAACCTTTAAAAAAATACCCAGATGCCACTATGTGAATTAAAGCTCAATTTTTCGTGTATTTCTAATAATTCTCTGAGATAGGGCCAAGGATGAGGGAGGTCTTGTTGGTCTCCGTCTCCCGATATGCTCTCGCCTGTGTCCGACCTTTCAGACATTTCAACATCTTTTTCTGAATCCCACATTGTAGCATGGCATAGACAATTCACGTTAGCAGTTTGAAGAACACCTGCTTGCTTCTGATGATTTCCTTTAGCTAACCAATGAGTGTTTGCGTTCTATGACTCATCCAATCACACTAGTTTTCACTAGATGTGGGTGGAGCCAATGATCTGCATTGGATGGAGCACATGACGGGAAATAAAGATTTAGAAACATTAAACCAGTAGTGAAAATCAGTGGGGTCCGAATAAAGAAAATCATCAACTAGTAAAGGTCCGGAGACATTTTTAATGATGTGTTACTTTAAACAGAATTTAACACTGAAATAAAATGAAGTGTTTATGCATCCATGTTATACATTGAATTTTTAAATTAAAAAAAACTTTTTTTTTAAATAGAAAATGTTTCCATTTTAAAATCTAAAGTAAACAATCGTTCAGTTAGGTATATAGACAATTTCCTGATTCACATATTTTATCAAACACCTGAACTGAGCGTTTGTTATTTTCTTCTTTTTTCTGTCTTAATGTTGGCAGTGGGCTTTAGGCTGCCCTGCAAGGCTTTAAACCTGGGTTTGAATGGAGACTAAGCCATTCTCAAGCACATATCAAGGAGCTCATTTTGAGCCTGGATCCAGATTCATTTTTGATTCTGTTCATGGTGGAGAATCCTGCTTCACAGCAGCAGGTTGAGCCAAACATCCTCTAAATGTTCAGGCTCCGCTCCGGTCCGGCCAGGTTAGGATCCGCTATTGCAATCGCACCCAAAAGGAGAAAGAACGGCGAGAAGATCCAGTTTGTCAAATTAAAATATACTAACAACTGATCGCTAACTACAAATTAGAGCATAATTCTTATTCTTATATATTTCAAAAAACTAACACTGTTTATTTAAAAGATTGGGTGCAAACTATTGGTTCTTCTACAGACCAGGAAGCAGATTTCTCATCTCCATCAGAAACTGAACCTATGCTGAATGCTGATGGGGATTTTTTTTATAAATCATATAAAAAATAAGCGTTCATTTCTGCATGTTTTGCTCCTACGAATTTAATGATAATATCGCGCATGCTCTCCTCGAGCTCCGAGAATAAGTCCGGAGGAACAGCGGAGGCTGTAGGCTTTGCTTTGCGCAGGATGTCTGGGGCTCTGTGGGGCGGAGCTGAGGATGGAGGATTTCTGGGTAACAGTAGAAGCGGCGCAAGTGACGTTACGACACTGTCGTCATCTGACGACGTTTAATGATTAAACCGAAGCCAAGAGTAACGAGTAACGTTTGTTTTAAAAATGTAAGGAATAGAAAGTATAGATACATGTGTGAAAATGTAATGAGTAGAAGTCAGAAGTAGGAGGAAAAATAAGTAATGGAGTAAAGTATAGATACCTAAAAAGTGTACTTAAGTAACAAAGTATTTGTACTTTGTTAATTGACACCTCTGCCAACAGAATACCCTATTACAACAGGAAAACTAAATTACAACTAATCTATGCAACTACTTTGTTTGTATATTGATTTTCTTACAGTATAAAACGCATTAAGTATACTTGAGTTTAAACCTTGTGTAGAGGCAAGGATGCATTTTTTGTCTTGTCTCTAAGGGTAAGGTGCATGTGTTAAAGGTATGTATGGGCATGTGTGGGTGGAGCTATAAGTGGGTGTTGGCATGTGTCTGGAGCTGAATAATTGTCTAATAAATATCACCGGGATCTGCTCTGTGGCCGTTTGTTTTTTTTGATTCAGAGAGAGGCTAAGGCAGGGTGCCAATATTTCTGTCGACTGCAAGTTTAAATCTGAACAGGTCTGCAAATCTACCTGTTGTACAATGCTTCACAGAAAAGCGTAAAATAAACATCCCTAACTGCAGTAAAGCTTTACGTTTTCTTCCTTGGATTCAGAGCGTCAAACAGATCCCTGCTCTCCTCTCTATGACTAATTTTTGGATGATAGTCACTTACACCTTGTTTTACATTCATAATGTATAAAAAAGTTAAAAAAAAAAAAGATCCTGACAGAGCTTATTATAATTCATTCATGAGAGGTCAGTCAGGCATGACTTAAAACTTTAATACTCAATGCTCTTACATGAGACGATTACATTGGGCCATAAAAGACAGAGTGCCTTGAATAATCTTTGCACTTTTAAATAGCATAATCTTCATTAAAGGCCAAATATCAACAAACAGTTACAAATTTCAACATACAGTAGTAGCCATTGAAAATTTCCCCACTTTTCTTAATGGACCGCTAAGATTCCTTTTTTAAACATCAATCTTTGTACTAAAATATTCTTTCTGTCATGATTTGTGGACATTAAGATCTAAAGAGAAGCGCCATCTCCTGGTCAGACCCTGTAAGTCAGTGAAAGGGTGGAGTCAGGTTTAAAAATATGCACGCCCAGGAGAAGGAAGGGGGTCACTCCAGTGGCTGGAAGTCTGCTGCCATTCGGCTGGCGTTTGACTAGGAAGGACCATTTTGAATGGCTGCTACTGTACGTAGCTTAAATAAATATTAGTGCTCTTTCTACTGCTATACTAATAATAAACTTTACTCTAAAACAATCTTTTCTGAAACAAAAACTGACTTTTGAGTCCTGCTCTTAAAACTGCATATGCTAAAGCGTAGCGTACGTGAAGGTACCAGGAAAAATCCCGTCCCCGTCTGCTGCTGTAAAAGAAGAATTATTGAGGAGAAAACCCATTTCTGATGGGAATATGTTGTGAAGAGGTGTGGTTACTTAGTGATAAATCAAAAAGATGGAGTGAGAACTCCTGCTATAAGGATCATCTTTGCAGAAGGATCTCTGTGAAGGAAACAGATGAAGTTGATGATTTTCTACTCATCCAGCAAACAGGTCTGTGTGTGAAACACGCTCTGCCTCAGAGTTTTATAACCTTCAGAGGGATAGATTTAAAGGAAGGGCCAACACCATTTATACCACAACTAGGACAGATAACTCAAGCAGGGAGGCAACAGACAGACCATTCATAAAGGAGACTACAGGTCTTGTAAATAGGAAGGTTTTACCCTGATTATATCACAGGTCAAATCCCTGAGTAATATCTGCTGATGTCTGCAGACGGCAATAAAAAAATAAAAATCAATAAACGCTCTCTTAAATTGTCCTTTAATAAGCATCTTTAGCTTTAGCAGGATCTTTTCTATGTGAAACAAGACTGAAAATGATCTGCACATGCATATCTAATAATTTTTCATTTCCTTTCCCACCAACACAAGTGTAGCCTTAGCTTCCAAACAGCAGGGCACCAGTGAGCGGTATCTTCAGAAGCAGAGGCCCATCCCAAGATTTAAGCTTGTTCATTACCACGACAACAACACAAACAGCTTGACTATCTGCACAAACAAAGCCAGTATATACATGGAGGCTTGGTGCACATTTTCTGAAGTTAGATGTGAAATGTTTCCCAATGATAAGGTGGAGATTCCACTGTGGGGCCAGGACACCGCAGGGGGGATTTACCATTGGGCAATACTAGGCAGTTGCCTAGGGGCCCGAGTTCCTGGGGGCTCATGTATGGTTAATACAACTTTTCCTTATTTGTGCACATTAATTATGTTATTGATAAAAATGCTTTCGCTAAAACCATTGGATCAGTCCATTTGCTGCACATATTCAGAAAGGTCGAAGAGCAGTGTTGCCAACTTAGCGCTTTAGTCGCTATATTTAGCCACTTTTCAGACCCCTCTAGCACTTTGATTTCTAAAAAGCTCCTAGCGCCAAATCTAGCAACTTTTTTCTGCAACTGGAGACCTTGGAGACAACATCTAAAAGCAGCAAACTCTGCTCTCCAGAGCAAGTAGATTGGTAACCCGCCTCCTGCTCTCCTCTATCTTATCTGCTGTCATGTAGAGTTGGGAATTTATAAGATTTTCACGATTCCGATTCCCTTATCGATTCTGTGAAACGATTCAATTCCTTATCGATTCTCTTATCAATTCTGTGAAACGATTCAATTCCTTATCGATTCTCGTATCGATTCTGTGAAACGATTCGATTCCTTATCGATTCTCTTATCGAATCAGTTAAATTATTCGCTTCCTTATCGATTCTGTGAAACGATTCAATTCCTTATCGATTCTCTTATCGATTCTGTGAAACGATTCAATTCCTTATTCCTTATCGATTCTGTGAAACGATTCAATTCCTTATCGATTCTCTTATCGATTCTCTTATTGATTCTGTGAAAATATTGGATTCCTTACCGATTCTCTTATCGATTCTGTGAAACGATTTGATTCCTTATCGATTCCCTTATCGATTCTGTGAAACGATTCAATTCCTTATCGATTCTCTTATCGAATCTGTGAAATGATTCGATTCCTTATTGATTGTGTGAAACGATTCGATTCCTTATCAATTCTGTGAAATGATTCCTTATTGATTCTCTTATCGATTCTGTGAAATGATTCGATTCCCTTATCGATTCTGTGAAACAATTCCTTATCGATTCTCTTATCGATTCTGTGAAATGATTCGATTCCTTATCGATTCTGTGAAATGATTCAATTCCTTAGCCATTCTCTTATCGATTCTGTGAAAATATTCGATTCCTTACCGATTCTCTTATCGATTCTGTGAAACGATTTGATTCCTTATCGATTCCCTTATCGATTCCCTTATCGATTCTGTGAAACGATTCAATTCCATATCGATTCTCTTATCGATTCTGTGAAATGATTAGATTCCTTATCGATTCTGTGAAATGATTCGATTCCTTATCGATTGTGTGAAACGATTCGATTCCTTATCGATTGTGTGAAACGATTCCCTTATCGATTCTGTGAAACAATTCAATTCCTTATCGATTGTGTGAAATGATTCCCTTATCGATTCTGTGAAACGATTCCTTATCGATTCCCTTATCGATTCTGTGAAATGATTCGATTCCTTATCGATTCTCTTATCGATTCTGTGAAACGATTAAATTCCTTATCGATTCTCTTATTGATTCGGTGAAACAATGAACTTGGTAAGTTCATGGTGACATTCGTCTACCTTCGGCTGGGACTATTCTATTTCTATTTCTGCCTGCCTCGGCGAAAACAGAAGGCAGTGAACGGGAGCTGCCAGCCTCTGATCCAGCCAGGCTACCCGTCTCATCACAGTCATCCAAATCTAATGGAGAAGGCATCCATTTAATGAAAAAGCAATACTGCACATTTCAGGAAATAAACTCATCTCCCCTTTATTTAAATAAACAAGCGTCATCTTTCTCTCCTGAACTGCGGAGCAACTTCGTAGTATGTTTAATAACCCCAAAGAGAGGTAGGAAACGGGTTTATTTCCAGAAACAGCATCTGATTTACTAGGAACCACATTAAGCACAGCCAGAGATATAAAACTAGCTACTTACCGCCACAGTTGCCTTCCATGCTGGTCGTAACTTTAGCTTTTGTCCAGAAGCATCAAAAACACGGCATTTGTTAAAATATATGCCATGTTCTGTGCGCAGGTGTTTCTGGATGTTGGATGTATTTCCTCCTGCGGATGTTATCGCCCCTTTACATCCAAACTTTTGATCGCTTTACCCGATGGGACGCCATTGTTTTGTTTTGCTTTTATAGACTTATGCCTGGTTACGTCGTACTTGCTTAATGAATGCCGTGTGTGTAACTTGCATAGAAAACATGATGTAAGTCATGCTGCCCAGCGCTAGGCTCTGGTGCTGCCTGGAACCGTTAAAAGAACCGTCAGGTGAGCTGCCAAACCGTGCCATGGAATCGGAACACACGGAACTGGTTCTCAACAGGAACCGGTTTTTAATTCCCATCCCTATTGTCATGATTCATGCAGCTATTATTTCATCCAGATGAAAAATGGAGAACAGATAAGCAGGTCATGGCGTGGCAGTGTTTTCTTGCTATTTAAGGTATCCATGCAGGAAGTGGCAGGCACCAACCTGAAGGAAGAAGCTGGTCCTCTGAATGAAAGAAGTGATCATTTTTAATTCGCCTGCCTGGTTATTATAAACTTCCAATTTAACACCAATATGCAGCTTTGATTGTTGACTGATACAGATATTGACCAAATTCAATATCATCATGAATCATTTCAACTTTTATCACTTATTTTGTAGCGTAGCTTTAGGTCAATAAAGTTCTGGTCAAGTGATATTACTCAAACAGAGAACAATGATCAATTATGGATGTCAGAACAACAGATACATTTATTATAATATTAACAATTTGTTACAGAAACTTTAATATATATTAAATAAATAAATATATATATATGTTAAATTATTAATTAATCATAATCATTATATTTTCCTGTCCTCAGATAATGGACTTGTATCTGTGCTCGTCCTGTTGGATCTTAGTGCTGCATTTGATCCAGTTGATCATAATATTCTTTTAGAAAGACTTGAATATTTTGTTGGAATTAAAGGAACAGCACTAGACTGGTTTAAATCTTATCTATCTGATCGATTTCAGTTTGTTCACGTTAATGACAGATCTTCAACACGCTCAAAGGTTACCTGTGGAGTACCACAGGGATCAGTGCTAGGACCAATTCTCTTTACTTTATACATGCTCCCAATCGGTAGAATTATTAGACAGCATGGGATTAATTTTCACTGTTATGCTGATGATACCCAGCTATATCTGTCTATAATCCAGATGAAGCTAACCCATTACATAGATTACAGGCATGTCTGTAGACATAAAAACCTGGATGACTCTTAACTTTCTCCTTCTGAATGCAGACAAAACAGAAGTTCTGATGAAAATGAAAAAGAGAGATCATATCTCTCCTATCCTGGCTTCTCTTTATTGGCTTCCTGTTAAATCCAGAATAGAATTTAAAATCCTCCTTCTCACATATAAAGCCTTAAATGGCCAAGCTCCATCTGATATCAGAGATCTGATTGTTCCTTATGTTCCTAACAGAGCACTTCGCTCTCAATCTACAGGTTTACTAGTGTTTTCTAGAATTTTCTAAAAATAGAATGGGAGGCTGATCTTTTAGTTGTCTACTTTTAAGGCTAATATATATAGAAAGAAATATCAGCTGTGCTGCTGCCATCAACACCTTTGTTTCTAGATGTTGGAGCTTGGCCTGTTTTCCAGTGTAGTCCTGTTTCTCTGACTGTGACTAACTGGATGTGCTCTCTTCATCCTCTGACATGGGAGCTGGCTCTGAGCTGGTCTGCCTGGCTGTGTGTTTCCTGGACGGGGCCGCCTGTGGAGCTGGTTGACAGTTGCCTTTTGAATCTATGCTTCTTTTTCTATGTCTGCTTCTGTCTCCTTGAACCCCAGTCAGCCTCAGCAGATGGCCGCTCACACTGAGCCTGGTTCTGCTGGAGGTTTCTTCCTGTTCAAAGGGAGTTTTTCCTCTCCACTGTCGCTACAAGCATGCTTAGTGTGAGGGATTGCTGAAGAGTCAATGAGTCGATGCAATCAACTGGTTTTCCTTAGATAGAAAACTTTGAATCAATCTGACTGGATGATCTGGTGAACTGGATAGTGCCTTGAGATGACATGTGTTGTGAATTGGCGCTATAGAAATAAACTGAATTGAATTGAACTGAATTAAATATATTGTGAGTAAAATTGAGTGCATCTGCAATTTGAAAATTGCATTTTTCTAAATTGTAATTATATTGGAAATGCAGGTAAATGTGCAGCCCTAGCTGTAAGACAGCAATGCTGCCAACTGTGGCTTTAGAAACTCTGTAGTAAATGAATGGAACAATGAGAAATACATTTCCTGCTTAACTGGGTCAGATTTTCAAGCCCCAGTTGGGTAAAATCAGATATTTAAATTAATTTCAATATACTCCAATCTTTCCAGATATTGAGCAAACAAGCAGCAGCCTACCTGTGCCATAAAGCATGGCCAGCAGGATGGATGAGATCCATGCCGTGTCGCTATATCCAACACCAAACTCCCGGATCAGCTCTTTGAAGAAGACGCTGACTGCTTTAGGTAATGCATAGGAGAAGCCTGTGATGACAAAGCATCCGGCCAGCACTGCCCAGCCCCATCCTCCATCTGGAGCCTTCACAGCTGGTGCTCCGATATCCACCGCGGCACCACCCATGGTGCTTAATGCTGCGCCTTAATGGAGGCGGTCCAATGCTGGAACAAAGATAGACATCAAGAGATTTGATCAAATTTCCCCACTGTTTTAAATTCTGACCGTGCGGCTCACTCTCAGATTGAATGTCTTTCCTTATCTATATAACTGCTACCAGTACTGGGTTGGATCAGCTGTGAATTATTAGTAAAGGGTTGATGGGGTAACATGACTTACGTAGTTTCTGGTGAAGGACACTCCTTGCAAACCTTCAAAATGGCACCGGATTCATAAGTGGAAGTGGAAGTCGATTGGATCAGCTGTCAGAAGAAATCTAAAACGAGAAATCAAACAGAGCAACATTTCGTTAAAATTTAAAAACTATTTCAGTGAAGCATCCCAATATTTTCACATTTATAAAAGCGACAGCTTGTTGCATTGCAAAAACACAACATATAATCCAGCCATTTAGTTCCAAACTCCATACAGATTGGTGAAATAAATGCACCATTACTTGTTTGCATTCCAGCAAAATAAAATACGAAGTAGAAAGCAGCAGTGCAGCAACACAGGGAGACTGGAAGAGCAGAGGGGCAGAGAAGGAGGCTGTAGAGGAGCGGTCCAAATAAAGAAAATCAACAGTAAAGGTACGGAGACATTTTCAATTATAATACGTTACTTTAAACAGCATTTAACAGTGAAATAAAATGCAGTTGTTTATGCATCCATGTCATACATTTACTTCTTAAAAATTAAATGTTTTTTTTTTTAAAGTAGAGAACAACAATCGTTCACTGTCGTTTCTTGATTCACATATTCTAAAAAAACACCTGAACTTTCTTTTTTCTGTCTTAATGTTGGCAGTGGGCTTTAGGCTGCCCTGCAAGGCTTTAAACCTGGGTTTAACCGGAGACTAACCCATTCTCAAGCACATATCAAGGAGCTCATTTTGAGCCTGGATCCAGATTTATTGTTGATTCTGTTCATGGTGGAGAATCCTGCTTCACAGCAGCAGGTTGAGCCAAACATCCTCTAAATGTGCAGGGTCATCTTTGAGCACGCCATTTCACTTTTCTTTCACCAGTTCACCGCAGTTCTTCCAGCAGTCCACACTCTCTGCTCTCTTTTTCTCATGGTCTTCTCCTTCTTTCCCATCGCCCGGCTTGCCACAGGTTTGCCTGCTGTGTCTAAAAGTAGCAGCAGCAGCAACCCAGACTGACAGCAGCTCATTGGCTCATTTGGATCACGTGCAGCCTTGAGCCGGACGCTCCCCAGGGCTTTACCGTATTAACAGGAGAAGGGGAGCAAGTGAAGTTAGACACTGTTGTCGGACAACATGCAGTTATTTATAAATGTTTTAAATCAGGTTGGGTCCAGATTAGCCAGCAGGTGGGTCTGGATCCAGACCCTAGTCTGTTAATTCCTGACCTCTGCTGTAGAGTGAAAATGCAATTAGGCTGTTTTATGTGAAATAACTGCCAGTTAAAAATTATTTTCATGATTCAATTTTGCAATCTAGGGTGGGATTAACAGCAGCTTTGCACATGTACTCTTCATTTCATTTGCAATCGGGATACGAAGTGGAAAAGTTTATTCCCTCTGCAGCAGCGCAGGCGGTCTGCTCTGCACGACAAGCACGGACAGTGAGAGAGAGAGTCTATGTCGACAAAGTTCATTAACACAGAAAGAAAAAAGGCGCTAGATTTGGCGCTAGCCGCTTTTTTTAAATAAAGGCACTAGAGGGGTGTGAAAAGGCGTTTTAGCAATAAAAGAGCTGAGTTAGCAAATCTGGTCTTCTGTTTCCCGTAAACCTCTAATTTTCTGCAAAAAAGTTATTTCTAATAAAAAGATTTCATAAGTGGAAAGTTTTAGTGAAAATTGAATTTCTTTGAGAGTATGGTTCTGTTCAACTCAATGCTCAATAATATACCTTCTGTAAAGTTCCTCCTAATGCTAGGCTAGGCTATCCTTACACATTTCCAACCAGTCACCTCAATACCAGCAGTTCTCTAACCTTTAATAAGTATCTTCTATTAAACAGCAGGTTTTCTCAGCATCCCCATCTTGGTAAACGTTAAACATGGTTTTATCAAAGGTTGTTTTTATTGATTTTCTGCATATGGCGGCGACCTTTGAGGCTTCATGAGCGTTCCAGGATGTCGGATGATTTTGGTTATGACCAATATGGCTCCATTCTGGTATTCATTCTGTCCTCTCAATGTGGTTTGAGAAAAGCATTCCTCATCCTTAGCACCTATTAAAGTTAACATATCCCCTTTACTGTTAGGATTGTTAGCCACACAACCAATTCCAAAACTCTTTACCCTTTGGTCCTTAATTCTGAACTCGGTGAGATGCAGGGCTGTCAACTCTCACCCATTGGGTGTGAGACTCACGCATCTCAGTGTCTTCACACACTCACACTCCAGATCCCTAATTTTTCTCACAAAAAAATGACGGACATTAAAACTCAACTACATTCCTCTTATTTATACACTGCCTGGTCAAAAAACAAGTCGCCAC
The DNA here is from genome assembly GCA_030533445.1 of Cyprinodon diabolis. Classification (NCBI taxonomy): domain Eukaryota; kingdom Metazoa; phylum Chordata; class Actinopteri; order Cyprinodontiformes; family Cyprinodontidae; genus Cyprinodon; species Cyprinodon diabolis. The sequence continues at coordinate 40,154,284 of CM060077.1, forward strand.
CTGGATCCAACTAAGCAAATAGGTAGAGCCTCCTATTGGATAATTACTGCATGGGCGATTATCTTTCAGCTGGCAACAAGTTAGTTAACCCCAACTGGTGCAATGACTTGCTTCTCATTTCCTAAACAACCCTGTGGAAAGACACATCCTGTGGTCGTGGAAAAGATGTTAGTCTGTTTGAGAAGGGTCAAATCATTGACATGCATCAAGCAGAGAAAACATCTAAAGAGATGCAGAAACTACTAAAATTGGGTTAAGAACTGTCCGACGCATTATTAAAAACTGGAAGGATAGTGGCGTCCCATCATCTTCAAGGAAGAAATGGAAAAAAATCCTGAATGATGGTGATCGGCGATCACTTAAACGTGCGGTGAGATCAAATCGAAGAAAAACAACAGTAGAACTCAGGGCTGTGTTTAATACTGAAAGTAAGAGCATTTCCACACGCACAATGCGAAGGGAACTCAAGGAATTGGGACTGAACAGCTGTGTAGCCGTAAGAAAACCACTAATCAGTGAAAAAAAGGCTTCAATTAGCTAGAGAGCATAAAGATGGGACTGTGGAGCAATGGAAGAAGGTCATGTGGTCTGATGAGTCCAGATTGACCCTGTTCCAGAGTGATGGGTCAATCAGGGTAAGAAGAGAGGCAGGTGAAGTGATGCACCCACCATGCCTAGTGCCTACTGTACAAGCCTGTAGGGGCGGGGTTATGATCTGGGGTTGCTGCAGTTGATCAGGTCTAGGTTCAGCAACAGTAAGAATGAGGTCAACTGACTACCTGAATATACTGAATGACCAGGTTATTCCATCAATGGGCTTTTTCTTCCCTGATGGCACAGGAATATTCCAAGATGACAATGCCAGGATTCATGGGGCTCAGATTGTGAAAGACTGGTTCATTTTCACACATGGATTGGCCACCACAGAGTCCTGAGCTCAACCCCATTGAGAATATTTGGGATGTGCTAGAGAGGGCTTTGCGCAGCGGTCAGACTCTACGATCATCAATGCAAGATCTTGGTGAAAAATTAATGCAACACTGGATGGAAATAAATCTTTTGACATTGCAGAAGTTTATCGAAACAATGCCAGCGAATGCGTGCCGTAATCAAAGCTAAAGGCGGTCCAACAAAGTATTAGAGTGAGTGACTTTTTTTTGGGGGGCGACTTTTTTTTTGGCCAGGCAGTGTATACAAAATTACCATACTGATAAAAACCCAGTCTGCATTTTCAACACAACCTTAGTGTGTTGGGATTATTAAAGTATGTCTGATTCTGATAGTGCTACACATAAGGACATACCAGGTTTATATCCAGTCTGTAGTTTTGCTCCAGCCCACCTATTCACTGTGCTGAGAGCAGCAGAGGTGAGGGACCTGCACCAGATATTGAAAAAATACCAGGATTTCTGAGCAGTTATTACGAGGTACATGGGCGTGCACACATAGACACTAGGTGGTGCTAAAGCACTAGGAAGTTTGCCCTTTATCAACGAAAATGCCCTTTTGAAACTCGTTTTTTTTATTATTATTATTAATATTATTAAGATTTTACTGATGTCGGTTTTAAAATGATCTTTTGAAAACCTGAGCCATTTAAAACGACTGAAACAATGCCCCGAAATGAGCCAACTCCTTACGCACACCGACAAGCCTCTCTCTCTTCCTTTGTCACGTAAACTCGCGCGGTCGCCCGCAGATGCGCAGCCAGATGCGCAGCCAGATGCGCAGCATCATAGCAGTTCAGTAAGCGTCTTCAGATAGCAGGAACGCTCGCTGACAGGCTGCTTCTCCCGTGCCCCATTAGCCAGGTAATATACAGATCAAGCAAAATCATTTTGTTGTGCATTAAAATGTCTCATTCAGCAGCACCAAACAAGCATTTTGCCGACTGGTCACCTGATAAACTAGTTAGGCTAGATAAAGTTTTAGCCCAAGTCAATGACAGATAACGTGAGGACGACCACATAGGCTACAAATAATTTCAGTAGAGTTTGCAATCGCAAATCTATGTGTTAAGACAAACGTTTTCTGTTGTATAGGTTTTGTTAGGCAACATAAATGAACACATTTGGTCTCTTTATTGTCTTAATTGTATATTGATTTAGTAATTGCAGCACAATGCCAAGAAACGAGGGTTAATCGTATTGGAAAATCTTAAAAGCTGTTCACATTTTATTTTTAAGTGGTTTGTACAAAATCAGCAGGTATTAAAATAGCTATTATTTTGTAGGCTACCATAAGTCATATCCATGTGACAAGACTTCCAGTCATGTTGCCCTAATAGCCCATTAGTTAAACTAATGTGGCATATTTGTTAAAGCTATTATTATTATTATTATTATTATTATTATTATTATTATTATTATTATTATTATTATTGTCATGATGGTTATTATTATTATATTGTAGCCAGTCACAGCAGGGAAGCTCTATACCATCAACATCTACCAGGACAGGAGATGAGGAAGAGTTCAGGGAAGACACAGAGACAGAAAAAGACCAGGATGAGGGAGAACAGATGGATGAGGGAGAACAGATGGATGAGGGAGAACAGATGGATGAGGGGGAACAGATGGATGAGGGAGAACAGATGGATGAGGGAGAACAGATGGATGAGGGAGACCACCAGGATTAGGGAGAACAGCAGGATGAGGGAGAACAGATGGATGAGGGAGACCACGAGGATTAGGGAGAACAGCAGGATGAGGGAGAACAGATGGATGAGGGGGAACAGATGGATGAGGGAGAACAGATGGATGAGGGAGACCACCAGGATTAGGGAGAACAGCAGGATGAGGGAGAACAGATGGATGAGGGGGAACAGATGGATGAGGGAGAACAGATGGATGAGGGAGACCACCAGGATTAGGGAGAACAGCAGGATGAGGGAGAACAGATGGATGAGGGGGAACAGATGGATGAGGGAGAACAGATGGATGAGGGAGAACAGATGGATGAGGGGGAACAGATGGATGAGGGAGAACAGATGGATGAGGGGGAACAGATGGATGAGGGGGAACAGATGGATGAGGGAGAACAGATGGATGAGGGAGAACAGATGGATGAGGGAGAACAGATGGATGAGGGAGACCACCAGGATTAGGGAGAACAGCAGGATGAGGGAGAACAGATGGATGAGGGGGAACAGATGGATGAGGGAGAACAGATGGATGAGGGAGAACAGATGGATGAGGGGGAACAGATGGATGAGGGAGAACAGATGGATGAGGGGGAACAGATGGATGAGCGAGAGCAGATGGATGAGGGAGAACAGATGGATGAGGGGGAACAGATGGATGAGGGAGAACAGATGGATGAGGGAGAACAGATGGATGAGCGAGAGCAGATGGGTGAGGGAAAACAAGGAGATGAGCCAGATGAAAGAAGAAGAAAGATGATCAAGTAGTACGCTTTAGTCTGTTCTGTTGGTGTTGTGACTTTTTTCCATTGAAAACTCACGTTTAGAGAATGTTACAAATAAAAGTCAAATTTGATTCAACATGCGTGTGTATTTTTTTTTATAATTAAGTGTTCCACGTGCGCTAAAAAGTGCCCTCCCCCCCCTCCTGAGCACCTGCCCCCCAAAATGTCTGTGCACGCCTCTGACGAGGTAAGTGATTTTAATTTGATCTGGACTAAGTTAGGCTTACCGCTAGGCTTACCTCACCGTGACGTCACTGCTGGAAGATGGCAGGAGGGAGGGGTTACTATATTTGGGTAAAAATGGCCGCTCCCAGACTCAGTGATCATGATGAAAACTATTGGGGTTTTTTTACTGATTAATGCTTAATTCATTAAATCACCGCAAACATATTAGTTTTAGGTATAAATAATGATCATTGGTTATTCCTTGCTGAACTGACTTTTCCTTTAACAAAAAGAAACACATTTTTATGCATTTATCTCTGCCTGATTAACTCCAGATGGAGTTTAAATGTGTCTTTAGTTTTTACACAGAAGTTGAAAAGTCTTCAGTGTGTACTGTAAGTTAATAGATTGGTTCCTGAAGGTTGAACTCAAATTTTCAGATCAAATCTGGCTGATTTGTAGAAAAAATATGGTGATGCATAGACGTGCAGCTGATGTCAGCCAACCATGTGACACCTGCGACTCCTCCATGCAGAGCAAAACAAACAGCGTGTACAGAAAACACGACGAGCATTGATTGCAGTCTTTCTCCATATTACCTTGAAAACACCAACAAAAACCTGCTCAGCATATCGGTTGTACCAAGTGACAAGGAAGAAAAGTCGACATCTCATTTTATCGCTTCCCCAAAGATCTAGAAAGACGAGCAAGATGGATGGCTGCTGTGAAGAGACAGAGCCCGCAACCAACCACAACCAGCAGATTTTAAACAGTTAGCTGTTACGCTCAATTTATTGTTGCAGAGATTTTTCATGAGACAGATGATGAAAATTACCCCCAGTATATTATAAGTCTGGCGGAACTAAGGATTTATGAAGCAGTTGTGTCTTTCCACAACACTACATCGTCTGTTCCTGTTTGGCTGTGACTCCATCCTGGAGAGAAATATCAGCTGTGCTGCTGCCATCAACACCTTTGTTTCTAGATGTTGGAGCTTGGCCTGTTTTCCAGTGTAGTCCTGTTTCTCTGACTGTGACTAACTGGATGTGCTCTCTTCATCCTCTGACATGGGAGCTGGCTCTGAGCTGGTCTGCCTGGCTGTGTGTTTCCTGGACGGGGCCGCCTGTGGAGCTGGTTGACAGTTGCCTTTTGTATCTATGCTTCTTTTTCTATGTCTGCTTCTGTCTCCTTGAACCCCAGTGGGCCTCAGCAGATGGCCGCTCACACTGAGCCTGGTTCTGCTGGAGGTTTCTTCCTGTTAAAAGGGAGTTTTTACTCTCCACTGTCGCTACAAGCATGCTTAGTGTGAGGGATTGCTGAAGAGTCAATGAGTCGATGCAATCTGGTTTTCCTTAGATAGAAAACTTTGAATCAATGTGACTGGATGATCTGGTGAACTGTAAAGTGCCTTGAGATGACATGATGTGAATTGGTCCCATATAAATAAACTGAATTGAATTGAACACCTGGATTACTGGTCCTATATCCATTGATTAGTCTAATAGATTAATTAAGCTACTAAAACATACATTGATTTAAAAGAATATAAAAAAATGCATATTTTAAATTAGTATGAATATTAACAGAACTGCCATATGCACTGAGATGTGTGCTGCTGATACGCGCTTGTCTGTTTCTCACCTCTCTCTGCAGGGCGTGACCGACAGGTGCTGTTTCTGCAGCTCAACAGAACCCATTAGAAGGAGCATAAAGAGAAGCAGAGCTGCTGTCGGTTACAAGATTAACACCTCCTATGTTAACCAAGATCCATCTGCTTCCTGCTTCGCTCCACCTGTTACTCCAGTTCCTCCCACAGTCTGGGAAATTTCCAGCTCCACGCCTGAGCCTTTCTTTGGTGAGCTCGGTAAATGTCTAGAATTCCTGCCTCATTGCTCTTGTTTTTTAGCTGTTCTATTCAGACCTTCTCCAACTTCCTCTGATATTTCTTATATAATCTGGCTATTAACAGGCAAAGTGCCTCAGAAGGGTTAAGCGACAATCAGAGGTAATATTATGCTTCTCGTTTCAAATGATAGATCTACTGAAACAAACCTTCGATTAAAGTTTCAGTGATGAGGAGAGAAGTAAATTCGTCCTTTCAAAGGAGCCTTTCTGACCCCATGAATGATAAACAAAGAGTCTATAGGACCATTGGATTGATCAATCCAATGGTCCTATAGGCTCTTCTAGGAGAGAAATCTAGAGAAACAGACAATCAAGCTCCTTTTCCCTCTAAGCTGCAGTCTCCTGAACTAAACTGACCATGCCCGCAGAAAGACATCACTGACGCCTGCAGACAGACATCATTAATTACTAGTAGTTTCATTTCCTTCTGGCCCTTTTGTCCAAAGGTCTAACCCAACTAGATAAAAGGGAGCAGATGAAATCCACAGTACAGACCCCAAGATTTCAGATCAATTTGTCTCTTCGCATCAACCCCAAAATGTTTCTAGACGTGACTGTAATTGATTCTGACTCGGGATGAAACCCTGTCAATCCCTGTAGATTTAACTAAAACTCCAACTCCAGAATCCTCACACTTCTATTAGTATCGCAGCCTTCGGTGGCAGTCCAAGCATGACCTCAGCACAACAAACTTAACCCGGTTCTTTAATTACTTGGAACACATTAATGTAAAATTCATCCATGCATCCATTTTTAGACACCAAGTGGGGTTGTGATGGGTGCTGGAGTCTATCTCCAGCTGTCTATGGGTGAGAGGCGGGGTCCATCCTGGACAGGTCTCCAGTCCATCGCAGGGCAACACAGAGACACACAAATATTCACACACACCTAAGGAGAATCTAGAGAAGCCAATTAACCTAACAGTCATGTTTTTGGACTGTGGGAGGAAGCAGGAGTACCCAGAAAGAACCCATGCATGCTCAGGGAGAACATGAAAACTCCATGCAGAAAGAGCCTGGGCTAGGAATCGAACCCAGAACCTTCTTGCTGCAAGGCAGCAGTGCTACCCACTGTTCCACTGAGCAGCCCTTGATGTAGAATTACTCTTACATTTGTTTTTTCCACAAGAGAATCAATTGTTTTTTTAGGGCCACCCCTGGTTAAAGGAGCATAATCCTCATGTTTTAAATGCCTTTTATACGCTGTAGTATCATTGTCTCCTTCCAAGACAACAGACATGAAGTCTCAACTGATCTTTTAAACTTTCCTCTAAAGCATCATGAACTCTTCAATGCAGAACTTGCTCATTCTCCCATCCCACAGAGTGCGTATAATTACAGGTTTTTTTCTTGCACACCACTCCCAATTCAAAAAGACATTCTTGATCACGAATGGAAAATTAAACTTATTTAAAGGTTTTGTTTGTGCGTTATTGTAAATTTGAATGGCTGTAGACAGGAAGTGTCTCCTGTAGTGTCTGGTTATGAATGAAGACTGTTATTGTCTGAAGCTACATTCACACCGCACACGCTTCCAGCAGCACAAGCAGCACGTTTACATGCAAAGTCTATGGTTGTTGCCTATTGAAAATCAGGTTAATGTTTTAACTAAAGTTGTCTTTTCAATTTTAAATAACTTTAATCAGAAACATTAGGGTGTGATTAAAAAAAACAGGAAAGAAGAGGAAATATCCACGCTCCTGTTAATAGAGCATATATATTGTGTTAGAGCTTTTATGGCCTGAGTTGGTATTTTCCCAAACTTTAGCACCAGGCAGCCCAGAAGTATAATTAGACTGATGTGGTTGTTTGTCCCTTTATGGATCATTCAGTTTGAACATTTAGGAGGTTAAATAGCTGGAGACTGGGAGGTCCTAGGTTACCATGCGCCTCTGTTGCTACCACAACCTTTACATAGTGGCAATCATCTAAAGAATGAATGAATGGAGGGTTCCCATCTTTACTACATCACTATGCAGAACTCACTGACCATACAGTGGAGCAATAAGTCCTACCTGTCCAAGTTTGACACCTGATCTTAAAGCAACTGATCATGTTTTACTGCAGCAGAGGGTTGCATTAAAGCCCTTAAAAACTGATGTAGATGTAACACAGGAGCAACAACCTTTAAATAATTAATGTAGTGCCAATTACTTTTATGGAAACAGACTTGAATATATAAAAAGTATTTCATTTGTCACCCATCTGTAGGATGTTCTGTCTTTTGTCCTCCAGCTGACTGAGATCTACAAACAAGAAGCATTAGAAGAACAACATGTGTAATTTACTGCTCAGCTGTATCCTATTATGCTTTGTAATGGGAAGCTCAGTTGCTAGCCCCCCCTGTTATTTATATGCTCCCTCAGGCCCTGCAGGTTTTTTTTTTTACTAAAACATTGATTCTATTTTTTATAGCAGTAAAGCAAGATGAGGTTCAGCCAGCAAATTTACGACCTTATTGAGGACACAGATGTAATGTGGTAGAGAAAGCTAGTTTGGTGAAGTAAACTAGCAACCCAGTGTCTCCAGGAAACATCTACCTGACCTGCAAAATGTCTCAAAAAGACAGATTCTGTTCAAATGCTGTGCTTTATGCCATTTTAAACCATAGTTTAAATAAAAACATATCTTACACACAACTCTCTTTTGGTTGCAGCGCATTGGCTCTCTATCTTAGAGCAGATCAGTCTGTGACCTTCAGCTCACTTTGGTGCAGCAGCAGGACAATGATCATCAGCATATTAAAGGTCCTCCTCTGAACGGCTCCAGAAGGAACAAGAAGAACAATAAAAAACATGCTTGATGTTGGTTTTTGTTGCCAATGGTAACAAAGCTAAGTTCCAAGACACAATAATTAGTATGATTTTCATAGAAGAGAGAGAAGCTATATTGTTGAGCTTTTTCCCTTAAAGAAAAATAGTCATCATTTGAAAACAGCATTTTTATTTGCTCGGATTATGGAAGCTGATATTTTTATTTGTTTGATCCATGGATGGATGGATGGATGATGGATGGATGATGGATGAATGATTGATGGATGGATGGATGGATGGATGGATGGATGATGGATGAATGGATGGATAGATGGATGGATGATGGATGAATGGATGGATGGATGATGGATGAATGATTGATGGATGGATGGATGGATGGATGATGGATGAATGGATGAATGGATGGATGGATGATGGATGAATGGATGAATGGATGGATGGATGATGGATGAATGGATGGATGGATGATGGATGATGGATGGATGGATGGATGGATAGATGATGGATGAATGGATGGATGGATGGATGGATGATGGATGAATGGATGGATGGATGGATGGATGGATGATGGATGAATGGATGATGGATGGATGGATGGATGGATGGATGGATGGATGATGGATGGATGATGGATGATGGATGAATGGATGGATGGATGATGGATGAATGGATGGATGGATGATGGATGAATGGATGGATGGATGATGGATGGATGGATGGGTGGATGGATGGGTGGATGGATGGGTGGATGGATGGATGGATGGATGGATGATGGATGAATGGATGGATGGATGATGGATGATGGATGGATGGATGGATGGATAGATGATGGATGGATGGATGATGGATGAATGGATGGATGGATGGATGGATGATGGATGAATGGATGAATGGATGATGGATGGATGGATGGATGGATGGATGGATGATGGATGGATGGATCGATGGATGGATGGATGGATGATGGATGAATGGATGGATGGATGGTGGATGAATGGATGGATGGATGGATGGATGATGGATGGATGGATGGATGGATGGATGGATGGATGGATGATTGATGGATGGATGGGTGGATGGATGGATGGATGGATGGATGGATGGATGGATGATTGATAGATGATGGATGGATGGATGGATGGATGATGGATGGATAGATGGATGGATGGATGGATGGATGGATAGATGGATGATAGATGGATGGATGGATGGATGGATGGATGGATGGATGGATGATGGATGGATGATGGGTGGGTGGATGGATGATGGATGGATGGATGGATGGATAGATGGATGATGGATGGATGGATGATGGATGGATGGATGGATGGATGGATAGATGGATGATGGATGGATGGATGATGGATGGATGGATGGATGGATGGATGATGGGTGGGTGGGTGGATGGATGATGGATGGATGGATGGATGGTGGATGGATGGATGGATGGATGGATGATGGATGGATGGATGGATGGATGGATGGATAGATGGATGATGGATGATGGGTGGATGGATGATGGATGATGGGTGGGTGGATGGATGATGGATGGATGGATGATGGATGGATGGATGATGGGTGGGTGGATGGATGGATGGATGGATGGATGATGGGTGGGTGGATGGATGGATGATGGATGGATGGATGATGGGTGGGTGGATGGATGATGGATGGATGGATGGATGATGGATGGATGGATGATGGGTGGGTGGATGGATGATGGATGGATGGATGGATGATGGATGGATGGATGATGGGTGGGTGGATGGATGATGGATGGATGGATGGACAGTTTTGAAAAATATTATGAGTATAAAGATTGATCATAATAGATCATGAAAAACTAAAATGAAATGTAATGGATGAATGGATGGATGGATGATGGATGGATGGATGGATGGATGGATGGATAGATGATGGATGGATGGATGATGGATGAATGGATGGATGGATGGATGGATGATGGATGAATGGATGAATGGATGATGGATGGATGGATGGATGGATGGATGGATGGATGATGGATGAATGGATGGATGGATGGATGATGGATGAATGGATGGATGGATGATGGATGAATGGATGGATGGATGGATGGATGGATGGATGGATGGATGATTGATGGATGGATGGGTGGATGGATGGATGGATGGATGGATGATTGATAGATGATGGATGGATGGATGGATGGATGATGGATGGATAGATGGATGGATGGATGGATGGATGGATAGATGGATGATAGATGGATGGATGGATGGATGGATGGATGGATGGATGGATGGATGGATGGATGATGGATGGATGATGGGTGGGTGGATGGATGATGGATGGATGGATGGATGGATAGATGGATGATGGATGGATGGATGATGGATGGATGGATGGATGGATGGATAGATGGATGATGGATGGATGGATGATGGATGGATGGATGGATGGATGATGGGTGGGTGGGTGGATGGATGATGGATGGATGGATGGTGGATGGATGGATGGATGGATGGATGATGGATGGATGGATGGATGGATGGATGGATAGATGGATGATGGATGATGGGTGGATGGATGATGGATGATGGGTGGATGGATGATGGATGATGGGTGGGTGGATGGATGATGGATGGATGGATGATGGATGGATGGATGATGGGTGGGTGGATGGATGGATGGATGGATGGATGATGGGTGGGTGGATGGATGGATGATGGATGGATGGATGATGGGTGGGTGGATGGATGATGGATGGATGGATGGATGATGGATGGATGGATGATGGGTGGGTGGATGGATGGATGGATGGATGGATGGATGGATGATGGATGGATGGATGGATGATGGATGGATGGATGATGGGTGGGTGGATGGATGATGGATGGATGGATGGATGATGGATGGATGGATGATGGGTGGGTGGATGGATGATGGATGGATGGATGGATGATGGATGGATGGATGATGGGTGGGTGGATGGATGATGGATGGATGGATGGACAGTTTTGAAAAATATTATGAGTATAAAGATTGATCATAATAGATCATGAAAAACTAAAATGAAATGTAAGCAAAGGCAGAAAACGCATTCTAAATAAACCTTGGAGGAAGTTTTTAATTAAAACCCCCTCTGCCTCAGCTGACAACATATTGAGCTGAATGTTTTCATTTTCAAAATAAAAGCTTCAGAGATTAAAAGCAGACTTCCTGAGTTGAGAACATTCTGATCAGATCTACATTCAGTCCAAGCATCAGAGCGCCTTGCTGCTGCTGCTGCTGCTGCCTCTCTCTCTCTGCCTCTAAAACATCAATAAAAAGTCACGCATCCCGCGACATGATGAATTCCACGCAGCCATCCCGGAATTAACAGCACCAACAAACGGGTCCGTCCATAAACCTGTGTTGTCTACAGACGTTTGTTGTAAATAAATAAAAAATAAAGGTAGACTACCTGTTGGTCTGGATGAGGAGCAGGAGGACAGAGAAGCAAACAGTTGTGCGCCGCACCGGATGATGGAGCCGGGATCCGTCCGTCACCCAGCCTCAGCACCGGGCGCCGCTTCAACCTGCACGTCTGCCTGCAGAGCGTCAGAGAGGCGGCGCACGGAGCTGCCGCAGGGTCCTAACGCCCTCTGAATGCAGGGCTTCCACAGGTATCAGGAAATCTGCTTCACGGTGTTAATGACGTTGTTTTTCTACTAGTATGGGCCCGTGCAGGCAGTGACGTCACCGCCAGCCCAGCGGCTGCACCGAGCTTCGGAGCTGGATCTCTGCTGGATGTTGAAGATGGAGGGTCAGGATGAGCTGCACCCACAGATATAGAGACACAGCTGAGCTTTCAGAGGCGGTGTTCACTAAATGTGCTTCAGCACAAAGCACCACCTGCCAGGAGATCCTCAGGTGTTCTGAGCTCCAAATTATTTATACTCATAGCAGATTTAGGAAATAATAATCATTCAATTCAGTGACTTATTTCTATAGCTCCAATTCACATCATGTCATCTCAAGGCACTTTCCAGTTCACCAGATCATCCAGTCAGATTGATTCAAAGTTTTCTATCTAAGGAACCTTTGTTTCTAGATGTTGGAGCTTGGCCTGTTTTCCAGTGTAGTCCTGTTTCTCTGACTGTGACTAACTGGATGTGCTTTCTTCATCCTCTGACATGGGAGCTGGCTCGGACCTCGTCTGCCTGGCTGTGTGTTTCCTGGACGGGGCCGCCTGTGGAGCTGGTTGACAGTTGCCTTTTGTCTCTATGCTTCTTTTTCTATGTCTGCTTCTGTCTCCTTGAACCACAGTCGGCCTCAGCAGATGGCCGCTCACACTGAGCCTGGTTCTGGTTCTGCTGGAGGTTTCTTCCTGTTAAAGAGGAACACTGTTTTTTTGTTGTTGTTTTTTTTTACATTAGGCCCTTAATTTTACATTATCCATCATGTTCTACTCACCCATATGAGTTTTGTGTCATTTGGAGCCGTTCTGAAGATATTCTGTTAGGTTATATCCAAGTAACGTCTTTCTATGGACAACGACTTGAAACTAAACTGTTCATAATTTATTCTTTATGGTACGCCAGCATTCATAACATGTAGGTGGATCACTGTCCCCCAGACATCCGCGGTTATATTTTTTATATTTATTTTTTTTAAACAAAGCTGTGCGTGTATGACGTCATCCGCGTGCCGGACTGGAGTTGTGACAGGCAGCCACAGGCGGCTACGCTCTACCCCTTCTATTCATTCTAATCTAATCTAAATCTTCAGAACGGCTCCAAATGACACAAAACTCATATGGGTGAGTAGAACATGATGTAAGAACATAAAATCAAGGGGCCAATGTAAAAAAAAAACAGTGTTCCCCTTTAAAAGCGAGTTTTTCCTCTCCACTGTAGCTACGAGCATCAACTGGTTTTCCTTAAATAGAAAACTTTGAATCAATCAGACTGGATGATCTGGTTGAACTGTAAAATGACTGAGATATCATGTGTTGTGTATTGGTGCTATAGAAATAAACTGTAGTGAATTGAAAACCAGCTGATTGCATCGACTCATTGACTCTTCAGCAATCCCTCACACTAAGCATGCTTGTAGCGACAGTGGAGAGGAAAAACTCCCTTTGAACAGGAAGAAACCTCCAGCAGAACCAGGCTCAGTGTGAGCGGCCATCTGCTGAGGCCCACTGGGGTTCAAGGAGACAGAAGCAGACATAGAAAAAGAAGCATAGATACAAAAGGCAACTGTCAACCAGCTCCACAGGCGGCCCCGTCCAGGAAACACACAGCCAGGCAGACGAGCTCCGAGCCAGCTCCCATGTCAGAGGATGAAGAAAGCACATCCAGTTAGTCACAGTCAGAGAAACAGGACTACACTGGAAAACAGGCCAAGCTCCAACATCTAGAAACAAAGGTGTTGATGGCAGCAGCACAGCTGATATTTCTCTACTATGAGAAAAAGTTGCTTGCTTGAGATAGGAAATAAGATGAGAATCTCTGAAAAAGTTGTTAAAAATGTTGATAAATTCTTGATTTCTGTTTTATTATTTATTCTTTCTTTAACAAAATGTATAAAAACCATTTCTATTAATTAGCCCTACTGACCAACACAATGAGATAGAGGTTCTGAAGATTCTAGATATTCAAATAAAGATGCTGAATCTGAACCACTGGCACTGACATAAAAGCGGGGGGGGGGGGGGGGGGGGGGGGGGGTTACCATGAAGGAATAGTAGGCAGTTCCTGGAGGGCCCCATAAAACTCCTTTTATATGTATGGTTAATACAACTATTCCTTATTTGTGCACATTAATTATGTTTCTGATAAAAATCCTTTGGCCAAAATGCCATCAGATTAAGTGTGTCTCTGATCTTTCTGCTGCTGGAGACTTTGGAGACAACATCTAAAAGCAGCGAACTCTGCTCTCCAGAGCAAGTAGATTGGTAACCCCGCCTCCTGCTCTCCTCTATCTTGTCTGCTGTCATGATTCATGCAGCTATTATTTCATCCAAATGAAAAATGGAGAACAGATAAGCAGATCATGGCTTGTCTACAGTGAAAAGAAGGACTGGGTTATTTACTTTGGCCTTTTTGGAAACACAGGAAGGAGCAATCAGCTAAGTGAGCTTAGTGCTTGGAAAAAATCTTTCCTTCCTTTAGAGACAGCATGAAAAGTCAGCTGAATACAAAACATGCTTTTGACAAAGTCCTGACAATAAATACTGGGAAAAAAGGATTAGTAGCTGTATTCTGCTAAGAACTAATTATAAACGGACAAAACATTTGGTTTTTCAGAAGTTTATTTACAATAAACACAAAAAAAAAACATGGATTATATTCGTTAATCATCATGGATATTTAGGACTTTCTTTGATCAACCATTAAAAATTCTATTAAATAACAAAAAATGTTACCTTTTTAAACATGGAAAAATGTTCAGGAAGTATAAAGAAATGAGGAAATGAGTTTTATTTCCTGCTGCCAGATGAATCTTTCAGCAAGAATCCAGGATGAATGTAGTGTTGAAATGTTTTGACGCCACCTGCTCTGTTTACATTACATTCCCTTTTAGCTCGGCTGCATCGCCACTCTGGTTTTGCATTTCTAACATCAGTTCCCGTTTCTCTGGTCCTATCTTGTTTTTTATTCTTTTCAGCTTTGCATATTTATGAGCCTCACCTAGTTATCCTTGTTTATCCCTGATGCTAAATCATGCTGGTTTCTACTTCTTTAATAGGTGAAAAATCCAAAAACACATGAACATCCTCTAGAAAAAGCTAATTTCCAGTGATTATTGAGGAACACACTCAGAGTATCTTTGGTAGCGTCTCTGTAGGCGTTATTCCTGCTGTGACTGACAGTGTGTTAATCACAGGGAAATAAATAAAGCATGCAGCTGAGGGCTAAATTCAACGGACTGCTGGTGTTCAGTGTGTCCCATGCATCACCTTTCCTCAGGGAACGCGGACTCCACCCATTCACCCCAGTATAATCATACCATCAATTATTCAGTGCATCATTTTTTGTTTTTGTTGTGGTTATTTTTCCTGAACACCTTCCAGGGTCAGCATGACCTGTTGTATAACTGTCCTGTTAGTGTACAGATAGGTGATAATGCAGCGCCTCCCAGTGGTTCCAGTATAGCATCACACACCCAGTAACCCCTAAAGGGGCCCATCTCCCAGGCTGCAGTCCAGCTCCAAAAAGCAGAGCCACTGCTGAGCAAGAAGTTTTGCATTAGTGGCTGACCTGAGCCAGGCGCAGGGAAAATGCTCACATCTTTGTTTCTTAGAAGCTTTGGTTATTATTGGAGTTATTCGGATGGAGACAGTTGCAGCATTTTGAACTTTTCTGAGGTCAGTTTCTGAGCCTTGGTCCATAATTGATCTGAATACAGCAGTGGAGGGTGCCAGGACAGGACTGTTAGCAGAACTTGCATTTTAATGGGTCAGAGCCTTTAAAAAAACATGTCAACATGGAGCACTGATGGTACCAGGTAATCTGCCTTGATAATCCCCAGAGAGGAGGGATGAAACAATTCAATCTGATTAATCAATTATGGGATTGATAATCAACTAATTTAGCAGAGGTGGATAATCAAGGTCTAGAGAGTAAAAAGCCTGTACACAGATCACTGCCAACCATTTGCATTGCCAGCTACACACACTGACCTCTATTCATTCACTGGATGGCTTATAGCCCGAAAAAACTGAAACCACCTGCCGCCATATTGGTACTCCCCACTCACAAGGAGATGCCCTATAAAAATGCCTTCAAGTGTATCATTTGGCTAAAAAAACAAGCAGTTTTCTGGTTGTGGGAAGACGATCCACTGGTAATTTCCCAGTCAGTGGATGAACTAACCAATAAATCCATCTATACTCCAATGGATTGTATAGTAAAACATTAGTCTGGCTATCTCAGACTGACTGGAAGACATTTTCTGAGTTATCCATTGACACTGGGTGTAATGGTAGAAAATAGAAAGAGTAAAGGAAGTAATTCACTGTGAAATGTCAGTGTAGTAATTCTTTATTGTGATTTGTAGTGAAAAAGTCATGATATATTGCATGTTATATTGATTGGGGGGGGGGGGGGGGGGGGGGCAACTGAATCACGCATGCAAACTTCACAAATAGGAAAACAGCATTAACAGACATGTACTTTTAATTCAGTCTTGATGTAAAATTTAGAAATTATATGCAACATGTTATAACAATTCTGAATAAATACATGTATTTTACTTGTACATCTACAGGTGCTGGTCATAAAATTAGAATATCATGAAAAAGTAGATTGATTTCAGTAATTCCATTTAAAAAGTGAAACTTGTATATTATATTCATACATTACATACAAACTCATATATTTCAGATGTTTATTTTGTTTAATTTTGATGATTACAAATGACAACAAATGAAAATCTCAAATTCATCATATCAGAAAATTAGAATATTACTGAAGACCAATAAAAACAAAGGATTTATAGAAATGTTGGCCAACTGAAAAGTATGAACATGAAAAGTATGAGCATGTACAGCACTCAGTATTTAGTTGGGCCTCCTTTGGCCTGTATTACTGCAGCAATGCGGCGTGGCATGGAGTCGATCAGTCTGTGGCACTGCTCAGGTGTTATGATAGCCCAGGTTGCTCTAATAGTGGCTTTTAGCTCTTCTGAATTGTTGGGTCTGGTGTATTGCATCTTCTTCTTCACAATACCCCATAGATTTTCTATGGGGTTAAGGTCAGGAGAGTTTGCTGGCCAATTAAGAACAGGGATACCATGGTCCTTCAACCAGGTACTGGTAGCTTTGGCACTGTGTGCAGGTGCCAAGTCCTGTTGGAAAATGAAATCTGCATCTCCAAAAAGTTGGTCAGCTGCAGGAAGCATGAAGTGCTCTAAAACTTCCTGGTATGTGGCTGCGTTGACCCTGGACCTCAGAAAACACAATGGACCAACACCAGCAGATGACATGGCACCCCAAACCATCACTGACTGTGGAAACTTTACACTGGACTTCAAGCAACGTGGATGAAGTGCCTCTCTTCTTTTCCTCCAGACTCTGGGACCTTGATTTCCAAAGGAAATGCAAAATTTACTTTCATCAGAGAACATGACTTTGGACCACTCACCAGCAGTCCAGGCAAGACGCTTCTGACGCTGTCTGTGGTTCAAGAGTGGCTTGACACAAGGAATGCGACAGCAGAAACCCATGTCTTTCATACGTCTGTGTGTGGTGGTTCTTGAAGCACTCACTCCAGCTGCAGTCCACTCTTTGTGAATCTCCCCCACATTTTTGAATGGGTTTTGTTTCACAATCCTCTCCAGGGTGCGGTTATCTCTCTTGCTTGTACACTTTTTTCGACCACATCTTTTCCTTCCCTTCGCCTCTCTATTAATGTGCTTGGACACTGAGCTCTGTGAACAGCCAGCCTCTTTAGCGATGACCTTTTGTGTCTTGCCCTCCTTGTGCAAGGTGTCGATGGTCGTCTTTTGGACAACTGTCAAGTCAGCAGTCTTCCCCATGATTGTGTAGCCTATAGAACTAGACTGAAAGACCATTTAAAGGCTTTTGCAGGTGGTTTGAGTTAATTAGCTGATTAGAGTGTGGCACCAGGGGCCATCAATTTTGAACCTTTTCACAATATTCTAATTTTCTGATATGATGAATTTGAGATTTTCATTTGTTGTCATTTGTAATCATCAAAATTAAACAAAATAAACATCTGAAATATATGAGTTTGTATGTAATGTATGAATATAATATACAAGTTTCACTTTTTAAATGGAATTACTGAAATCAATCTACTTTTTCATGATATTCTAATTTTATGACCAGCACCTGTATGTAGCACTTTTGGCACATCTGTATTATTCTGCTCCAGGAATACGTTTTAAATTATTGTGATGGATTTGTATAATATGTTATATTACATGATTTATAGACTTCATAATGACTATGCAATGTTATGGGCCTTTTTAAAAAATTATAAGTTAATCTACTGATGCTCTGAAACAGCTAGTCTTTGTCAAAGTGATGAATTTATCCTTATTTTAAGTCTCAAGTCCCCCTAAAAAAAGAGAACATTATTCTTCAATGCTGTAGCGCACAGATTGTTTATATTGTGACTGGTATAACTTTGGAGTACCAATATGGTGGCCGGTTGGTTCACTTCTACCCCGTACTACCAGCAATCCAGTGACTAGAGATCAGTGGCTCCACTACATGGACTGATAACCTGGTGAATCGGACAGGATGAAAGAAAAGGCGGCAGGGATTCTACTTTCTGGACCTGGATTATCCACCTGTTATTTAGTCATGGATTAATTAACTGGACTATAGAGACTGTAAAACATGCCTTTAGCCGACAGCGGGAGCCTTAGAGCAGTAATTATATCAAAATTGTAAAACAAATATAAAAATTCAGCATTTAAGATAGAAAAAAAAATCTTTTTTTTATCAGTCATTCTTCTCTATCCAGAACTTGAGTGGAAAAGTGTTTCATCTGGTATTATTTAGTAAAAGGAAGGAACCTTTTTCTATCCAATTATAAATCGGAAAAAAAAAAACAGAATAATCTATTTTCTAAATAAGGGTTAGTTGCAGCCCTACCAGAGAGGTTTACCTTGATACACGGAGCTGATATATACAGATAAAATCCTCCAGTGGACAGACGACGCCCTGAAGCGGCCAGCTTTAAGTTTTCACAACAATGAACGTTTCAAAAAAGGAAGAAAAAAACCCAAAACACTGGACTTTGTCTTCAAACCTGGAAACAAGGTCCAGTGGATTGTTTGTAAAACTTTTCTGCAATGACTGACCTGGATGAATCTTCACCAGAACAATGAACAGCAGCAGGTCCATCTGTTTCTAAATGTTTTTATCTGGACGTTTCCACTGGAATCAGTTCAAACCTCCAACAGATCAGACAGCCACACATACAAGTTCTTTTTAATTTATTTACACAATTTTAAAATACACAAATACAGTGGCAATACAACTGAGGGGCAAAAATATTAAAATGGGAGTGAAAAGAAAAGATTCCCCATGAGTCTGCAGTATAAGAAACATCGTGAGACCTGAATCCAGTAGAAACTTAGCTTTATTGGACAGGCGGTGGTAGAAGAAAAGCAGTCCATGGAGACGTGTACTGTCATTTATCATAGCCATCATCAGAGAGACAAACAAGTTATTCTATCAATTTAGTTGTTTTCAAGTCCACAAGTGAAATATATACTGAAAGAAAAAAGGTCCTTTACGGAGCCCTAATGGAGTTAAGCATCCCCAGTCCCTCTATAAACGACTCGTCCCAAAGCGTACAGCAGCTCACTGGGATGCGGTAAACAGGCGCATCTATACACAACAGAAGGAAGGAACATGTACGAGTTATAACTACAACCCATTCCCACATCAGCTACAGAAAATGGCCTACAAATACTTCGTATCAGTCTATCACATCGAGGAAGTCCTACGTTAAAATGTGCAGGAAGCCCGGAGCTCCGGCGGGAGACCGATTTCCTGCAGCGTGACACTCAGTCCACAGCTCCTAGAACCTCCTCTGCCTCCACCATGCTGTCGATCCAACAGTCTGTCCATTTTCTATGTAAACGGAAAGGTACCGCAACATCGCCAAACCTTTCATTTAAAACGATTCCGCCGTTTTAAACGTGGATTTAAAGGGTTTTCTGTGATTAACAAACCTCAAATGTACCTTTAACTTTGCCCAAACTAAACTAAATGGGTTCCTCCACCAAATACTGAGCAGGAAAAAGGATCCGTCACGTTACATCATCTAGGCTGAATGAATGATTTCTGCTCCTAAAGGTGAAGTTTAACTAGAAAATGGACAAATTGTGCTTTGGAGGAAGAAAAAAAAAAACAGAAGTGTGACTCAGCAGAGGAACACAGGACGAGGCCGGAGACGCTGTGGACTTAAAAGCTTACAAAAATCGCAAATGACTTTTATATATTCATATAAAAAAAAATGAACATGTTCACCCCCCCCCCCCACCACTGAGCTTGGAAACTAGGACAAAAAGCACACAAATACAGACAAAGCCACATCACTACGCATCGAGCTGAAAAGAAAACATCAGAAGTTTGTTGTGGACAGACTGAGCTCCTGACTCACTCTTCCATTCACAGCTTTTCCCACGAAGCCGCCGCCGCTTGAAGACCAACTCAATGTGCCGCATGTTTAGGAATTCACCAAATCGCCCTGATTCCGTGAAAAACCTGAGGTCTTTTCCCGCTCACGGTGCTCTACCTAAACCGATCATACATCAGAAAACTGCCGCGGCACTGACCTGCGGGGGGGTTGAAGTATTTTACGGAACACAGGCACTGAGCTCAGAGATGGAGCGGTTCCATCAGACAAAGCAAATCTGAACGTTTAACACGCTCCGCCTTCATGCTGATCAGCTGGTGAAAATGTTTTATGCTAAAAAGATAAAAAATAAAATAAAATCAAAAGTCAGGAGAAAAAAAGTAAATATGCAGGAGAAAAGTGAATGGATGGCTTGTTCAACAGCAGGGAGTTTTCAAATCTTCCAGTGATCAGGAAGTAGGGTTGCTGTTGCTTTTATTTTGCCAAGACGGTTGTTAAGGCAACCAAAAAGGTCTCCACCTGCCCATCTCTCTCTCTCTCTCTCTCTCACACACACACACACACACACACACACACACACACACACACACACACACGCGATCTGCTGGCTGTGCATCTCTTCCCCCATAGAGTGAATAGATGCACAGGAAGACTGGTGCATTGGTGAGCAGCTGTCCGTGTCATCAGAGAGTCCAGGTAATCCGTGTGAATGTGTGTGTGAGAGAGTGGGTGTGCTGCAGGTGGTGCATGTAGAGGCGTCCTCAGTGGATGTGCAGGAGGGAAGGTTTCACCGAGGAGCTGCAGACTGGAGGCCGCTTGGTGTGACCCGGGACAGGGCCTAGAAGACAGAGGGGAGGGGTCAGACTTTAGGAAACAGCAGCTTTATTAAGACTCATTTAGAGCTTTTCTGTTGCTTTTCTAATGAGAAACGAGGCTAATGATGACGATGGGGGGGGGGGGGACCGAAGGACGCAACTCGTTTTGGATTCTGCAAAGCGAGGTTCTGAGGATTAAACACCGGCCGTCAATAGGAGTCATGGGAACAGACTGAAGCTAGGAGTGAAGCTAAGAGCCGAGGGACAGGGACCCCTGGGAGCCCATTACTGACAATCTGGGACACTGTTGAAGCCTTTTTCAGGTGCAAAGAGAAAATCAACTTGGACCGAACCCCACATGTGGAAATATAAACTGGATTTGAATGAAATGAGCTTTATTATTGAGGATGTGGGATGCAGGGTGAGTTCTCTGCTCCTCCTCCAGTAGAAGCAGCTCAGGGACAGAAAGGAGCTGAGATTATTAACAACTTTATCTCCGTCTGTCTGCAAACGGATGATTGAAGCTACAAAGAAGCCGAGTTCTGCAGCGCGTTATCAACTAGGAGAGGAAACAAGCTTTAAAGGTCCTTATCTTCAAAAAGGCTCTGCTTAGTGAGACGGACGCCCCGACTGATTCTGGCTTCCTCTTAAAGTGCTTAGTCAGTGTTCTTACATTTGACAAAGCATTTCAGTGGATTTAAATAAAACCCACTTTGTTAGATCTCCGTCCACGAGTCCAAAGATTAGTCCCAGATTGTTAACTACTACTACTGGCCTTCAGGTTATAAGTTTTATATATTTAATCAAGCTTCATTTCACATAAAAGGAAAGTTTGCTGCCATTTTAGCGGACAAATATTTGGATTTAATCGGTTTTGGAAATATTCAAAAAGCATATATTATAAACTATTGAATCCATTGAATGTATGATTTAGAAATTGAAATACAAACATTCCTTTGCTGCAAAGTTTAAAGCTTAGTCCTGTGATCGTACAGTGAATTGATTTATCGTGAATTTCTCCTGTGAGATCAATAAAGTCGTATCTGCCAAACCTGACGTTTCCTGCTGCCATGGTTTTTTTTTTAATCCCCTAGTTTGCTTCTGAATGAAGCCCTTTGTGAATATTTGCAATAACAGCAGAGGTATTATATTGTGTATCCATTCAGGGATGAACAAGAAAACACTAAGCTAAGCTAACCCGGTTAGCACCTTCCGGCAAAGATGTGAATAAAAAAACAAAACTGTCCAAAAAGATGTAGAGCTAATAGATGTGAGAATAAACATCCTCCTTATCACTGATACTGGATCTACTGATGCTGTTCTTAGTCTTTACTGCTCACCCAGGCCTAACTAAGCACGACTTATGGTCTAAACAGTATTTTAATAGACTGTCAAGCTCTATTAGGTATTGCCACCATATGGATCTCTGATAGTTCTGCCAGCAGATGGCGCCGCGTGTGCTAATGTCTACTCATGGCGCTCAGAGGTTCAAACACCATCAGGGTGAAGCTTGGTGTAAATAACCTGATCTTATGAGGTTAAAAACACAACTTTGATTCTTTAAAGAAGAAATAACTCCCAGATGAGCTTTATTTCGACCAGTGAACCGTTTAAACAGACGTGTTGTAGTTCTAAGTGTCTCTGACATTATTTATCCTCACGTTTAGTGACCGTACAGGATTGTGGCGTTAGCTGACGCTTCATTGTCTATCACTCTACCTGATCCGTGGAAACATTTCATTTCACTGTAATCACTCAATGACAAGATGGTAAACACAGAGCTGGCTTTGGTCTTTTTGAGGAGATCAGAGGATAACTGGATGAAAACACCCAGAAGAAATGATTTTAGCCAAACTTCTGATCCTCAACTGATTGACACAAAAGAGTGGATAAAAAATAATGTTGATTCCACATAAACAATCAGAGGAAATGATAGAACGTGAATGAAACGTCTAGCAAGTAAATATTATTCTGAATCTGCAGCTTCATGCTGCAATAAAAACTGAATATAAACACAAATGCAGCAAGGGTTTGTTTAAGGCCAGTGAATACTTATATTAATATTATTAAAAAATATTATAATATTATTAAATAATTAGTTATTTTTTGGTGATTTTCTTTATTTATTCCAACAGTATCCGTCGTGTTTCAATGCAACGTCGTGTTTCAATGGAACACCTAAATTTAAACGCTGCATCATGCTGTGAAATCTGCTGCTTCACAATAAAAACACTTCCAAGAAAATAAAATTGACATTTGAATGTTTGTTTTGTATCTACTGTTTTCTCGAGTGAGCTTGTTTTCTATTTTGGTCACATATCCAGGTATTCAGTAACTCACTGTGAGAACACTAAGCTAAGTTAATTTGGACTCAACAGCCTCTATTGGTAAATCTATGTGGTCCAACAGCAAAGGGCAAAACAGCACAAACAATAAAATGAATAAAGACTATAGAATAATTTAGTTAATTCTATTTTTTTAAGCATATATATACACACACACAAACATTTCTTCACAACATATTTCTGTTTTGAAGAAAAAACAGGAATGTAAAATAATCAGCAATTTTCAAATTCCACCTTGTTAAATTGTGATTATATCACAGATGCAATTAATTGCCCAGCCCTAATTTTGATTAATTGATTCTTCAAATAAGAGTCAACAAATGAAGCAAGAAAATAACGAGGAACTGCCCTAAACACTTTACAAGGACGACCCACTCTGAGTGGTAATTACAACAAAACAAAAACATGAACATTTTTTGTGTAACCTTTAACCATCAGGAGCGACAGACGGCTCCGTCACTAAAACCAGGAAACATTCATCCTCTGGATCAAATCCTCCATCAGAGAAACAGAAGCATGTCTGACCAGCTGAGTGTCGGAGCTAACAGCTGGTAAAGGGAGCTCAGAATGATAGAAAATGGCCTTCTGGTCACATGACCCATTCAGAGACGAAACCTTTAGAGAAGAAAGTCGCAGAGGAGCGTCGCTAAGAGCTGAAGATTGGAAAATGAAGCTAATATTTAGGATTATTGCTTTTTTGGCTGCCCAGAGCTGCAGGTGTCGTAGTTTAGGTTAACTTGGCTTAAATTCCTTATAAAATCTATTAGGAATCTTATATCTGAATATTTGGAAAACAATAAAAATAAAAAAATAAGATAAATTGACAGGTCAACTGATTATCAAATTAACTAATAGCTGTAGCCCAACCTTTAACTTTGCTGTTATAACTATATTCATGTGTAGTTTCAACCTGATGGCGTTCGTTACAAAACAAAATGGCATCGACTGAAATAGGAACCAGCAGGTCAGGCTGTTTAAAGATGGCTGAGGGTTGGAGGTGGTGCAGAAATAAATCAATTGATCCGACAGTAACTTGCTGAAATCTCAATCAGGTTGTCTGGAATTTCCTATGAAAAGCTTTAACATGTTTTCATTGACTGCGGCGCTGAAACCCGTTTGATCCGGTTGGTTCCTGCATCAACAGTCCCAAAACCGAAAAACTGCTGGTAGACATGATTTATGTTACATAACCACATTTCCTGCTTGGACCAACAGCATCAGCAGTAAAAGCAGGTATGAGAAGTTTCGGGTTAGACCTGAGCGCTTCGTTCTGTAAAGCTATCAGAACGGAGCCGTCCTACTTTGACAGAAGATAATGGCTGAAACTTAAATAAAGCAGTAGGACCATAACAGCAGCTCCTAGTAGCCAGGATGCTTTCTGTTTGAACTGAACTGCTGTGAATATTTGATCAAGTAGAATCAAATCTGCAGGACAGAAGCAGAAAAGTGAACCTCACAGATGAAACCATCCAGGTTTATCCTCTAATTCAGGGGTCTGCAACCCGCTTTTTAATTTGAGGTTGTCAAAAAAATAAGAGTAATTCCGATATTTGCAGCCGATTTCAAAGTTGGTAGTGATGCTACATTCACACCGGACGCAGCAAAATCGCATCTGCTGCTTCATTTTTGCAGCTTGTACCAGTTAGTTACCAGCCAGAGCAGCAAAGCTGCTTCAGCCGCGCGGTGCAAAAGTGGGTCTAAAGCACGTTGGGCGGAGCTTCGCTATCATTTCTCTGCCTTGCAGCTATATATGCTGTGATCAGTGGGAATAAAGTAGTTTTAATATGTTTTAAAGTGAGAAAATACACCTGAAAACGTAATCAGTGCAGTTCATTCAGATTATCATCCTGCCTTCCAATATTTTTTCTGTTGGAGCCGCTCAGACGCCCACATAGGAATCCATTCAACAGCAGCCTCTGGTTCAATTTTTCCATCTCGAGCAGCAGCGCGTTTGCGTCAAATGCTTAAACGCGCCCGACGCGCTGCTTCAGCTGCTCGGACACGCTGTGCCTGCTGCTCAAAACGCGCTGCGGGACCTTTTCTTGACGCGCGTCAACCATTGACTTTGCATGTAAACTCGCTGCTTCTGCCGCGCCTGCTGTGAACGCAGCATGAGAGAAAAAGTGCGAGTGCAGAACTTCTGGATAAATTAGAGGAGAGCAAATGTAGAGTTAAGAAGTGGAATGCATCTCCAAACTCCACTACTGCTCCTAGTTTGGTTGCAAGCATAGAAAACCGTTTATAGATCCAACAGGTAATGCTCTGATGCAGGGATTGGAAACTTTCTTCCATTTGTCCCCAAATCCTCAAAATAAATTTAACACCAAGAAACGCTGGTGACGGAGGATGAGAGATTTCAGGGTTAGAGAGCTCTGCTCTGATGGATGTCACTTCCTGCTTGGTTCCTAGAAAGTCTACCATAGAAAGATTCCCTTATACTATTTCTATAATTACATCAATGCAACAAAACCTAAACCGAGTGGTGAAGGGCGGTGATGCGGCACGCAGTGAGAATTTTCCCTGCTCCTCTCTCACCTCATGCTACTGTGTGACAATTGCTCTAGGATAAACATTTAATCATGAATGTTTATAATATAGTCCTTTTTATAGTGGGCTAATACACTTAGAGCCTGTGTTGCCATACGAGGCTTATAGAAGACTAGATTTGTTATTTGGTCCAATGTGGCTCTGTGAGCAGTTCGGGTTGCCGAGTCCTGCCCTACTTTGACTTGATTCTGATACATTAATGGAAACGCTACCTGTGAGGTGGACATGCGAGACGTGTCCTGACGTCCTGTCAGATCCGAGGACGAGATGTTGACAGGTGCTCCACGATGAAGACGCATGCTCACCTTCCTCTCCTTTTCCATCCCTAAAACAAAGACTCACAGTCAGCGCCGGCGCCTGTGAAGCGTTACTGGACATATCCTGAGGTGGAGAGAGGATCTGCTGACCTGAGTGTGAGGCGGGGTTGAGGGGGGAGGGGGCTGCAGCGTCCTGAGCTGCCCTCGCTCTGCCTGAAGCTGAAGCCATGCCTCTGGCCCCTGGGTTCCTGCTGTGCCTCAGTCTCTCCTCACGTTCCCGACGCTCCCTCTCTGCGTCCTCCACAGCCCTGTTGGCGCCCTGACACACAACACAGGCCGCCGTTTAGCTCCGCGTCAGCTGGGCTATTTTTATACCAAACAGAATCACTGAGTCTGGGCCGTGGTGACAAGATGCAGGGACAGAAGGAACGGATGACCCATTTACAACTTCAGGGTTCCCCCGAAAGGAGATGACATCACCAACGGATTTTTATAGAGTTTAGAGATTTTTCTAAATGGGAAAAAACATAATTCCTCCTTCCACATTCCGGATCGTTTCTAGTTTATTCTGGACTTTATTTCAGCCGTATGGTGAGCAAACTTACAAACTTGAGCATGTTCCAGTCAAAGACGTAGTCGTAGGAGAAGCCCTGTCTGTGGAAGAGGTTCCTGAAAAGCTGGCGGAGGTACGAGTAGTCGGGTTTATCGTCAAATCGCAGCGAGCGGCAGAAGTTCAGGTACGTTGCAAACTCCGCTGAAGGACAGAAGGAGGGAAAATGGTTAAAACCACATGGAATAAAACAAAAAGGTTTTGGTTTTCTATGAACGTGTCAGCAGCTTAGCTCACAGGGGTAGCCTTTACAGAGGACCTCGATGGGGGTAGACATTTTCTTCTCACTGATGCGTTCATATTTCTGCCTCTTGGTTGCAGCTTTAAGGCCTTGCCAGGGAAGAGAGCCCAGGTTGAAGTACATGAGGACATATCCCAGGGACTCCAGGTCGTCCCGCCGGGACTGCTCTGTAGGACAGGGTGGGGACAGGCAGGTTTAGCAAACTGCAGGAGTTCTTGGATAGTCGTCACCTGGCGGCGCGTCTTACCGATGCCCAGATGTGTGTTAATGGAGGCGTAGCGGGCCGTGCCGGTCAGGTTCTTGTTTTCGCGGTAGGGGATGTGCTGGTGTGTGCGAGCATCGCGGTATTTCTTAGCCAGGCCGAAGTCGATGATGTAGACCAGGTTGCCCTTCTTGCCCAGCCCCATCAGGAAGTTGTCTGGCTTCACGTCTCTGTGGATGAAGTTCTTCGAGTGGATGTATTCGATTCGGCTGATCTAGAAAGACAGGTCGGCCAAATGGGAACTTTAACAAACCAGGTTCAGAGGGGACGTTTGGACGGTTTAGGAGATTGTGTTTCATCCTTCTCTGGCTCTCACCATCTGATCAGCAAGCAGGAGGACCGTCTTCAGACTGAACTTCCTGGAGCAGAAGTTGAACAGATCCTCCAGACTGGGCCCCAGCAGCTCCATCACCATCACGTTGTAGTCCCCCTCAGCGCCACACCACTTTATCGTTGGGATCCCCACTGAAGGTTCAAGAATGAAACGAAAAGCAATCAGAAATCTGGTTGCACTTTTTAGTGCATGAACGCTGTTTAATAACAGTTCATACATAAAGTGAAAATAAAGACCTTTCTGATTTTAGAAACTGAAAGTCAATATAACCTGACCAAATTACTTTGCTACTTTTGATGTATTTTAGATCCATACCTCAAATAAAACTGTTAATTCTTCTTATCAGCTGCAGTCTGGGATAAAATAACTTTTTGTTTAAATGGTTTAGGATCAAACAAGGGGAATAAAGTAACGTTTTCCGTTAGGCCCCCGCCACACCTTGCTGATTTAACCAGTATATGGCCGACGGACCAGAATCTCCTACAACGCTGGCATATGCTCAACTTTCCATGTATTTTTTCAATTTTGGGCGTATACATAGTGTATTTATAACGAGTCCAAAACTTATGTCCAACGACAGCCTAAATTATGCATAACGTACAGCAGCGTAATGCCCATGAAATTATGCTTTTGCATAAAAAGATTTCTTTGATCGCGATATTAACCTCGCTGCTGTTTACTGCCCGCCCCCAAAAAAAGAATGAATAGAAAGAATAAGGAAAAAGAAAGAAAGAAGGTTTTTGGTGGCAGCAGATTGAGCGTCATGTCTGCTAGGAAGTGTGTTGGTGGTGGGCGGGAACGCAGGGAGGATCCATCACTCACCTTCTGGCTCACCCTATGATGGGGATGAAGTCTGGAGGAGAACTGACGGTTTCCTCCTGTGAACCCCCTTTATACCAAAACGCTGCCAATACGCCATTACACAGTAGCTGGAAGTTAGAAACACGTTCAGCGCTTGTCTGGAACACGTCAGATACGATGATATGAGTTGGAGAGAAGTTCTGGATAAGTTATGCAGAAGTTACTCAGAGGTTTAGGATCAGCTAGACGCCACGACTGATGAGGAACTGACACTGAACGTCTGTCAACCATCAGATAGCTGACCTGGAACTTATGGCCCACATATGGCGTACGGCTCAAAATTTCTCAAAGTACTCGCCATATGTCGTTCCAGCGAGCTTCAGCGTTCTCATAACTTGTACAAAATGTGCCTATTCAACGTATGCCAGCGTTTTTGTCAGATTTTTCGTACGTCAGGCATACGCCGGTCTAAATCATCAAGATTGGATTTACAGAAGGCGACAAAGTCGGAGGGGCGTTTCAAATATTTTTTCGTTTTTTCGACGGTAGGCTGACAGGAAAGGGGGTATGAGAGAGGGAGAGACATGCGGCAAAGGACCACAGGTCGGAAACCAACCCGGGTCAGAGGACTAAGGCCTTCATACATGGGTCATGCGAGCTAACCACTGCGCCACCTGCATGACAGGATTTCAGATATAAATATTTTAATGCAATGAATGTGAGTATTAGGTTGTCAAAAAAATATCCGGATACATTAGAAATTTAGCCTGGATTTCATACTAAAGATATTTCCTGAAGGCATATTTTTGCTGATGGAAATGTTTGATTTCTGGCATATTTGCAATATAGCCCGACTAATATATCTGGGTTTTCTATTTTGCAATTACCTGCATACTAATTTAAGTAGCATCTTAAGATAGAAACAGGCAAGTTTTTCTGGTTGATAAAAATATTTTCCTATCTTTAATCATCTTAATTTCTTATCCTCGTGGTATTAAAAATGATGCAGAACATCAAAAGTTAGACATTTTAGCAACGTGCCAACCCTGGGGAGAACACGGCCAACCAGTCTGTCATACCTCCGCCTTGCATCATCTTGTAGATCTTGCTTTCGATGTGCAGCTGTGGGTGTTTGGTCTTCACACATTCCAGCTTGATGGCCACCTCTTCTCCCACAGAGATATCCGTACCTGAACAGAGACAGAGACTAAATGAAGGCAGGTCGCAGAGAGGTCAACGAGACTGAAACACCGGGAACACGTCAAAGAGGAGGACAAGCATGGCAGCAGTGCTTCTGTAAGGACCTGTGAGGAGTCTGCATTATGCCTGCATTTAAATCTGCAGCTCAACTTTTTCATGAAAGGCGGATCTAACTTGGCTTAAAGTGTGGTTTTACTCAAACAGAAAGATGCTTTTAATTAAAAACCAATATGCAGTATGCAAGTGAAACTTTAGGAAATTTCTTGTTGTGGCTATTAAAAAAATATATATAAACCTTGTTCATATTCTGATATTACCATTGTTACCAATTTGCTGTTGAGTGTTAATATAATACTATTGTCAATATGTTGCATAACTACAGTCAGAATTCAGGTAACGGCTAAAGTTTTTAATATTAATGATTTTTCTGCTAAATGAATCACTCTTGGTAACTAATTTAATGATCTGCAGACTAAGACTCTCTTTTAATCTGTCAACTCTAACAATCATACTAATTGATAGACGTGTGAAATCGTCAGAGAACCAGCAGTAGAAGCAGTATGGTTTGTTTACATAATGAATTATCCCTTCCAACCACACCTAGCGAAAAATAAAACCCAATCGGATGATTTCCTCGTTCCTTCCTGAATGCACCGCCCAGTTTTAGGACATCCATACATTTCCATCTCAATTTCTCACTCCTAGGGAATTCTGGGAGCTGGCCCCATAAGGTTTAGTGCTGAGCTTGCGCTCTTCCTAAACATGGTAATAGACTCTAGCTACCCCCCCGCCCCCAGAGTAACCAGACACCAGCTTACGTAATCCCGCTACTCCCGCTCACATGTGAGAACACACAGTCTCACAGCAGAAACTGTTGGAGCCTCTGATGAAGCCTTGCTGATTTCTCTGTACCTCATCTGGCAGTGATCACGCAGCAGGGTGGGGACCACAGCTCCCTCTACAACATGCATGTGGATTTTCAACCTGCAAGGGTTCTCCAGCAAACTGGCAGGAAGTGAGCCTGTTTATGAATGATGCTTCACAGAACAGGAAGACTGGGGATACAACAAACACAAACGTTCAGACTGAACATGTCGGGTGTTTACTTAAAGGCTGTGTCAACAATTACACAACAATCATTGAGCTATGGGTATAAGTGATGTAGAAAGGGATATTCTACAACACCCTGATAACAGTCCTACTTTAGTGTTCAGTGACTAAATCTTATTCAGCAATAAAAACAGGAGCAGAAAAGCTGGAATAATTTAAGCAGCTCTGAGCTTTGCTGAATGTGAGAGAGGAAGGGGATTTGTCTGAACAGATTTTTCTGGGGAATGCAGCACTCCCTGCCTCGCTCTCACATGGTGGACTGTTAGGCCAAAGTGTTCCCCTTGTACACAGGGTGTGTTTTTATTCTGTGCTGAAACATGTTCAGACACATCTCTTTACACTATTATTTCATGAACAGCAACACTGAGGCGCCACTGGGAACCAAACACGTCAACATGCAAATGTCCTATCACTTTTTAAGGAAGAGTTAAGCATCACTGCTTCACTTCTGAAAAAGAATGGAGGCTATATATCAAGTCATATGGTTATTTGCATCTTTATCACCCCTGTCAGTAAGATCAGGAAGTTAGAGGACGCTACGTCCTGTCAGGTGTTCAGAGTCCCGACACCTGCAGCCCACTGCTGATGTTTGCAAACAAGGAGCACAAAGAGAGGCAGCAGGATCAGTCTGACTATCAACATGACGGACGAACAGTGAAAAACGAAAGGTTGTGGGTGTGATACCTGAATCACTAAACACACAGACTGAGCTAATTTATTTTGAAAGTTTTCAAACAACCTCAGTTTGCGTTTAATCAAACCCCTCCCTGTCAGCATACGTGGCCACAGCGCTTTGCTTTTACACTCATCGGACAAACAGTATCTGTTAAACGAGTCTGTTTTTATTAGTCGGGAATCAGCCTCAGGTAATGTTTACCAACACCAGGCAGCATTAAACTCATCACCACAACAAGTCCTTCCGGTTTGCCATAACTACCAATACTAACCAAACAGTCAAACATAAACTCAGCCGTCAGCTTTTCCACGTACAGATGAATGAAATTGATAGTGTACATTCTTTAAATGCATGTTAAGAAGCTTTATGTCCATTAAATGTTTGTGTTTTCAGGCTGTGCAATACGGCCAAAAACATTTCACCATATGGGCCTTTCGTATAAGTCATATTCAATTAGAGATTTCAATTGAAATCGTCCTCCTTAAAGCTTCAAAAACAGGTCAGATCTACGACTAACCCTCCTTAGATGGGTTGAAAGAACAAATCCTTTCCTCTGCCTACATCTTCCAGAATGCTGTCTGGTTCTAGATCGATAGCACATTTTGTTGGACACGTTCTCTATTTCTACTGACCAGGTGTCGTCATGACACAGGTAACCGTTTTACTTCCCCCCTCTACTGTATTCAGAGTTTATTTATATGAATACCATTACCAATTAGAATTACCCATGCTTAAAAATTGGTGGCGAATGGATGCATGGATCCATTCGCCAATCAAACATCTCAAACTGCTGCGTTTGCTCTTCGTTGTTTATGCTTTATCTAATATAACTTCCTGCCTTTGAAGCAGAGCTATGAGCCGATTTACCAGAACCTCGAGCATAGTGCATGTGCAAAAAATTGAGTTCTTCCAGAATGACGATTCCGACCAGCGCCCTACGTGTGGTTTTTTTTAGACGTAGTGTAAGCAGGTAGACTGCATCAGAGCTTCGGGCCGCACAGTTTGAGGACAAACATCGTGAGCTGTGAACTTTTAAACCCTGTGGTTTCATCGTAAAGTTTAAAATAGTTTTTTGTTTTGTTAAGTCGATACCTGGAACTGAAATATCTGCCCTAATACAGAGTACGATACCAGTATATAACAGAAAAATGTATACAATGATACGTAAGGCCTGGCTGTAGTTAAACACTAGAATGGAAACATGAAGGAATGCAGCAAATTTAAGCTATTTATCATTCTAAATAGAAGAGTATAAAAAAATTTGACAAATCTAGGAACAACTAATATTTATGAATGTTGATTTTTGATTAAATTCAGATTTGTGTAACATCTGTTATCAATGTCGCATTTATAGTGTAAATGAAGAAACTGTTAAAAATTGACCAAAAACATAATAAATGTCAAAAATGTCAAATCTGCAGCCTATCCTGGGGAACAATTAGACTGATGTCAGAATGATCAGTATCTGCCTTTAACAAACCTGTATTGGATGATTTTTACCTGTTCATAAATCAGAACAACCAGAAACAAAGAGGCTTGATTTCTGTTTTCCATCATAATCACCATTTAATAAAACCACCATGTAAAAAATAAACAAATTAAGTACAGATAAAAAAAGGGATAATGGCAATATGAAGGAGAGGGCTTTTATAAATAACTAATCAATAACGTTGTCAGGCTACAGTTTCCTTTTGTCCTGTTTTCTTTTCTCCGTGACCCCAATGTTGATCTGTTAAAGGAACTAAACTGGTTAGAGCTCCAGTCTGATACTGGTGATTAGGTTGGGACATGTGCATTCACCACTTCCTTTGTCTACTTGTGAAACTGTCCCCTGGCAGAGTTCCTGTCCCTGTGGACACTGGCCTACAACATTTTAAAAAGGACTGAAACAGAAAACAGATGTGGAACAGAGGATGACTTCGTAATCCATCTAACCACTCGTTTCCTCTTTCAGGCAGCAATGATTTAGTTCTCTGAAACAACATCAGTCTTATGGAAACAAAACAAATGACCCGGGACATCTGCTGCGTTTGATCTTTAACAGTAAAGGTAGCTTCAGCTTTAGCAATTTAGAAAACTAAAATAGAATTTACATTTTTTTTTTAAACCTGTTCTGTTATGTTTTAAGGCAACAGAGGGAAAACTGATCTAACAGAACCACACACGGCTCTGACTCATTTACAACGTTACAACAGATTAGTCATCAGCCACTCAATGGAGAAGGATGGACAGCTAAGCGAAAACACCAAGTGATTATGCAAGGGACTGGCAGCTCTCTATCAGATTGTACAACATGTCGTGTGGAAGAAACACCAGACCCTGTTAATTAATCTAACCTCTCCAGTGTTTGGAGACACTACAGATACACCACCGTAGACTTTTATCAGATGTCTTTAGAACACAGGAGTTCATCTGTGAAATATTCTGGTGCTAAACTTCAGCAAAAAGGGCTTTATTACTCACAAATAACCTGAAGTTAATAGTGCACGGCTGCGTAACAATTATAGGTTTGCTGTCAAAAAATGGCTGTAAAAAGTTCCCAAAACATCCAATCAACAACAACAATAAAATGAACAACTTGTAGAAACATTATCACAGGGGACACCAGGGACCCTTCTCTTTGGGGACCCTTCTCTTTAGCCCTATTTACACTACCCTCTGAAAACTGATCCGCGCCGAGCTTGGTTCCTTACGACCGTTTACACGTGAAAGGCTGGTTATCCTCCCACAGCAGTGTGTCGCAGTGAGGTTGTCGCTTGATTTATGCTCAATGTTGAAGCGTGGTCTGCGCTATGTTATTCCACCCCCCAACGTGAGAGGGAAAATCAGGAACTAGCTGTGGGTCTAGATACGGCCGAGGCGGTTAAGAAGGAGGGGCAGGTTTGTCCACAATGCCGGTCATACAAACAAAACAAGCCAGTAAGGTACCAAACAGGAAATACGCATAGTGTAGAGCGGATGTAGATTTGACCAATCAGAGGCCTCCTGTCTGTGGTCACCTACAATTTTGGAGAGGCGCAGCAGATTGTCTGCGGAAGGGGCAGGGCATATCTGCGTTAACTGCGACACGCATACAGACCACCTAGTTTCTAAATATAAATCAGACATCACACTCCTAGTGGAGATCTACGGTACTACTGCTCTCTACAGGTAAACAAGCAAATCAACATGGTGGTGCCCGTAATACTGAGGAAATTTGCGGAGAGTCAGGCGAAGAAGGCAGCCTTTGGTGAATTTACTTAACAGAGTCGGCTTTCGGGAAATGGACACGACAAACAATAGTCTAATCATGGCTTCCAGAGGCAGGAAACAATGACGGGCATTAAGGTTTAACACACTGCTAAGCAGAACACATCGTGTGGCACGGTAGGGAAGCTAGGATTTTTGTGAATGTCTTAAATATCGTGATTTTGGATCCTGACTGTAAGGAGATGAGGGGGTCTGCTCATCCGCTCTTTGAGCCTGAACGGAACCGCCCTACTGATAAACTAGTACCAGATTAGTGCTGATCGGTTGTGTCTGGCACGGTCCGGTTCAGTTCTGCATGCCATTTACACTCAACAGCTATCTCGGTTATCGTGCTAGGGACAATCTCGGCACCGTTTCAAAAGGCTCGTGTAAATGGGGCTTTTGGCTTCGATGCATTAAATGCAATGAAAGAGAGCTCAACCAAAGCAATAAAAAGTCATTTTATGAATTACAAATTGACAACTGTTGTAGGAACAGCATATTTAATCATTTCTCCCACAGCCAAATCTAAGCGAACACCTTTATATCTACATTCAGAGACAAGTAATGTAGATCTAACTCTTAACAGCCTGTGTCAGTATTGTGATGGTGTGTGTGTGTGGTGGGGGGGTTCAGGAATACAGATGGTCACATCTCGATCCCACTGCGCTGTAAACCCAGACCTTCGATGAAGGAACAGCTTTGTGTAAGCAAGATGAAATGTAGATATTCAAAAATATTGGTCAACTCTTGTACTAGTTTTAACTATAGATTCACGGTTATCAGCTGTCGTTATTAATATGAAAACAATAGTGATTCTGTTGTGGCCCGAAGCCAGATCAAATTCAGCCACAAATAATCACACATTTCCTCCCAGTAGGAATCTACGTTTCATTTATAGCACCAAAAAAATGAAAGATGTCAATCAGCAGACAGATAACGAGCCTTGATTATTAAGAAATGTTTTTATGTCACCCAGCAGAGATGGAGCTATATTTATACAACCTGTTCGTGACAGCTTGTTCTCACACCGATTCCGGGCCTTCATATATAACCGCTTCTTTGGAGCTAATCTAAAAAATAAAGATCACACTGCTACGAATTTTATATCGTTCAAGTCAGTGACCTGAAATCTGTCTAAACCGATAATAGACTTGGTTAACCAGTTAAAGAAAAATAAAACATCCACCCAAACAATACTTCAAATGTCTTAGATTTGATCTGAATGACCATTTTATGTCATTAGAATAAAACTGGTTAAAGTTCTGTAAAAGCGAGGCTAAAAAAAAACAACAGCAAAAATTGCTTAGCTAGCTGAGGACAAAACACCTAGGTGCACAGAAGCTAACAGTTAGTCATTTAAACTGATTATTTCGGCTCCGACATAAAGTTATAACACAAAAGAATATTAAAATATGTTTTATTAAGTATAATCAATCAGAATGATTGTTTAATACTTAAAGCAGACGACGACAAAGCTAGCTTAATTGCTACAGAAACTGCTAGCCTAGCAGCGGAGGCTAACTGGAGCACAACAGCTGATCGCCTTTCATGGGCTCCTTCTGAACCCCTGAAAAGGGAACCAGTTGGTCAACTTCCTCACACTTTCCGTACAGTGTTGATAGAATAACACAGACAGGCAGACGAGTTTCTGTGAAAAACAAACACATACCCAGGTAGATGTCTCCAAACGACCCGCTTCCAATTTTTCTTCCCAGTCTGTATCGGTTTCCGACTCTCAACTCCATGTTAATAAATTTGTCGTTTGCTAGCAAGCAGGCTCGCTAGCTCCAAAATATGGTCAGCTTCAAACCTCCAACTTGTTTACAAGTAGAAAAATTAAACGAAACCGGAGATCCGTTCAATCAACAATTTTTGTTCTTCTGTAAGCCGTCTCTGGGTGAAGTCTCTCCGACAATCTTTCGCCTCTTGTTTTACAATGTTGAAAAAGTCATATTGCGACAATATGAAGTTTTTAAGAAAGTGTGATGTTTATACTTTATGCTCCTGTCGTTTTAAAAATCGATGCGCCTTAAACTTTTACGGATGAAAACGGATTTTGAAAATATCCCCTGAGCTCTTTGGCATGGATTCGGTGGCTCGTACGTCTCTGCTGTGTTAGGACCTAGCTCAGCAAACTGCTGCCTCCGTTACGTCACTTCCTGCTTAGATGATGGGGGAGGACACGATCAGAGATCCTGTTATGAAAGATCCTCCAACAAATGCTACTTTTGGTAACCAGACCTTCAAATGAGACTGAATTACCGATAACCAAAAACCTACCGGTCAAGTTTAAACTAGGATTTGATTATTTAGATTCACAACAAAGAGTCTAATATTATGCTTTTAGTTACACGTACATTCAACCCAGTTCAACGCATAGTTACGATTTTCTAATGAAAATCTTGTGAAAATTTAAATTGAGAAAGCTTCCTGGAGGGGAAGCGAAACGTCCTCAAACCTTGGAAACCAAGTCCGGTGGATTGTGTTTTTTAAACTTTTACGGGATTTTCTTGTGAAATTATGTTAGATGCTATTGTTTTATTATATGCCGCTTTATGCACAACATGTTTTCTATTAATTTAATGTATATAAACCATATTGTGGGTTTTCCAGTCTATGTATAATTTATCCCACTCCAGCCATTCATGTCGGGTTTCAACGTTAATGTCCCTTTGTTGCACTTTCCACGTAGAGACTAATCTCCTTAAAATAAAAGGCTCTGGTTTCACTCAACAACAAAAGATCGGCACCTTTGTTCCTCTGGCTTCTGTCCATCCTCGGATGGTAAAAATTATACAGAGAATCAGGACACCCTGTAACTCACTACTATTTCAGATAAAACCTAAGCATTTATTTTAATTCATATTTTTTTTTATCACTTCATGATAAATGTTACATATTTAATAGTTCGTATATCATGTGTTCCAACAGTAACATTTCTGTTATTGAATATGTTACAAATAACAATGAAGAAAAAAAAAAGTCGATATTAATAAAGTCCAGCTTGACTTAAAAATATTAAAAAACATTTTATTCAAACTGCTTCCTCGTTCGCACAATAGAATCCGGAGATCATGATTTTATTCTGAAAGAATAAACCCGGAAGAAGAAGTTTTCCTTTTTGTTTTCTTCTTATTTGGTGTGTTTATATGTCGGACTTCAGTTAATATTTAGAGGCTTCGACAGGTGCTAAAAATAATCGCAGGAGAAGAAGCGATGGAGGCTGTTTCTCTTAAAAGAAAACCAAACTGGTAAGATTGCAGTAAAAGCGGGAAAGATGATTCTGCCATATGCGATGTCCCTCCAGCTAATAGCAGCAGACCAAGAAAAACTTCAGTCTAAAAGTTTTCATTCTAAAACAAAGAAATAATAAACAAAAAAAAAATATGT
Source organism: Cyprinodon diabolis (assembly GCA_030533445.1). Taxonomy (NCBI): domain Eukaryota; kingdom Metazoa; phylum Chordata; class Actinopteri; order Cyprinodontiformes; family Cyprinodontidae; genus Cyprinodon; species Cyprinodon diabolis. The sequence continues at coordinate 40,192,461 of CM060077.1, forward strand.
ATATATTGTTTTTACAAAAACAACAACTATCTTTTGTCCCAAACATTGTTTCTGTGCCTGGATTGCTTGGTTTAAGGGAGACACGCAGCTGCAATATAATTAATTAAATATAATTTATTAATATGAAAATTTCTTTAATGATGAATCATCTTTTTCTCATCATGAGGCTGGTTGTTATCAGGCTCTCATTCATTATCCAAACCTCACAAGCTAAATATGATAATGGTGGAGCGGCTCACTTTATATGGGCGGGGCCGGAAGTAGAACCCTACGGGGAGAACCAGAGGGATTATAGTACCCTATGAGGAGAACCAGAGGGATTATAGTACCCTACGGGGAGAACCAGAGGGATTATAGTACCCTATGAGAAGAACCAGAGGGATTATAGTACCCTATGAGAAGAACCAGAGGGATTATAGTACCCTACGGGGAGAACCGGGGGATTATAGTACCCTATGAGGAGAACCAGAGGGATTATAGTACCCTATGAGGAGAACCAGAGGGATTATAGAACCCTACGGGGAGAACCAGAGGGATTATAGTACCCTATGGGGAGAACCAGAGGGATTCCAGTACCCCACGGGGAGAACCAGAGGGATTATAGTACCCTATGAGTAGAACCAGAGGGATTATAGTACCCCACGGGGAGAACCAGAGGGATTATAGTACCCTATGAGGAGAACCGGGGGTTTATAGAAACCTATGGGGAGAACCAGAGGGATTATAGTACCCTATGGGGAGAACCAGAGGGATTCTAGTACCCCACGAGGAGAACCAGAGGGATTATAGTACCCTATGAGGAGAACCAGAGGGATTATAGTACCCTACGGGGAGAACCAGAGGGATTATAGTACCCCACGGGTTGAACCAGAGGGATTATAGTACCCAGTGAGGAGAACCAGAGGGATTATAGTACCCTATGAGAAGAACAAGAGGGATTATAGTACCCTACGGGGAGAACCAGAGGGATTATAGTACCCTATGAGGAGAACCAGAGGGATTATAGTACCCTATGAGGAGAACCAGAGGGATTATAGAACCCTACGGGGAGAACCAGAGGGATTATAGTACCCTATGGGGAGAACCAGAGGGATTCTAGTACCCCACGGGGAGAACCAGAGGGATTATAGTACCCTATGAGGAGAACCAGAGGGATTATAGTACCCCACGGGGAGAACCAGAGGGATTATAGTACCCTATGAGGAGAACCAGAGGGATTATAGTACCCTATGGGGAGAACCAGAGGGATTCTAGTACCCCACGAGGAGAACGAGAGGGATTATAGTACCCTATGAGGAGAACCAGAGGGATTATAGTACCCTACGAGGAGAACCAGAGGGATTATAGTACCTTATGGGGAGAACCAGAGGGATTCTAGTACCCCACGAGGAGAACCAGAGGGATTATAGTACCCTATGAGGAGAACCAGAGGGATTATAGTAACCTACGGGGAGAACCAGAGGGATTATAATACCCTACGGGGAGAACCAGAGGGATTATAGTACCCTATGAGGAGAACCAGAGGGATTATAATACCCTATGGGGAGAACCAGAGGGATTATAGTGCCCTATGAGGAGAACCAGAGGGATTATAGAACCCTACGGGGAGAACCAGAGGGATTATAGTACCCTATGGGGAGAACCAGAGGGATTATAGTACCCCACGGGGAGAACCAGAGGGATTATAGTACCCTATGAGGAGAACCAGAGGGATTATAGTAACCTACGGGGAGAACCAGAGGGATTATAATACCCTACGGGGAGAACCAGAGGGATTATAGTACCCTATGAGGAGAACCAGAGGGATTATAGTACCCCACGGGGAGAACCAGAGGGATTATAGTACCCTATGAGGAGAACCAGAGGGATTATAGTACCCTATGAGGAGAACCAGAGGGATTATAGAACCCTACGGGGAGAACCAGAGGGATTATAGTAACCTACGGGGAGAACCAGAGGGATTATAATACCCTACGGGGAGAACCAGAGGGATTATAATACCCTATGAGGAGAACCAGAGGGATTATAGAACCCTACGGGGAGAACCAGAGGGATTATAGTACCCTATGGGGAGAACCAGAGGGATTATAGTACCCCACGGGGAGAACCAGAGGGATTATAGTACCCTATGAGGAGAACCAGAGGGATTATAATACCCTATGGGGAGAACCAGAGGGATTATAGTACCCTATGAGGAGAACCAGAGGGATTATAGTACCCTATGAGGAGAACCAGAGGGATTATAGAACCCTACGGGGAGAACCAGAGGGATTATAGTAACCTACGGGGAGAACCAGAGGGATTATAATACCCTACGGGGAGAACCAGAGGGATTATAGTACCCTATGAGGAGAACCAGAGGGATTATAATACCCTATGGGGAGAACCAGAGGGATTATAGTACCCTATGAGGAGAACCAGAGGGATTATAGAACCCTACGGGGAGAACCAGAGGGATTATAGTACCCTATGGGGAGAACCAGAGGGATTATAGTACCCCACGGGGAGAACCAGAGGGATTATAGTACCCTATGAGGAGAACCAGAGGGATTATAGAACCCTACGAGGAGAACCAGAGGGATTATAGAACCCTACGGGGAGAACCAGAGGGATTATAGTACCCTATGGGGAGAACCAGAGGGATTATAGTACCCCACGGGGAGAACCAGAGGGATTATAGTACCCTATGAGGAGAACCAGAGGGATTATAGTACCCCACGGGGAGAACCAGAGGGATTATAGTACCCTATGAGGAGAACCAGAGGGATTATAGAAACCTACAGGGAGAACCAGAGGGATTCTAGTACCCCACGGGGAGAACCAGAGGGATTATAGTACCCTATGAGGAGAACCAGAGGGATTATAGTACCCTACGGGGAGAACCAGAGGGATTATAGTACCCTATGGGGAGAACCAGAGGGATTATAGTACCCTACGGGGAGAACCAGAGGGATTATAGTACCCCATGGGGAGAACCAGAGGGATTATAGTACCCTACGGAGAGAACCAGAGGGATTATAATACCCTATGGGGAGAACCAGAGGGATTATAGTACCCTACGGGGAGAACCAGAGGGATTATAGAACCCTACGGGGAGAACCAGAGGGATTATAGAACCCTACGGGGAGAACCAGAGGGATTATAGAACCCTACGGGGAGAACCAGAGGGATTATAGAACCCTACGGGGAAAACCAGAGGGATTATAGAATCCTACGGGGAGAACCAGAGGGATTATAGAACCCTACGGGGAGAACCAGAGGGATTATAGAACCCTACGGGGAGAACCAGAGGGATTATAGAACCCTACGGGGAAAACCAGAGGGATTATAGAACCCTACGTGGAGAATCAGAGGGATTATAGTACCCTATGTGGAGAACCAGAGGGATTATACCGGCCTGAGAAGCCCTGTGGATCCCTCAGCAGGGATTTCTTGGGTTCCGTCCTAAAGCTCAGGGTTGTTCTCTGATGATCAGTTAAGCTGCTTATTCAGGTAAATTGGTCGCTGCTAATATCACCACAGCCTTTTCAAACCATCTGATCTGCTGACCCTCTGCTCCATATGTATAGATTTTTGATAATGGGTTGATATGGGTTCCAGTCGATAGAGTTTAGGTCCAGATTACAGGCCAAACAGATTTTCCTCCATCCTCTGGTCCTCCTATGTGGTATTTTGGATTATCTGTGCACGCAGAAGACCAGAGGGATCTAAGTGTGTTGGACCCGATCATCAAGTCAGAAATGTATTTTGGCCAAAGATCATTTAGTGCTTAATAAACCATCAGCAGAGTTTTGGAGTCTGTTTCTCCACAATCAGGGAACCAGTGCAGAGATTTGATGCTTAATGTGAGCCTTTGGTCAGGACTCTGGCAGCAGCACTGGGATGAGCTGCAGCTGCCTGCTTGGAGGCAGGCATCTAATCCAGGACCCAGAGTAGGTGTTTGGACCCCCTAGGGCTCTCCTAGGGACCTCCCAGGGGGCCGCAAGATGGTATTCAAAAATTGTGGGCTGGGAAAAATGTATTAAGGTATAAGCCTTTAATTTCAGTCAGTATAATGCTTAGGGCTGAAACAATTAATGAGATAATCATGATTAATCGATTAATAAAATAATAACCTTATTTAGTTATCAATCATTAACTGAAGTACAGAGAGTAAACCTGTCTTTATCTGACAGAGCAACCCACTTAGAGCAGGAATTATACCAAGATTGTAAAAAATATGTAAACATTTTGCATAAAAAATATATATATACTTCTATCAATCTGCCCTATCCAGAGCTCCTCACGTGGAAAAGTTCACCTTGTTTAATTTCATAAAAAAACGTATTTAAGGAACCTTTGGGCACTAAGTTGGCAACACTGCTCTTTGCATTGTTTGTTTTCAAATGGTTTGCTGCTGTCTGTTTGGACCTTTCTGAACATGTGCAGCAAATGGACAGATCCAATATGGTGGACACTGAAGGGGGCAGGGGGAATTTTATCAAAAACATAATTAATGTGCACAAATAAGGAATAGTTGTATTAACCATACATGTAAACAGAGTTTACAGGAACTTGGGGCCCTAGGCAACTGCCAAGTATTGCCTCATGGTAAATCCCCCCTGAATTCGGTACAGACATGTTTTCTGTCCTCAGGGTGGAATCCAGTGTGGAGCAGCCCGTGGATGTCAGCGTTCCTAAGGACATCCAGCCTCCTGCTCTTCCCGGTAAGCTCCATAAAACTGGCAACCCTCCAACATGTAGCCCGTAGGATGACAGAAAGGGTTTGCTTCCTGTTCCAGCCAAACATTACGATGCAGAGACAACTGAACCCATCAGCTGTGGTCTTTGCTCATTGGATGAGTTGTTGTCATGGAGCTCAAGCGAGGCGAACCCCCTCAACGTGGCAGCCATTCCTCTGGTACCCCGGGAACCTCGCCTGGTGGACTGTCAGCGTCGCACGCTGGTGTCTCATGATATGATGGGTGGATACCTGGACGACCGGTATTCTGTCTACTGTCTTTGGGAGGGTTACATTCAGATCAATCAAACGTCACACTAGCGTCTTTTTTAAAGGTTTATCCAAGGATCAAATGCGGAGGCGCCGTATGCCTTCTACCACTGGCAGTACATCGATATCTTCAACTACTTCACGCACCACATGGTGACCGTTCCTCCAGCCGTGTGGACAAACGCTGCTCATAAACACGGAGTCATCGTTCTCGGTAAGCAGGTTAACTCCCATCCATCTGGATTAGCGTCCTGAAGCTGCGTATTACAGCGAGTGGCTGAAGTCTTCACACTGCCCTTCATGTTAAAGATCCTTTATTTGGGTTTTGAGTTGATGAACACAGAGTAGACATTTTAAATATTTTAAAGCAGATGAAAGCTGATGTGTTGTTTTTTAGAGGAAGGTTTTCATTTTTTGCAAAGAAAACTCTGAGAAGTGTTGAATGCGTATGTAATCACCCCTTTCTAAAATCCTTAACGAAACATTTCCTTCAGAAATCGCCTCTTATGTAGGCTTAAAAGAGTTAACCTGATTATTCGATTATTGAAATAATGGTCAACTAATTTAGTAATCGATTAATCATTAACTGGAGTATAGATACTCTAAAACATGCCTTTAGCTGACAGAACGACACACTTACAGGACCAATTATACCAAGATTGTAAAAAATATATAAAAAATGTAGTATTTAAGATAAAAATAAAAAATACTACTTTAAATCTGCTCTATCCAGAACCCCTTTTTGAGTTTCACCTGAATGAATTTAATAAAAAATGTTTTTTAAGGACATTTAGCTTTCTGTTTATTAATCGTTATTCGAAAAAATAAACAACAGATGAATTGATTTGCAAAATAATTGTGTGTAGCAGCCCTACTCCTATGTAAACACAGTTTCTGCGCTTGTTATGTAATCTCATTATAAATTCAGCAAACTGCTCAGGGAGGAGTGAAAGACTTCTGATACACAAACCTAACATTCTTCTATGTGACAAGATTTATTAGAATCAGGTGTCAAAAGTTATTGTTTATTACTCCAGTAGAAGCAGAAGTCCTACTTTAGAAGTTAGAGGGTCAAATTAATCTTTTTACTTCATTAAAAGTGTAAAAGTACCATTTTTAAAACTACTTAAAGTATAAAAGTAAAAGAAATGCAGTGTCACATTTAACTTTGCATCGTCTTTAAAAGATATCTATTTTGGTTTGTAGTGAACAACAAGTTGGGGCAGCACCGAGTCCAACCACAAAGAAATGTATTATCTCGATGAAACTATCAATTATTTTGATGGTTTTTATTTCATTTTTTTTTATATCAACAGGCCATAATAATATGACATAGTATTAGGGCCAGGCTAGATATTTTATTGTAAATATTGGAATAAATTCATAAAATTGGGAGAACAATGTTGTAACATTATAAAGTTGTAATATTTTTTTTGTTTTTATATTAGTTTAGTCCTCTTTATTACGGTGGCCCTGAAGTGCAAACTGCAACTACAAATCTAACAGCGCAACTACATTAAGGAAATCGCAACTACATAAAGCAAAGCGCAACTACATTAAGAAAAACACAATTACATTAACCTACCGGAAAAGGTAGGTACCAGTGGGAAACATGAGACATCGCTGATTGGACGACGGCGCCGTTTGACCCTTGAACCGGAAGTCATTCTGCCTGCTGCGGCTTTTGAAAACATGGATATTGTCGGCGCCCCAAACATAGCTGCCGTTATCCAGGAATATTTTGAATCAGGACATACGTACGAGGTGATACTGGATTGGCTCAAGACTAATCACGAAATTTCAGTTAGTTTGCGTACACTGAAGACACACTTAAAAGAAGCTGGACTGTTCAGACGACGCAACTTCCGGTTCAAGGGTCAAACGGCGCCATCGTCCAATCAGCGATGTCTCATGTTTCCCACTGGTACCTACCTTTTCCGGTAGGTTAATGTAATTGTGTTTTTTTTTCTTAATGTAGTTGCACTTTGCTTTATGTAGTTTTGTTTTTTCTTAATGTAGTTGCGCTTTTAGATTTGTAGTTGCAGTTTGCACTTTAGGGCCACCGTACTTTATTCTCATAATTTTGCGACTTTAGTCTCGTAATGTTACGACATTATTCTCATAATGTTGTGACTTTATTGTCATAATGTTGCGAATTTATTCGCATAATGTTGCAAATTTATTCTCGTAATGTTGCGACTTTATTCTCGTAATGTTGCGACTTTATTCTCGTAATGTTGCGAATTTATTTGCATAATGTTGCAAATTTATTCTCGTAATGTTGCGACTTTATTCTCGTAATGTTGCAACTTTATTCTCGTAATGTTGCAAATTTATTCTTGTATTTAGAAAAAAATAATCTCTAGCCTGGCCCTAATACTCCTTTGTATAATAAAAATAAGCTTTAATGAAAAAAACTAACGAGTCTGTATTTTAAATGTAATGAGTTAAAAGTAGAGATAATTGCAAAACAATGTAAAGAATAAAAATCAAAAAGTTGTCTAAAAAATGCTACTCAAGTAAAGTAAAGCTAGCCAACATTTCTACTTTAGGAAGTAATTTGTACTTTGTTAGTTGACACCTCTGATTAGAGGTCAGGGTTTGGTGTTTTCAGAAAGGATGCAGGAGGCTTTATCCAGTGGATGATGTGTGACGTATCACAGTCACTGGGTGCAGAGCGTAAGGAGGTATTACAGTGGGCAGGAGGTGCAAACCCCCATTACAAAATAGATTTTGTAATGGGGGTTTGCACCTCCTGGCCACCGTAAGGTATTCTGCGGTTGAGACTTCCATGGAGTTGGCAGTGGAACCTGAAGGACAGGTTTCAGGCCCTTCTTCATAAAACATTACTTCATCTCTGCCCCAAGTTAATCTTGGTATCAGCGGGTCGTTGTGTTCCGTGCTTCAGATTAACATTTCCGTCAACAACTTTATCAGAAGTCGCCCGTATCGATGTAGGTCAGATCACGTCCGGCAGAGAGCAGCTGATCACTGCGCTTTATCTCACAAACAGCTTCCGTCTCACTGCAGCCCCCCCACTCCCCATAACTCAGTATAAGACAATCTTCAAACTTAAACAGATTTGAAACAATATGTAAGCTTTGAACGTCTCCCAGAGAAGATGGACAGGATGAACCACCTTGGGTAGTTCTACCAAGACACGGTAATCTGACAAAAAGGACAGGCTGATAGAGAGAGCATTGATCAGAGAAGCCAAATGATGTTTTAAATAAAAACTTCAAACAGTTTAAATGAGGGCAGCACATTAGGTAGTGAACAGATTAGCAATGAGCGGTGCATTCCGGAAGCATCCGGCCGTCGTTTTCCTCCTCATTCATATGGCTGTGACGATTCCCTGAGGATTAGCCGGCAGATATGAACAGAAACTTCTTGTAGTTTGAAATAAAATGCAATAGGTTGAAAATAAAAATTGCTAAATTGGCACTAAATTAATTTGTTTTGAGCATTTTCCGTTTGTTTTCTTTTGTTCTCACTTCTAAAATTTGAAAATTTTATGTATTTTTGTTAAACCATTGGTCCTTAAGCCACAAAGTAATCAAACACAGATTCATGGATTGACATTTCATATCAGGTTAAATTTGCTTCATAATGTTTTAAGTTGCAGCAGAGGATCTCACATCAGCTTAGTAGATTAAATATTATTATGCACAAGAAGTGTCCTGTAAATAAAAGCAAAGATAGGTTTGGGCTAACTGTAAAAGCTACCTGTAGATATTAGCTAACGGTGCTAAATGAGCATATTGAGCCACCAGTGTTGCATTGTTCTGTTTTACTCCTTCAACATATTTATGACATCTACGAAGCTAACGAATGCTCCAGTTATTGAGATCGAAATCTGGTCAGATTAAGTTTAACTTGATGTTAAATCCTAATCCATGAATCTGTGTTTGATTACTCTGTGGTTTCAGGACCCGGTTGTTGACACATAGAAGCAGATTTTTAAAAACAGAAATTGAATTATAGAACTGAACATACATTTTTATAGAAATAAATTCAGCTTTTAAACCATTAAAGGAGAAGTCGGGTCTGCAAGGAATGGATCATTACTAATACCTAAAACTAATAATATTTAATATTTCCAGAGGACTTCACCATTGAAATTCACCAGAGCTATAGTGAAACTGACAATGCCCACGTGCATGGCAGCTGGATGCTGGAATACATCGGGTAAAAGTGGAAAAAAAAGAGTTATTCCACCTTTCTGATTCCTGATCCTCCACGGACGGGTTGGTCGTTGGATCGCCAACTTGAAGAGGGAGGATTTGCCATCGAACTTCTGGCCAGAGAAAAAACACGTAATATGTAGCCAACATTTGGAAGAAGAATGTTTTCAAGATGACTTGGATAATAGCGCGTTGTGACAAACACCAGATACAGCACTGGGACTTGATCAACAGCCGATACCGCACCGTGACGTCACTAACCAGTAGGTGGCAGTAGTGTCCTTTGACAAACATGGATGCCTCCAGTAAAGCACATTCACATGAAAATCACTTTTTAATTTAAGTCGTAGGGAAGTCATATTTAAATGTCAAATCATTTTGGCTTAAACGTGTATATAAATGTACTCTTTATGAGATGATATTGTCCCAAAAGTTAGAAAAGTTCTATTAAAAAAAAAAAAATCCTGTCTTAAAATCTTTGGGGTTTTTTTTTTCCGTGATCTTCTGCAGGCCAGTTAGTTCTACGTCAGCCTGAACACCGAAATTCGGCCAATCATATATCAACGGTCATCTGTCAATCACATTTTTTCAGTCATAGCATCTTGATTCATATGTCGCAGCTAATATACGCAACGGTTGAAATCAGAATCATGTCCTTTCCCATTGAGTTGCGTCCCAGTGTTCACGGGGATGGACGTCTGTGTCTTCGGCAGGCGTAGAGCTAACAGAACTGGCAGCGTTGCGAGGCAAGGGCTCAAACATGTACGGCTGGAAGCCTTCTACACCAAACCAAGCTTCTGCCGCCCTGGCGTCCTCTTCCACAACATCTTCGTCCCCGCTTTCCTCCTCTAAATAAGAAATGGATGACGGAGGAGACTCATCCACGACCTCCGACACTAAACTCTCCTCCTCTTGCATGTTTCCGCTGTCCATAGCGTTCCTTGACAGCGTCGTTTCTAAGGCACCAATTTAGTGCTACTTGGTCCCAATGGAATTTCCCATTGGGAACCTGCTAGCACTAAGTTGCTAACTGGTTAGCAAGATGCTTCCGACAAACCGGCCACAACCAAACGTGCTTGCGAACCTTCCACCACAACAATCCCGCCCCCTTGATAAACGACCAATCACATTCACTTTATTCACTCGTGTAAAGTCGGGCACCACTCGGGAGAATTCGGAAATGCAACGATTGCTTCCCTACGACTTTAAAAATACTTATCATTTATTGAATGTAATAATGTGTAATATGTAATAAAGAATGTAATAATTTCATTTTAAAGTACTTTTAGAAATTTCTGAATATGACTGGACTTCTCCTTTAAATCCAAATTCTTTGAATTTCAATTTATGTGCATACAGAGTCAGTCTAAGTAAATTAATTTCAGTTTCTGGTGGCACAGAGATCATCGGCTCAGGTTAGGAAATCTGACAGGAAAAACAGGCTGTTTTTACAAGAGTGGTGAGTAGAAAAGCCTTTGGTGGACGGAATCTGTCTTATAACCATTTTACCAAAAACACAGAAAGGTATGGTGCCTTCAGGTGACAGGTTGTATGTGGAGGAAAATGAACACAATCGCCACTGTAAGCACGGTGGTGGCAGCATCATGCTGCAGTGATCCATTTCTCCTGCAGTGATGCGGAAGCTGGTCAGACTTGGTGAGTTATCAAACTAAATACTTAGAAATAAACCTGTTAGAGGCTGAAAAAACGGAAAACTGGATACAAATTCTATCCAGTTTCTATTAAGAGAGAAAAAATATATTTGCACTGCCCTCCACAATAAGATTTTTACAAATTATACACAAAGATGGAAAGGAGATCTAAAAGAAAATAATATAGAAAAAAAGTCTCAGGCTTAATTTTCCATTAATATGGGCAAAAACAGTATAAAGTGAGATTAACAACTGCCACTCCACGCAGCTAAACCGGTTGAGCGATGACGCTAACCCCTGTTCTGTCAAACCTTATTGACACAACATATTTAGTTTGTGAGCTAACCGGTCTCTCCTCTGTTGTGTCATGAAACGCTGGTCTGCTTTTCAGGGACTTTCATCACCGAATGGACTGATGGAGCTGCAGTGTGCGAGACCTTCCTGAAGGATGAGAAGTCCTACCAGGAAGTGGCTAACAAACTAGTCCAGATCAGTCAGTATTACCGCTTTGACGGCTGGTTAATTAACATAGAGAATGCTCTGAGTGTGAGTAACACGTCTGCAGCTCTGCACAAACCATGCACCACTGACACACATGTTTCATGTCAGGTCTCTTAAACCATGAAAATGTAATGAAAACAAATAACTAAACAGTCCATAGCAGATAGCTGACAATAACAAAGGTATATTTCCCCCATGTACACTTCCATACTGTGTGTTTGAATCTCTGCCAGAGAGAACTACAATTAGTAACAGGCTGTTCACGCTGATACCCCCACCTGCTGGCAAATCTGCTTCTCTCTGCATTTAATAGAGTGTTTACTTTATTGCTGCTTGTAGAAGGAACGGATCATCTAAAACATCCACAACAGATGAAACCTACAAGATTTGTCCACTAATAGGTTCTAACAAATGTTTACTTTTTAATTAATTCAATTCACTTTATTTATATAGCGCAAATTCAAAATATGTAATCTCAAGTCACTTTACAATTCAACCAGATCATCCAGTCAAATTGATTCAAAGTTTTATATCTAAGGAAAACCAGTTGATTGCATCGACTCATTGACTTGAATGCAATCCCTCACACCAAGCATGCTTGTAGCGACAGTGGAGAGGAAAAACTCCCTTTGAACAGGAAGAAACCTGCAGCAGAACCAGGCTCAGTGTGAGCGGCCATCTGCTGAGGCCGGCTAGGGTTCAAGGAGACAGAAGCAGACATACAAAAGGGAGCTGTAAAGGCGGCCCCGTCCAGGAAACACAAAGCCAGGCAGACGAGCTCCGAGCCAGCTCCCATGTCAGAGGATGAAGAGAGCACATCCAGCCAGAGAAACAGGACTACATTGAAAAACAGGCCGATCTCTTTACATCTGTAAAGAGTAAAGAGAGGTGTTGGAGTCATTATACAATTGTTGGATGTTAATTCTTTACAAAACTTACAGGTGAGAAAGCCATCTATCAATATCTCCCCTTATTTTTGAACCCCAGGACCCCAAGATACTTGAAGTTCTTCACTTGAGAGAGGTAGCCATCTTTTTCTGGTCAAGAATAATACACAGACTTGGAGGAGCTGATCTGCATCCCAGCCTCTTCAAAGTCGGTTGTGAAATGTCCCGTGCTGTAGGTCTTTGCAGGAGGAAGCCAGTAGAAGCACATCATCTGCAAAAAGTAGATATAAAACCAGTTGGTCCCTAAACCAGACCCCACTGGCCTTGGGCTGCACCTCAAATCCTTGTTCATGAGGGTCACAGGACCATCTGGGACCAGCGTCAGAGACAATGCTGTCAGAGTCCAACATGCACTGGAAATGTTTCACAAATAGCTGCCAGTGTAGGTACCAGATCTGCTCTGGTGTCCCACTTGGACAAACGGTATTGACCCGTTTCCTAATAATCAGATCTCTCCTGGAGTCTCAGCGTATTATATTTGCTATTATTTTACCTGATCTGTGATCTAAAGTAGCCGAAAGTAGAAAACAGTCATCGTCAGTCTTTAAGGAAAGTAGCGAGCTCTGCCATTTAACAAGGTGACACAGAAAGCCTCAGAGCTTCTTATTCTTTTTATTAAGATCTGAGGGCAGAGGAGGAAAAATAGAACATCTTAAAATTACTTCAGTGGAGATTTTAGAAAAAAGAAAACAACAACAAAGCAAATCTGGTACCTACAGAGACAATGTGGATCAGAGTCCTGCTCTGCTTGCACAGCCACCAGATGGCCCTAAGGAAGGGATGCCCAACCTCGTACTCCTGGAGCTCCCAACTACTACTTTTCCTCTTACAGCAGTAAATAGATCTCGGACAAAAACTGCTCCTCCTAATGCAGAGGTTCTACAATTACCTAGACTTCCTACATATATCTGGTCTCTGCCTCCACCAGGGGACACATGGCAGGCGGGTTGAGCAGATTACCTCTAGTCTCCTATTTCAAGACCAGCAGCTCCACACTCCCGGGGTAAACATCTGGTCAGTTTCTACAATGTTTTGAGGTTAACCAGGCTAACCATGTGTCCTTAGAGCAGTCAGTTCTCTCCCCTACCTGAAAGTGCAATGATATAACCCTTTCATCCACTGGGGGGGGTGTAAGCAAACCTCTGACCACAGAGTGTCCAGCCACCCTGAAGAAGCTGGGTTCCAGAGCCCAGGCTGCACGTTCTGTCTGGTATCATTCAACCTCTAAATTTAAGCATAGGCTCCCTCCACCTTTCAGTTACCCTGACATCCCACATCATGAAAGTCCTAGAGACACTTCTGTTGGTTTACCTCAGCAAACAAACAAGCAGGTAACAGGAGCGACGCAGGGAACAGTACTCTCTCCATTCCTTTTTACTCTGTACACCTCTGACTTCCAGGACCAGACAGTCCTTTCATCTGCAGATATACTGGGGTGACTTTGCAGTCGTTGGGTTAATCAAAGATGGACAAGAAGCTGAGTAGACAGAGCTGGTGAACAGCTTTGTGGCATAGTGTGGAAACAATCATCTGATCCTGAATGTCAACAAAGCAAGGAGATGATTGTAGATTTCAGTAGAAACAGGAACAAGTTGAATCCTCTTAACATCATGGGAGGAGAAGTGAAGGTGGTGGAGGGGTAGAAATACCTTGGTGTTCACCTGGACAACAAACTAGACTGGAGACGCAACTGTGAAGTGGTCTACAAGAAGGAACATAGCAGACTGGACTTCCTAGGTCCTTCAATGTTTGCAGTCAGATGCTGCTTATCGTCTATCAGTCTGTTGTTGAGAAATCATAGATAAATAAAGTATTTTTGAAATAAGTAGAAAATAAAATGCTTTAGCTGTTGTGTTGGTTGACCAAGCTTAAGCAGTTGTGCACCTCCATGTATTGCTAATCCAGAAGTCTGAAACCTCTGAACTAATCCAGTAAACTGTGATTTGCAGGAGACAGCGGTGCGAAACACAGCGTCGTTTCTAGCTTATCTGACACAGCAGATGCACGAGCATGTGCCCAGCAGCCTGATCCTGTGGTATGACAGCGTCATTGAGAGCGGAGAGCTTAAATGGCAGAATGAGCTCAATCGGTCCAACAGGTGAACGCAGAAGAATACGATTGTTTGATTTTACTTCAGACTGAAGTTCCAGTTTGAGGCCAAAACTGACCTCCCTCACTAGTTTTGGCTTCAAGTCCTACACAGATGTTTTTCTCTGAACCTACGTAGATACAGAAGTAGCCATTCAAAATGGCCCGTCCCCTTCAAACGGCAGCCGAATGGCATCCTACTCCCCTGCGACTCTCAGTGAAATCCCCTCTAACTTCCAGCCACTGGCCTTCTCCTGGGAGTGCATTTTTTTACTCTGACTTCATACTTTCACTGAATTACAGGGTCTGACCAGGAGATGACGCTTATTTTTAGATCTTAATGTCCACAAATCATGACAAGAAGAATATTTTAGTACAAAGATGGATGTTTAAAAAGGAATTGTAGGGGACCAGCCAAGGCAATGAATGGCTACTACTGTATAAAGATTGTCTTTAATGAAAATTTATTGAAGAAAGAAACGTTATTTATTGCTGTAAGTAAATGCAGCATTTGAAGGCAATAATTTTTTTCTCATTGTGTAATTTTATATTTAGGAACAAATTAGTCAATTTCTACTGAATTCTCCGACACTGATTTAGCATTTGTTATCAATAGGATGTTTTTCGATGCTTGCGATGGTTTTTTTACAAACTACAACTGGACCGAGGAGAACCTGGAGCAGATGAAGGTCTTCTCTGCGTTGCGAGGCCGCCAGGCAGACGTGTACGTCGGGGTGGACGTGTTTGCCAGAGGAAAGGTGGTGGGAGGGATGCTGGAAACCAATAAGGTAAACGGAGTGAAGAAGCTGTGCGTGAAACCTGTCTGAACACCTCCTGAGTGCTGCTGCTTTGTGGACAGGCTCTCGATATCATTCGGAAGCATAACTTCTCTGTTGCCATCTTTGCACCTGGATGGGTTTTCGAGACTCTGAGTGATAAGAACCAATTCCGCGCTCATCAAGACCGGTGAGACCAGCTCGGCTTTCACAGTGAAGGTCTGCTCAGACTAAATGAGACTGAGATGATCTCTCCCTCCTTCAGGTTTTGGGCTCTTCTCTCAGATTACCTTTACATCCACCGACCAGCCTCACATCTTCCCTTCATCTCCTCCTTCTGCCAGGGCTTTGGGAAAGCCCTCTACTGGAAAGGACAGGTAATTGCAGCGGGGGGACACTTATTTTGATGAGGGTTGTAGTTTGTAGCACTGTTGCCTTGCGGCAAGAGCTGGTGTTCTGTCAGATGAGCATACCAGACCAGCATAGCCATAGTCAATACGCATGCACAAGACATCAGATTTGCGTTTATCCCTTTTTTTTGTTTGAAGAATAGACTTTAAACTACCTTGAAGGGCGTGTATCCCTTGTGCAAAGAAAACAACAATTTAAGGTTTGATCGCCATACGCTTCAAAAAGCACCAAAAAGTAAGTAATTAAATAGTTTCTTTGTACAAAACTAAAGGGATAGAGGGGGTATTTATGGAAGCGAATTGTTACCATATTTAAAATGAAAAAGCATTTCCAGAAATGCTTTTTCATTTTAATAATGTGGCTGCATTGTTTGACTCATAAATGAAATTAGTAATCAGTCACCCTTTAATTGCATTTTTATTTTCTTCTTCAACACTGCTTATCCTTTTACTTAATTAAAATTAAAAAGAAAAATTTGCATTTTCTTCTTTAACACTGCACAATTTATGCCACAATCAAAGAGAAAACTCAGCGGACATTGCTTTTTTGTTTTCATGGTCTGCCTGCAAAGTATTGTGAAATGAAAAATGAGATGAAATGAAGCATTTCTGGAAATGCTTTTTCATTTTAAATATGGTGACGATTTGCTTCCATAGGTATTGACTATGGGTATGCTGCTTTGACAGAACACTGGCTCTGTGGGGTAAATCTGAAATCTGATTGGTTGAAGAAAACGCTCCTCACTAATATTGTTAAAGTAAGATCAACCAGCGCTGCTGATTCTGAAGGCCCTGGGCAGATTTGATTGACATAGCAACACCCAGAGGCTGAAATATGATTGGACACAAAATCTAGCGGCCAAATAAATGTAATGGAACCAGAGCAGCCAAGAGAAACACTATAGAATTAGGAGGACGCGTTATTTGGAATAAATTTATACAGTTGGAAAAAAGAAAATTAAAGTTTAGGTTATGAATGTAGGTTAGTGATTTTGATTGATTTTAGGCCAGCAGTGAAGGCCCTCTCAGATCACCTCTGCATTTTTATGTGAAGATTTGGTGAGGCATTTAAAGATCTAATGCTCTCAGCAGTATCCTGTTCCCAGGGGCGGAGCTAGATGGGGGAGCAAATCATTGGCCACCCCTACCATTCCCACCTACTGATGGTGGCAGCAGTAAGACTCTCAAGTGGAATATTCAGTTTAATTTTTCATGTATTACTTACTGTTTTTTCATGTATTCCTAATTTTTTGACAACAAAAACACAGTGGTTAATTATACACATCAATAAAGTAACATTAAAGACGATAAGTACAGAATTCATTCTCTTTTCAGAACTAGATTTGATGTTATACTATGGAGTAAAGAGAAAAATATGCATCTCTGCAAGTCATCTAGGAGTCTTCAGTGAAATCATAGATAAATAACTATTTTAATAAAAAGAGATTAAATAGTCAATTTATGTTGATATTAGTACTTGTCAATCAATTTTATGCAGAATAATTGTTGATAAAAGTAGGTAAGTAATGACAAAGGAAAATTGTCATGATGGGTTTTAGTTGCTTAGCCCACATGCAGAACACAACGGAGGCTGGGTAAAAGGTTTAACAGAGTTTATTGAATGTGCAATAATACAAGTTAAGTACAGGATCTTGAACTGGTCCGGGCTGGTTCACTGAAGTCTGCAGAGATGATAGTTTGATTAGAAAGGCAGACAGATGAGCATGAGTCCTTAGATAATTCAGAATTCTACCTTGACTGAATCCGGGCTTCTCTTTGAGAGAGGAGGAACCGTTGGGTCCAAAGACTGTTTGTTCAGCAGAGTACACGAGCAGCTGCAGCGTCTAGCTTCTCACTTTGAATGGCAGACCTTGATTAGAGTTTCAGCTCTTCACTAAGAGCAGCAGGAGAATCCACATAGGAATCTTCAGGTTTGGCTCACCAGGGCAGATTGGCAGGTTAAGCTCATCCAGAGCTTCAGGCTAGAGACAGGTTTCCTGAGAGACAAAAACAGAAGATAGTTAGAATCAGATCTCTCTCTAGAGACAACTAAGATTCTTATCAGTTTCGAAGGCTCAGGTCGCTAACCAAACTAAGGTCAACACTGCGGCCTCGAAGCAAGGTCTGGCAGCTGGTTATAAAGGGCAGGTCTCCTGATTAGTAGATGCGTCTCAGGTGTGCTGGAAGACTCCAGCTCCAGGAGACCCACGGCGCACTCTGCTGGAGGAAGGTGGTACAACTCCAGATCCCAACAGTACCCCCCTCTCAACGACCGCCTCTTAGCGGTCCAGAAGATGTCGACGGGAGGGAGCTCTCATATTCCTCGATCAGGGACGGTCTAGAGGTTGTGTTTGATGAGTGACTTGATGGAGTTTCTTTCCATCAATAGCGGATACTCTGAGAGGCTTGGATAACGGAACAGTTTCAATCTGTAATTGCTGGACCAGGTTAGAATAAATGAGGTTACTCTCACATCCGGAGTCAATGAAAGCAGACAAGGTGAGGTTCTGGTTAGAAAAGAAAAGAGTAGCAGGTAACATCAGATGAGGAGCCTTTTCAGTTTTCAAATGGCCCGTCAGACTCCTCAATTCCTCTGACGGGCCCCGGCTTTTGACTTAGCCGGGCATGAAGCTATGAAATGGCCAGTCTCACCACAGTATAGACACAGATTGCCCCTGAATCGTCGTTGTCTTTCCTCAGGGGATAGCCTTGTGTGTCCAATCTGCATGGGTTCGACCTCCGCTCCATCTGAGTGAGAGACTTGGACAGGCACAGAAAGCGTCTGGTTTTTAACCTTTGGCTTGGAAACGGGTTCTGTGGATCCAGAAAAAACAGAAGCATTATTTAATGCAGGGGTTGACACAGAAAAATTCAGACTTCTTTGTCTAGTGTTGTTTCTAGTTCGGAGCCTGTTATCCAATCTGATGGTTAAACGAATTAAATCCTCCAAACTATTTGGTTCGTCGATCGTGGCTAGTTCATCCTTGATGTTTTCATTTAAGGCCTTAAAATAGGCACTCTTAAGTGCACATTCGTTCCATCCAGAGGCTGCGGCCTTGACCCAGAAGTCGATTGAGAACTCAGCCACTGTGGAATTTCCCTGTCTTAAATTCAGCAGGGCTCGGGAGTCAATAGTTTTATCTGAGTCGTGGTTAAAAACTTGGGAAAACTCTGAAATAAACTCGGAAAAAGTACAAGTGAAACTGGATTCAGAGGAGAACCTTGCCTCCGCCCATTCAAGGGCTCGTCCAGAGAGTTGAGAAAGAATGAATGATATTTTCTTTCTGTCATTTGGAAAACTGCCAGGAGAATGTTCAAAAAGTAATCGACATTGGAACAAAAATCCCTTACAATCTTTTGGGTTACCTGAGAATCTTTCAGGCAGGCTGGGACGGAACTCAGGAAATGACGTCACTGCCGGTGACCTTGGAGGCGGAAGTGGATCCGGAACTGGACGTACCGCTGGCGTGGCGTTAGCATTACCCATGTAGCTGGCATAAGTTTGTAGTATTTGGTTCTGACGTTCAATCTTTGTGTGTAACTCACGGAGGGTATGCGCATGTCCAAGGATCTGAGCCTCCTGTTCCTCAAGCCTCCTAAGGAGGTGATCTGCTGGGCTTTGTGTTTGGCCGCAGTGTTCTGTCATGATGGGTTTAAGGTTCTTAGCCCACATGCAGAACACAACGGAGGCTGGGTAAAAGTTTAACAGAGTTTATTGAAAGTTTCAACAACACAAGATAATGTACTGGTTCTGGAACTGGTCCGGGCAGGTTCACTGAAGTCTGCAGAGATGATAGTTTGGTTAGTGGAGCAGGCAGATGAGTTATGAGTTCTTGATTGTTCAGATTCTACCTTGACTGAGTCCAGGCTTCTCTTTGAGAGAGAGGGAACTGTTGGGTCCAGAGACTGTTGGTTCAGCAGAGGATACGACCAGCTGCAGCGTCTAACTTCTGACTTTGAATGGCAGATCTTGATCAGAGTATCCAGCTCTTCACCAAGAGCAGCAGGAGAATCCACATAGGAATCTTCAGGTTTGGTTCACCAGGGCAGATTGGCAGGTTAAGCTCATCCAGAGCTTCAGGCTAGAGACAGGTTTCCTGAGAGACAAAAACAGAAGATAGTTAGAATCAGATCTCTCTCTAGAGACAACTAAGATTCTTATCAGTTTCGAAGGCTCAGGTCGCTAACCAAACTAAGGTCAACACTGCGGCCTCGAAGCAAGGTCTGGCAGCTGGTTATAAAGGGCAAGTCTCCTGATGAGTAGATGCGTCTCAGGTGTGCTGGAAGACTCCAGCTCCAGGAGACCCACGGCGCACTCTGCTGGAGGAAGGTGGTACAGCTCCAGATCCCAACAAAAATATGTTCGCCCCAGAACTCACACCTGAAAGAATTGTATCCACTATACTGTTTATCTGAAAAACACGGATGTTTAAATATATGCGTTTGAGTTTCCTCTTAAATTAATTAATCCTTTCTTTTTTCCTTTTTTCTTTTTATCTTTCTTTTTTCTTTCCTTCATTTTTCTTTCTTTTTTTTCCTTTTTCTTTTTCATTCTTTCTTTTTTCATTCTTTCTTTCTAACACGGCACGTCTTCTCTTAAGGAAAGCAGGATGTATTGGATATGATAAACATCTCTTTTTGTTACAACAAGGATCCTTGGACTTAACTGGTCTAACTCTATTTTACTAACGGTAATCAGTGTTAAATGCCTGGCAGATTTTCACTTTTGAGAGGACGGCTGATATGTCACCAGGGATGTGGATCTTTGAAGAACATCTGTTTAAAAAACAATTTCATCTCCTCACAGCGTTTGTCATCTGGTACTTTAAGACCTAAGATGAGAGAATGGGGATGTGTGAAGCTGGGTCATCTGGGGAAGTTATCTGTGTCTAACCTAACTGAGCTTCTGATGTGTTAAAGATGAAAGAAGAAGCCTGTGTCTCTCTGCCAGACCATGTCAGAGCTTTTGTTGCTGATAGTAGTCGTTTTGACCAATGGGATGACGAGTATGAATATGTGTTTTCCCTCCATTATTGTCTGTTTTTGCAGCATGAGATGAGGAAGAGGTGGTTCAACCTAACGGCTCAGGAGATCCAGCCCTTGTATTACCAAATGAATCTAGAGGATGAGTGCTGGCTCAGGAGTAGCTGCTGCCCTGAAGATGTGTGGAAAGGAGGCTGCTCACTGCTGCTGGATGGACTTATGCCTGCAAATCTAAGCAGTCCCATCTGTGCCAAGTAAGCTGCATGTGGGTTTGTTTATTTTAGGGGTGTCCATTTCCAGGGCCTAATGTCCTGCATGTTAGATCTAACTCTGTTTCTGCAAATCTCTGCCTCCTTTTCTTATTATACATTTATATATGGAAAATTTATAAAATATTTTTTAAAGAAATGTCACACTGCTGAAATGTACAGTTGAGAAATATATTTTTAAAATCAGGGAACTATTTATTCCATTTTTCTTGAGCTCTTTTATGGCATGTAAGGGGAACCCCGGCACATGAATGACTGCTGCTTTAATGGCTGACAGTACTGAGAGCAACGCAGAAACGGATGTTTCCATATATATTTTAGTCACTGTCGGCACAGCTGGGAATGAATTGTAGCCGCCAACGGAGCCGAAAGCGAACCGACAGCGCCGCACTGCAGTGAAACAACCACAGGTGAAGCAAATAGCAGGAGACCCAACCTTTTCTTTGATGAGCTTCATTAATTAAATGCACTAAAGACTAAGATTCACTTCATCTGTGAGATATCTGGATCTCTGGCATCATTTCTGTCTCTTGTTGAAGGCTGATGAAAAACGTGGATGTGGAAATAGATTCATTTATTTTCTCTAAACTAGTGCGGGACCTTTTATAAGAATGCACCCAGCTGCGTGTAGTTTATCAATATGTTTAACCTCCTGGGGGTGGGTCTGGGTGTTTTTTGGAGCTAGACCTGGGCTATGCTGGCGGCCCCATCTTTTTGCCTGTGCCATTTCCCAGACTGGGGGGGTCTGAGGATTTCCCCCTGGATCTGGGTGCCTGTTCCCCCTAGGGGTATTGGTCCCTCAGACATGGGAGGATATTGGATGTATGAGAAGATGTGGGATGTATGTAAGTTGGGGGTGGTGGGGATTGTGTGAATGTGACTTGATGAATGTGAAGTTGTCTTTCCCTACTGGTCAGGTTGGGTGTTTGCCTCCCCCTACCTGCTAAACATCCTATGCCCTACAAGTGAACAGGGCCTGCCTTCTCTCACTTCTTTTTCTCCCAACCGATGACAGGTTCCTGTGTCTGCTGGCATGCTGATAGTTCTCTAGGTGGGGGATTGGGTACTTCGGCTCATTCATGGTGGCTACCGGGCCTGAGCAGACTGGAATTCGTCTGCTTGGCTGTGTGTTTCCTGGACGGGGTCGCCTTTTAAAACTGCTTCTTGTTTCTCTGCTTCTGTCTCCTTGAACCCCAGTCAGCCTCAGCAGATGGCCCCTCACACTGACACTGGTTCTGCTGGAGGTTTCTTCCTGTTAAAAGGGAGTTTTTCCTCTCCACTGTCGCTACAAGCATGCTTAGTGTGAGGGATTGTATTTGAGTCAATGAGTCGATGCAATCAGCTGGTTTTCCTTAGATAGAAAACTTTGGATCAATTTGACTGTATGATCTGGTTGAACTGTAAAGTGCCTTTAGATGACATGTTGTGAATTTGGCGCTATAGAAATAAACTGAATTGAATTGAATTGAATTCCTAAGGAAGTTTAGGTCCTTTAGCGTTTGCAGCAAGACGCTGTATTTTTTTCTATCAGTCTGTTATGAAAAGTTCCAAAAAAGTGAAAAAACAATCGACTGAACTTTGTTTCCAAGTTTGAAGACGTTTCGCTTCCCATCCAGGAAGCTTTTTCAATTCAAAGTGTCTGGATTAGTGTTGAGTTCGAGGCGTTATAGAGTGGCCCAACAAAAGCCTCGTTAATTCAATTCAATTCAGTTTATTTCTATAGCACTAATTCACAACATGTCATCTCAAGGCACTTTACAGTTCACCAGATCATCCAGTCAGATTGATTCAAAGTTTTCTATCTAAGGAAAACCAGTTGATTGCATCGACTCAAATACAATCCCTCACACTAAGCATGCTTGTAGCGACAGTGGAGAGGAAAAACTCCCTTTGAACAGGAAGAAACCTCCAGCAGAACCAGGCTCAGTGTGAGCAGCCATCTGCTGAGGCCCACTGGGGTTCAAGGAGACAGAAGCAGACATAGAAAAAGAAGCATAGATACAAAAGGTAACTGTCAACAAGCTCCACAGGCGGCCCCGTCCAGGAAACACATAGCCAGGAAGACGAGCTCCGAGCCAGCTCCCATGTCAGAGGATGAAGAGAGCACATCCAGTTAGTCACAGTCAGAGAAACAGGACTACACTGGAAAACAGGCCAAGCTCCAACATCTAGAAACAAAGGTGTTGATGGCAGCAGCACAGCTGATATTTCTCTCCAGGATGGAGTCATTAGGTGGATTATTACATATTATGCACTTACTTTTTTTCATATTTTAAATGTAAATCTTAGTTTATCTGTAATTTCTCATATATACCCAATAAATTATAGATATTCTGGAATTCCGGGCTTTATATTAGTGGATTTGAAATTATTATTTATCTAATTGACACGAATGTGACCTTTCTGTCTGTCGACTGCAGAAGATCGTTAAACAACAGCATCAGGCGATATTTGGCTGTTGGCGGCTCCATGCGAAGTTGCCATTTTTAAACCTGAGCACCTGCCCCCAAAAATGTCTGTGCACGCCACTGACCATGGGTATAATAGTGATAAAACAGCATCAACAACCAGTGTTTGGTTTAATGTATTTCTAAGTGATGCTTTTACATCTTTAACCATAAATATGCATCATTGTTTTATTTATTTTTTAGTTTAATTTCTGTTTAGGATCTCATGACTCCATACTTGTTGACAGGCCAGCTGACAGCTTTGCTAGGGCCCGGGAGAATATGAAGCAGGTTCTTTCTAATAACAATCCTGTGTGCAGTTTCTTTCATAACCTGGAAATCTTTCATCAAACTTTCTGTATTTTATGTTGGATATTTTTATCCCATCTATTGAATTTAATGCACCAGCTTATTTTTTTCTCTACTTTGTAGGAAAACAGCAGGTGCAGCTAAATATGGCATTTTTAGACCTGCTGTATACCAGCCAGTCCCTAACAATGTTTTCGCTTCCATTCTCTGACCTCTGAATCTGCTGGCAGTTCATTTGCCATCTCTGAGAAAGGCTTCAATTGCCTTTAAACGCACAACATTCACTCAATCAGAATCAGTCGTTTTTGTTGGCCACAGCATAGGATCATTGAAACTAACGGCGTGATCCATCTCTGAGCAACTATGCTCAGACTCTCTTTCATTTTTCTCTATTTTTTCCTGTGCGCTGGACATTCTTAGTTTGCAGCGAAACAAACTTTAAAAGTTGAAGGTGCTCTTTAACAGGTGCACAAGAGGGGCAACAACTAGACGACCATCATAACAGGAATGGTTTTACAGGTGGAGGACACTGACATTTTTTCCTCTCCTCATCTTTTCTGACTCTTTTTCACCAGCTTTGCATTTGGCTAGGGTCACTTTCACTACTGTTAGCATGAGGCGCTACCTGGACCCTGCAGAGGTTGCACAGGCAGTCAAACTCCTCCAGGATGGCACATCAATACGTGCCATTGCCAGAAGGTTTGCTGTGTCTCCCAGCACAATCTCAAGAGCATGGAGGAGATTCCAGGAGACAGGCAGTTACTCTAGGAGAGCTGGACAGGGCCTTAGAAGGTCTACAACCCATCAGCAGGACCGCTATCTGCTCCTTTGTCCAAGGAGCAGCAGGAGGAGCACTGCCAGAGCCCTGCAAAATGACCTCAAGCAGGCCACTGGTGTGAATGTCTCTGACCAAACAATCAGAAACAGACTTCACTAGGGTGGCCTGAGGGCCCGACGTCCTCTAGCGGGCCCAGTGCTCACTGCCCGGCACCGTGGAGCTCCATTGGCATTTACCACAGAACACCGGAATTGGCAAGTCCAACACTGATGCCCTGTGCTTTTCACAGATGAGAGCAGGTTCACCCTTAGCACATGTGACAGACGTGAAAGAGTCTGGAGAAGCTGTGGAGAATGTTCTGCTGCCTGTAACATCGTTCAGCATGAGCGGTTTGGTGGTGGGTCAGTGATGGTCTGGGGAGGCATATCCATGGAGGGACGCACAGACCTATACAGGCTAGACAACACCACCCTGACTGCTATTAGGTATCGGGATGAAATCCTTGCACCCATTGTCAGACCCTATGCTGGTGCAGTGGGTCCTGGGTTCCTCCTGGTGCACGACGATGCCCGGCCTCATGTGGCGAGAGTATGCAGGCAGACCCTGGAGGATGAAGGAATTGATACCATTGATTGGCCCCCACGCTCGCCTGACCTAAATCCAATAGAACACCTCTGGGACATTATGTTTCCATCCATCCAATGCCGCCAGGCTGCACCTCAGACTGTCCAGGAGCTCAGTGATGCCCTGGTCCAGATCTGGAAGGAGATACCCCAGGACGCCATCCGTCGTCTCATTAGGAGCATGCCCCGACCTTGTCAGGCATGCATACACGCACGCGGGGGCCATACAAATGACTGAATACCATTTTGAGTTGCTACAATGAAATTTCAGCAAAATGGCCTAGCCTGCCGCATCATTTTTTCACTGTAATTTTTTTGGGGTGTCTTTGAATTCAGCCCTCTGTAGGTTGATAATTTTCATTTCCATCAAATGATGTGGCATCCTGTTGTTCCTAACACATCACCCAGTCCATATCCCCCCCCCCCATTGAGATCTGATGTGTTTTCAAAGTGTTCCATTAATTTTTGTTGAGCAGCATGTGTATATATATATATATATATATATATATATATATATATATATATATATATATATATATATAATAAGGTTCCTCTGCGATGGGCTGGCAACCTGTCCAGTGTGACCCCCCCTCTCACCCACAGACAGCTGGAGATAGGCACCAGCACCCTTCGCGGCCCCACTTGGGATAAAGCGTGTCAGAAAAAGATGGATGGATATATATATATATATATATATATATATAGTTATTCTAATATTAAATATTTTTATCACAAGAAGTATGACAAAAATTACTTCTGCTCATGTGTTTAATGGTCAGCTTTGGACCCCCTCTGTCCTGGGCCTGGGACAATTGACCCGTTTGTCCCCCCTCTCGGCGGGTGTGCTTGTTGATCAGTGACCCCCAGGTGGGATAATGACCCCTGACCTCTGGCAATCACTGGTCTAGACTGTTTAAAAACAGCCGAAACATGTTCTTATTCAAAGATCTTTATAAATATATAATACCGTTTGAATCACTGCATTTCCTCACCGTCTTGTAGTTTTTTTTAATGATTATGCTTTAAGATACAATGAAAACAGCTTTTTTATTTGGGATTTTGTGTTTGCCAGGATCTTTTCCCTTCATGTGCCTCTGGACTCCAAGATCTTGGTAGTTCTTGTCCATAAAGCATCTCCTGGAATCACCATCTCTCTGCAGCTGCAGACGACGGACGTCTCCTACTGCTCCCACACTGATGCCCATGAGGTCACATGTGAGTCTAATTCAAAACGTCCCATAAAAAAAGTATTTTTCTTATATTTTCTTATATGTGGGAATGCAACTAGTGTTTTTTTTCAGTCTGTTTTGAACTTTTAGCTGATAATTGTTATGTTTTTTCCACAGTATCCAGTACGTCTCCCACTGAACCTCATTTAGCGAAGCTGATCTCTGAACTGTGTGGAAACAGGAACCCAGAGGGGTGGACTGCTGGGTAAGGCTCACTGACGGTGGACTACATGACAGTTTAGCTTCATTCTGCAGGATAAACATCTGTCCTTTCTATGGTTCTGATGTTACTTTGCCAGATGTTCCCAGCTGGAGCTTCACAGCTGCGTTCTCAGAGAAGTGTGCGTCCTTATTCATCAGGAAGCAGGCGCTCAGGACAGCCACTTCAACTGCAGGGTTGGAGAGATTATGGTGAGAGGATTTTTTTTACCATTAATTATCCAAATAATCCTGAGAATCAATAGAAAACATAACTGGAAAAAAGATCATTTATAAAATGGCTTTCAGCAGGGCTGGAGGACGGGGGGAAAAAACGGGTCTAGACTGGTTTGTCTTGGTCTCTGGTCTCATTCTCAGCCTTGACAGACTGTATCAATACCAGTTCAACACTTTCTAGTTTTGTTACAAAAAAAAAAAATAGATACAAAACATAACTTATATTCTGGCTGCTCTAGGGGGACGTATGATATAAAAGTTTCACGGCTCCACATTCAAATCTCACTGAATCAGCTGATAAATGGGGAATAATGAGACTGCTTTCATGAAGACAAACACAACATCCGATCTCAGCTTTGCTGTTTTAGGTCGACTCCAAAACATGGAATCCATTATCATGGGTTTAATATATAAACTAATGTTATTTATCCTTAATGCTGGAATACTGGTAGTAAACTGGTTTTATTTCTGCTGGCAGGGTTAACTCTGGTTAGTGGAATATTCAGGAAAAACCAGACGACAGTGAAGCGCTGGAGACATCATTTTATAAATTATTCAGATAAAAATCAAAGTTAATTTATATAGTTCTGTACAACAACACCAGGAAGACCAAAGTGCTTCACAGAAAGATAAAAACATTGCAAAAAAAAGTAGAAATGTCAAAAAACGTGCAACTAAAACCATAATGTGTCCTAAGCATTAAAAGCCACAAAAAAAAAAAAAAAAAGTCTTTAACCTGGACTTAAAAAGGTTCAGATCTGTGAGAACCCGCAGACCAAGGAGCAGGTTGTTCCCTTGTTTAGGTGCAGTGGCCCAGGGGCGGATCTAGAAAAATATTTATGGGGTGGCGAGAGGGGGGGCAGGAATTTTTGAGGGGTGGCAACATATGGCATTTGTTTACACTGAATTTAATCACAGTTATCACAGTTTGGTGAGAATAGTATGCACAGTATGTGTTTCATGTGAAGCAGTTCATATTAGAAATACATGATACAATGTGATCTCACTTAATAGGAGATAGAAGAATGATAACGCTACTTCTAGAGGGGCATTATCACTGGAAAGGTATTAAGGTAAGACACAGGTGCTGAGTCGCAGATGTGTGAGACTGACTGTCAGAGAAGCAGCTTTGCAGCATTTGCACAAGAAGAAACTATAGAAAGAAAGTTTCCCATCAGAGATCTATGGACTGAGCTGGACTAAAGTGAGCAGAACTACACAGTAGAAATAAAAGGGTCAAGGCACCAAAACAAAAAAATACATTTTGCTTCCAGTCTGAAAAAGTACAAAACTTTTTGTGAGTAGGTTCATACAGGTCATTTCTGGATAGTTTCATATTATATATACAAAAAAAGAAACAACAACACTGCTTCATATTAAGCGGGATTTACACCAGCATCACATTTTTAACTTTACTTTTAACACTTTTGATTTTATTAAAGGAAAAATCAGATTTTCTCAGGTGCCAAAGCAAAATGTAGCAGCTCTGTAAAGGCTCACCAGAGAGCACAACATAAAGTTAACATGACTATAACAGCTGAATGCGGCGATTTCCATGCTGCTCAGCAAAATGCTTCACATATTTATTTAGGTCCAATGACTTTGTGCGTTTTGATTTGAGTTCAACCAAACTAGATAGTCTCTTTTCTGTCATAGTTGACCGAAAATATGTCTTCATGACTTCTGAGACGTCAGGCCTAACTAACATCATAGTTAGAGAAATAACGTTCTGCAACCTGATTTTTATCATCTCAAAATCAGCATTGCAGCTATGCTAGCAACATTGTGCTTTCATTATGATTTCATTTCTCGATAGATAGTTAATCAGTTTTTACCTGTTTCTTCCTGTGTCTCCTCTCCCCATGACCCCTGGCTCCCTCGCTTTGCTCCACTCGGTTTTCAAAACTAATCAGTCTCAGTCGCTCTCGCGTCATCTCGTGCTGCATTCACTGCAGTCCGACATTAGAAATTAGCGGTCGGTAATTCTCAAATTATCCATAATTTATAAGCCTCGCCACCCCTACCGCCAACTGGGGTGGCAGCAGGGGTGGCAAGGCTGTCATTTAGGGTGGCATTTGCCATCCTATGCCACCCCAGTAGATCCGCCTATGCAGTGGCCACAAAGGAACGATCGCCCTGCTGTTTATACCGGGACCTAGGGACGTCCAGAACTCTTCTGGGGCGGTGTATGGTCAACATCTCGGTTAAATATAATGAAGCAAGACCATGAAGGGCTTTAATTATTATTGACAGTTTAATTGCATAATTAATGAGAATCATATTTTATTAGCAGGAATAAATATTTTTTATCCTTTCTTAACCTAGAAAGGAATCAAAACTGCTTGCTTTAAAGATCCAGTCCGATTTTAATTGTTAGCACTTATAAAAACATCCAGAGCTGACCATGTGATGTAAAGAAGACAGAACAGCTTAAACATCAAGTCCATAAAATTAGGTAAAAGATAATAAAAGGAGAAAAAAAAGTCCACTGTCTTGCTAGGTGTTAAAAGCCAAAGAATAAAGGTGATTTAAAAACAGTGAGAGAAGATGTCACCATTAAGATGTCGTCTTTATTCTGTTACTCGTATTTTTTGGTTAGGTATGCATGTTCTTCTGTTCTTGTGCCTTTAACATTTTAGTTAAAATAAAAACAGAAAATGTTTCTGTCAGGTACTGGATGTGGACTCTCTGCAGCCACCCAGTGACCCTGTGGAGGATCTGCGCATCGATGACGTGGTGTGGCTGCGTGGAGACGCTAAATCACCAGAGGGCGCCTCCCCCCGCCTCAGCGCTACGCTACGCTGGAACTACCCGCTTCAGTCTGTGCGCCACTTTAAGGTGTACTGGCGAAGGCTGAGAGGACCTGATCCTAAAATCCCTCATCGTCAGCTGGAGCTGGTGGCGCGGGCGTACTCCAACCAGTTCAGGGTGACGGAGCTGGTGGTGCCAGAGCCGCCCTGCGTGTTGGAGCTGGTGGTAGAGCCGGTAGACAGGAAGGGCTTCCCCGTCCCTGAGAGCCTCTGGGGAAGACGAGAGTTCAGCTACTCAGAAGAACCTTAACCTCCTCAGGCGGTTTGTCTGCGACTTAATGTTGCCACTGAACATGAGGAGGGAAGCTGCTGCTACAGGGAAACCTGTTCAAGATCAGTGTCGACTAAAAGTCTCTTTTGTTTTAAAAGAGGATGGTATAAAAATCCCCATCCTTAACAAATATAGAAGAAAAGATGTTTTTTATAGCTATGAAACAGGCTGAGAGGATGCGAGTGTAGCATCGGAATTAATGAAATGATGACAGCAAAGAAACTTCCAGGACTAGTCTGGAGGATTTCAATGAAGGAATGTGAAACTATATAATCCAAATCCGATGTTTGAAACCTGTTTAATGATCATTAAGAATATTTGTGAGAAAATGTCCAAAGAAATACGTTATGATCTCATTATTGCTCTGATCTACAGAACATGAATGTAATCAACTTAAATTCTAATCGCATGTATGTCTGTTCATCTACGAGTCATTGGAAATAAAACTTAATTTGAATCAAGCACGTGTTTGTTTGTTTTTCTTTATTTTTTTTATTTATATAAATTTAGATCAGTTTAGTTTTTATTTTCTGAATTTGTACATGTTTTTACAATACCAGGAGAAGCTATGATGTTGAAAAAAGGATCAAATGTTGGTAAAGTAGCCAAAAACTACTCAAGTAAAAGGTTTTACGCACATAAACACTTTTACTTAAGTATTTAGTTACCTTAGTAGTGAGTAATCAGAAGAAATGATTTAATATTTTAAAATTATTATTTTAAATATGAAAATATTAAGTTTTGTACAAATACTGGTAATTAAAAGACTAAAAAACTTAATGATTAAAAGGTAGAATTCATTCAGAATATATAATTTAAAACTTGTGAAATCAATACATAGATGTTAATGTATATAAAGTCAGAACAGCACAAATTAAATATTAACTCTTGTCTGAATGACTTAATGAGTTTAACAAAAAGAAAATAACAGTAAAACATCAGAGATGGTTTTTAAACAAGAAATTTTACTTAATCTTAAATAATAAGTGTGCGTCTCTATAGCACATTTTCTTATTTAAACATCTTTGTTTCTTTTCTCAATAAAGTTACTCACTACTAACGTTCTGCTCTCTGCTTTTTCTCATAGTAGCTTCATCTGGTCTGTTCCTGTTTGGCTGTGACTCCATCCTGGAGAGAAATATCAGCTGTGCTGCTGCCATCAACACCTTTGTTTCTAGATGTTGGAGCTTGGCCTGTTTTCCAGTGTAGTCCTGTTTCTCTGACTGTGACTAACTGGATGTGCTCTCTTCATCCTCTGACATGGGAGCTGGCTCGGAGCTCGTCTGCCTGGCTGTGTGTTTCCTGGACGGGGCCGCCTGTGGAGCTGGTTGACAGTAGACTTTTGTATCTATGCTCCTTTTTCTATGTCTGCTTCTGTCTCCTTGAACCCCAGTCGGCCTCAGCAGATGGCCGCTCACACTGAGTCCAGTGGTGCCAGATAGAGTCGAGGTTTTCCAGCCTCAACATCTGTTAAAAACCGCCATATCACAAAAAAGCTTGCCCAATGAATATATTGTTCTATTTACTGTTTGAACAGGAACACCATTCAGTAAAGCTTAATTCAACACTACCTGTTAAAATGCTACAATCCAACAAAATCTGCCCAGAGTCGTTTTGCATAAACAACTGTGACGCAGCCACCACAGCAATGTCAGATCCAGTAAGTGTCAGGTGACAAATCAAATACCGGTACTAACATGTCTGCAGAATGGATTCATGACCACATAGACTACTACTCTTTTTACATTTTGAAGAAAAAATACAATCAGTGCGCACACACACCAATATATTAGTCTTATTTTTACCTAACTGAAATAATGACATTTTTTATGGTTGATTTTGACTTCTTACCTTTAATGCTTATTAGATTTCTGGCTGGAACATTGAAAACCTGAACGCTGAACTTTTACTCAGGTGACCTAAAATACAATCCATTGTGATTTATGATCAGTCCATGGTTGAATGAAATCTCCCCAATAACTGTCAGGGAGGATGGAATGTTGCTG
Source organism: Cyprinodon diabolis (assembly GCA_030533445.1). Taxonomy (NCBI): domain Eukaryota; kingdom Metazoa; phylum Chordata; class Actinopteri; order Cyprinodontiformes; family Cyprinodontidae; genus Cyprinodon; species Cyprinodon diabolis. The sequence goes on from CM060077.1 coordinate 40,224,169, forward strand.
ACCTCCATCTATTCCCTGTTAGTCCAGTTCACACATCCATCAAACTTGACAGGATCGGCAGGCCCATGCGATTTCCGGACTTGTCTTTAAACACAGCAACTTGTGAAAAAGCTCTTTCAACTGGTGCATCTAATATAGATAGAATGAAGAGTTTAATTGCTAAATCCTGAAAGCAGCGGTTTCCTCCAGCATCTTTAAAAGATTCCTCTTCATACCAGAACGCATCAATTGTGAGTGCGAAGTTTATCACACCAGATCCACCTGCTGCTAAAACTAGCATAATCTGTGGCGCCACTACCCTAGTTCTGTTGTCAACACCCTGGCAAATTAGCCAATAAATGATTCATGGAGGCGTTGCTATGAACCAGTAATGATGAATGATTGGTGGACGTGTGCTTTAAAAGGGTTAACTCAAAGGCCGCCAGTCTGACTTCGAACCAGCCCAATCTGGCAACACTGCCTGGTTTTGCTGGAGGTTTCTCCCTCTTCAAAGGGAGTTTTTCCTCTCCACTGTCGCTACAAGCATGCTTAGTGTGAGGGATTGCTGAAGAGTCAATGAGTCGATGCAATCAGCTGGTTTTCCTTAGATAGAAAACAACCAATCTGACTGAATGATCTGGTTGAATTGTATCTGTAAAGTGCCTTGAGATGACATGTGTTGTCAATTGCCGCTATAGAAATAAACTAAATTGAATTGATCTGTTCAGTTTGATTTCATGGTTCATGCCCTGGATCCTAGCAGCCAGTGTAAAGAGGGTTTTAGTGTTTGTCTCGTCTCCTGATCGTCCACTGTTCCTCCCCCGCGGAGTCCTCTGGATTTTTGGCTCAATTTGTGGGGAGTTTCAGTTTTTAGCCAAGTAAGCCTGGCTCCAAGGAGGAGACCAGTTTAAAGGTCCTGCATCAAGTTCTGGTTCCACGTCCTGTCTTGGCTACCCTCTTCCACTGAGCCAGCCCGTCTGCACCTGATCCTGTCTGCTCCTGTGCGTGACCGTCTGGTCATGCTTTTGGACCCTGTCAGACTCTGAACCCGCCTGGTAGCTCTAGGATGCCTGGAAGTCAGGATGCTGCCTGTTCTGTCTGTTCTTGTCTCTGAATCCCTGACCAGGATCGACTTCCTGGAAGACCTCTGGAACTGCAGCACTGGGGACATTCTTGGTCTGGACTGTTAAACCAGATAAGTGACCAACTCAGATAATCATCTTCTGTCAGATGATTCACTTACCTGTGTTTCTCCCACTACAGAGTATCTGAGATTGGGCGGTGCCCCCCCTAGCCCCCCACCCACCCCACCAAGTGCCACAGATCCTAGCAGCTCCCCTTTTGGTTTTGTTTTTCATTTAATAAACCTTTTGAACTTTCCCACTGACTGTCTCTCCTTGAATACTGGGTCCATCTGTCCTCGGTTCATGACAGAAAATCTGTGAGAGGCCGGTTAAATTTGTGCTCATTCAGAAATTCAATAAATGACATAAAACCAAAGTTGGGAGAAGATGCACCGTCATTGGCCAGGTCATGTGGCCTGGAAAAACATACCGTTTTATGGCCACAGGCTCTTACATCGTGATGGAGCTAAGGCTTTTGCTCCATTATGTTTCCGCCTGCTTGACTACTGGTCATGGCTGAGGCAAGGAAAAAGTTTAAACCTTCTGAGGCTAAAAAGAGAACATTTTAAGGGATGTGCGCAAGGAAAAAATGAGTCATTCTTGGAACGGAGTTTGTTCGTTGGTGCAGGCTGAAAGAAGAAACCAGATGTAAAACTCAACTGTATTATTAGAGTGGTAATTTAACACTTTGTTCCTACTATACAGTCAGAGACCTTTGTTATTATTTTCCATGTTTAGCAGAAACAAAATACAGGCAGTTACAGGTCTAATGCACCTAGTGGCCAAAAGTTACATGGTGTACCTTTAAGAAAGAAATGACTTAGATTAATATTTTTTGCAGTGAAGTATCTGGTTTCAACTGCCCACTTTGTTGGTCTGTTGCATACATCCTGATAAAATACTGAAAGGTTCAAGATTCTAAAAACCGAAAAATCTCAAATGATCATGTAGTGTAAATATCCTAACAAAGCGGTGCAGGAAGCAGCCGCCCCAAACAAGGATGAAGGCAAAAGTACTGAAAAAAATTTAGATCTTAGTAAGTCATTTTTTTCTAAATATAAGTGCATTTTTGTTGAATAAAGCAGGTGAGACACTTTGCCAAATGAATAAGACTATTTATATAAAACAGAGTAGAGCTGCTGCTCCTCCACATCGAAAGGAGCCAGTTGAGGTGGCTCGGGCATCTGGTTAGGATGCCTCCTGGACGTCTCCCTGGTGAGGTGGTCAGGGGACCCGACCCCAGATAAGTGGAAAAAGACAGATGGATGGAATTTATATAAACAAGATCATTCTATTTTCCTACTCAAGGATAAATACACCGATTTTAAGAATTTTTTACTTATTTTCAGAACGTTTTTGCATTGCAATGACTCCACCATCCCTGTTCTTTCCTTAATGCCACCCCTTGTGGAAAACAGCTGTAGCCTCAGTGAGAAAATATCCCTCCATCCATCATCTATGGCTGCTGTTTTCCATCATCTGTGTTTCCTGGACGGGGCCGCCTTTTACAGCTGCTTTTTGTATCTCTGCTTCTGTCTCCTTGAACCCCAGTCGGCCTCAGCAGATGGCCGCTCACACTGAGCCTGGTTCTGCTGGAGGTTTCTTCCTGTTAAAAGGGAGTTTTTCCTCTCCACTGTCGCTGCAAGCATGCTTAGTGTGAGGGATTGTATTTGAGTCAATGAGTCAATGCAATCAACTGGTTTTCCTTAGATAGAAAACTTTGTATCAATTTGACTGTATGATCTGGTTGAACTGTAAAGTGCCTTGAGATGACATGTGTTGTGAATTTGGCGCTATATAAATAAACTGAATTGAATTGATTCTTGGATGATTTAAAGGACTATTTGTCCAGCACCAACACAAAATAAAAATAAAAAACACCATAGTGATTTATAGAGGCCAGTGAACCCAGTATGCTGTTCATGCAATTCCAGATCCCCCCACATCTAAAAAATGCCTCCATGCCTGTATAGAGATCAGTTCCTACTGTTTGCATTGCCGGCTCCACAACACAGACTAATGACCTGGTTAAGTCAACAGGATGAAGGAAAACAATGCAAGGTTTCTACTTTCTAGACCTGGATTATCAAAAGATTGTCAAAAACAAACCTGTCAAATCACTACACTGGACTGGATAGGTCATTCAGGCCTGTTCTTGTACAATTTTACTTCATTTTCTACTTTATAAACTTTTAGAATTAAAAAGATTATTTTCTATAATAAAATCAACTGTCGCCAAGCTAAACGCTAAGCAAGGGCCAGAGTTAGGAAAGCCATCTGCGAAAGTGTTAGCTTTGTTTCACTTATGCTTATTGTCTTTATGGCCTGTTGGTATAAACTTTTTGAAAACTAAAGAAAATTAAGTATAAGGAAGTTATCATCCAGAATTTTAGACTTATGTTCCTTTAATAGGGTAGAACAGTAAAGCTTCTATCTTTAACATTTTTTCCTGCATTACTTTTACTTTTATATGTTAAGTAGTTTTAAAAATGGTACTATTACACTTTTGCTGGAGTAAAAAGCTTAAGCTGATGCTCTAACTTCTATAAGTGTTTTTAAACAGGATTTATACTTCTACTGAGTAATAAACATGAATACTTCTGACACCTCTGTTTTTTTATTCTGGAGGATATAACTGACATCTAGACTGAAAGCTTTCTAGTTCATTTTATTTCCATGAATCGTCGATAGCTGGTGCCAAACATTCAGCTTTCTGGTAATTAGTTATCTGATGATCCAAATACTCAGTGGAAACGATTGGCAGCCTGTCTGGTCCAGGTTTCTCAGAATCTGGTAAGAAGGAAACTTTACAAACAGAACAAGGAGTAATGTATATATATATAAAAAGGTTTATTTAGTTGCTTGGATTTTACAGATCTTTTAAATCAAATAGTAGATTTTAGGAAAGCAAAGAGGCAGGTGATTTCAGTGATTGTCGAAGCCATCCCAGCTGGCAGCACAGTGGGTCCATCAGTCCTGCTGAGTGATCATCTTCAGCATTTGCAAAGCCATGGGTCCCTGGTCTGAGGGGATCTGAGAGAGACACCAGGAGAATGACGTCACACAAACCAGTCACACGCCCCCCCCGGCTTCAGCCGACGCCGAGCAGGAGACATTTAACCGCACAAACAAATCTGAGTCACCCAAATACATCTTACTGGAAAATTCTACAGTCTACAAATTAATGCGTATTTATTTGCTTACAATCTTAACCAGTTAACATTTTATTATATTAGAAATGAAGGAGTTCAAAGCAGCTCAGGTTTTACCATATGGCCGGCTTTGAGGATCCAGTAGAAGGCAAAGTTCTTGTACGTCTTGTAGAACGCTCCAGTGACTCCTGGGGAGGCCGGGTCATCGAGGGGGGTCCACCTCATCTGGGTAAAACTAGGAAGTCCCTCCCATTTTAGCTTCTTCACCCAGAGCTCCTGACCTGGACAAGAGAAAGGGGGAAAAGAGAAATCCTTCAAATGCTTTTTAGCCACAGACCCAGAAGATCAGACCGCATCAGTAAACTAGGTTTGATTTTATGTTTTCGCCACAGACATAAGGAGGAAATTCTCCTTTCAAGTTTTTCTCAAGGGAGACAAAGTTCCTCGATGGTGTCCTGGTCGTCCCCTGGGGCTCCTCCCAGCACCAACAGCAGACCAGTTGACCATAACTGGAGTTCCTGGTCATAGGCGGATCTACTGGGCTGACATAGGATGGCAAATGCCACCCCTGCTGCCACCCCAGTTGGGGGTAGGGGTGGCGAGGCTTATAAATTATGGATAATTTGAGAATTACGACCGCTAATTTCCAACTTATTTCTAACCTTAAATCACGAAAAAATGCTAATACACATCTTTAAAATAAAATGGATGACTTTTCTGAGACAATTTGATGCTTTTTAAATTTTCTCTGTTAAACTGCTTGTCTGACGTCATCGTGGGACATCCTCAGAGCAGTCTGGCAAAATATGATTAAACCACGTTTATCTGCATTTTAGTTGTTTCTTTCATATAGCTTAAGGCTTAAGGTTAACACAAAAGGAAAAAAATAAAACTAAAAAAAAAACTAGATTTATGTTTAAATCCCAATTGGCATAGGATCCCGTTTCCAGCACAGACGAGTGATCGAACAGAAACGGTTTTAAAGCTTTTATTTTCTCAGGAAAACCTTATAACAGATTATAGTTTAGTACGCTTACTATTTTTAGGGTGAGAAAATGTAATTTAGTTCCGTTTTAAAATGGAGGGCGACCCGGATGTATGACTGGTTGCTCAGTTGAGCTGATGGTTGGGATCATGCCACTGGTACGGATCAGGCACTGACATGCAGAGCCATGCATGATAGCAACACAATAAAGTCCTACGACAATAGGCTCAGAACAAAAGAGCTTATAAGGTTATGAAAATAATAAAATCTTGTAATATGTATAATATGGATTTTATGTTTATGGTTAGCAAAGAAGAGAGAGAAAAATGAATTAATTTAGATTTTTCTGTCCAAATTCCAGAATCAAGCTGAAAAGATTGACCAACATCTTCAAGCCCAACAGGTTTCCAGACGGACAAATGAAGCTCAGAAACAAACGTCAATGATGCTCAGACATCATTGCTTTAGAAGCTCATTTACCAAGGGTGTCCACTATAAGATCCAGTTGGCCATTATAGACTGTGACATTGACTCCAGCTGCCAACAGCTGGTCCACTATATCCACCACTGGCCTCATAAAATCCCCGGCCATGTTGCTGAAAACCTCCTCTGCTTGCCCTGAAACCATCGCAGAGGGAGAGAGAGAAGACAAAGAAAGCAAAATACTGTAAAAATGACGGATCAGATCAATCAGTCTGAGACAAAGAGACCCAATCCCGCTCTAAAGTACCTCCCCAGGTCACATTCTGAGGGATGATACCCAGCTTCTTCCTGATTGGTCCATTCATCAGCTCGCTGAGTGACTGCTTGTGCAGAGGGCGAATGTGGCGGTGGGCTTGCAGAGCTGATGCACAGAATAAAAAAAAACACACCAGTCAGAGGAATAAACCTGGATTCCCTCTTTGTAACTTCATTTGTTTAATGATTCTAGATATAGCCATGGTTCCATACAGATAAAGTTCCCTCCTGCAAAAGAGGCAGTTTTCTCATCGGGTTGCTGGGTTAGAATGTTGTAGAAGTTCACCCCGTTGGTGTTCTGGCAAGACAAAAACAAACAAAACGAAAAAAAAAATGTACAAATTATTGATTTGAACAATAACTATTTCACTTTCTTTATTCCAACTCCAAATTATCACCCATCACCTACTTGTGAGCAGGAACCAAAACAGACCCAACCCGTCAAGCAAGCCACTAAAACTGAGGCTGGTCTGCTTGATCAGTGGCTCATAAACCTTTAATAATAGTTATTAATCATGTTTTTCACAGACAAACCATATGTTTCAAACAGAAACAAGCCAAAAAAACATTCTACATCCTACTTTCTAGTGTGAAGTGACAAATTATCCCCCTAAGGTATAATTTCTCAGTGGGACGTCTCTGGTCTCTCTCCAACCTGTCCTCTAAATCACGGGTCTTCAACATTTTCCAAGCCAAGGACCCCCAAACTGATGGTGAGATGAAGCTGGGACCCCCTAATTATATATATTGTATGAAATATTGTTCTATCAAACTGGTCCTATAGTCACTCTATTACAGATGTGATTTAACAAAAGTAATTTCTCCCTGGGATTATTAAAGTATTTCTGATTCTGATTCCTGGTTGATGGGACAGGTGTTGTGAATGAAATGGTGCCCAGCTTGAAAGAGCTCCTGAATGTGTGCATTGATGACTGAAAGACATCTTCTGCCTCCATTTATCTGTTTACTACAGTCTGTTGAATTCACGTTAATGTGGATTTAAAGACATTTCAATAGTGGAAAAAATTGCAGGGGGGGATATATAAAAAAAAAAAAGTCTAATCAACCAAAACTTTTGTGACCCCCATGCAGTACCTCCATGGACCCCCTAGGGGTCGTGGACCCCCTGTTGAAGACCTCCGCTCTAAATCCAACATGGCTGCATATTACAAGCCTTAATGCCTGCAGTAAAAACACAAACAGCCTCTCTCCACCTCTAACCAGAATTCCTTTTCCCACACAGTAGTACCTAAAAAAAGTATCACCTGGGAATGTGAATCTTTTTCATGTTAAAATATTTCTGTCTTCAGGCAACACCTGCAAAAAACATCTTTTTGAATGCTTTGTTTTTTGGTATAGGCCCTTTGTTCAAACCAGAAAAGCCCACAGGCCTGACCTTCTGGTCCATTCCCCCACCTTGCTATCCCCATGTCGACGTTGGCCCACCTTGCTATTAGGGTGGCCAGATGTCTGGCTTTAGGACGGACAGTCCAGATTAACATTGCACTGTCCGGCGCCGCATCCAGCCGGACGTGCATTTGTCCTCCTTTATGAGGCACTAGGCTTGTAGAGCAGATTTTTATTTTATTTTTTGGCTGGGCTGCAGCACAATATCCAATCATCAAAAATGCATCACTATCTGATCTAATAGATGATTGGCTAAGAGTGGCGGCTTGTCATAAAGATCTGCTTGTCATTGGTTACAAAAGGATCAGAATTACTGATGCTTAGTATTAAAGTTAGCATCCTGTCAACATCAGGACGTCGTTTAACCCAGAATGGCCAAAAGAGCGTGAATTTATGACCAAAGGTAGTGGAGATTCATTCCATGGTTTCTGCCACTTTGTCGATGCGATGTGGGCGTAAGCAGTCGAGGAAAAGCTGCAATTGAACGGCGTCGAGTACGGATTGACATAAAAGTAATAAACGTGCAGCAGCTTCAATGTTGGCTTTTACATTAAGTTTTGTCCTCCCTGTAGGCTAAAATAACTTGTGCAGAGCTGCAAGGTGGACTATACTATAAAACAACACTAGCCCTTCGGAAGCGTAGACTGTGACGTGAAAGTGGATTTCAGTGATTGGCCCGTAGCTAAAGGGATGACCATACAGACTGAGGCACTTAAAAATAAAGCTATACTTTTAGAGCAGTTGAATGTGTTTTCTACAATCTCTTTTGTTGTTTAAAAAATATTAGGCTATTATGAATGTTTCTTGTTAAAAAGATTTTTCAACAATTAGGTCCACACATCTTATGCTTTGTGGTATTCTGCACTTTAAAGATTCATCTCGGTGGTCACTTTTTAAACACCATGATGTATTAAATAAATACAAATGCTGGGAACCAATTCCATTTTACATTTCTTTAATATTTTGTTCTTTTCAGCTACACAAGCATCCTCTTTAAACTACTAAGAATTGTACAATAAATGTGACTTTACCAGATTCTTATGTACACCTTAGTAATTTATTGATATGCCGCACAATGTCCTCCTTTTTGTTGCTATAGAAATGGCCACCCTACTTGCTATCCTCATTCCACATCGGCCTGCCTTGCTATCCCAATGCGACCCAGGTCACTTGGCTCTGTGGCAGTGGCGGCCGGCCCATAGGGGGCGCCAGGGCACCGCCCTCCCTGATAAGAAGAGAGAAACGTAAAATATATTTTTAGAAATTAACTCATAAATGTCAGTTTTACTCTCTAGAGTGTGTACCTATAAGCAAAACAAATTATATAAACTACATTTCCCTATCTACTGTCATTCATTTGTGGATTTCCACAGACAGACTCCTACGGTCTCTGTTCTGGGGGCTGTGATCAAACAGCCCCACATTTGCAGAGAATCTGTCAATCATGTACTATTGCTAGGTGAATTTATTGGCCAATCAGCGTCTCAGAACTTTATAGTCTTTGGAGCTGGAACAGTTTGGATCTTTTATTCCTGGATTTATTTTCTTAGATGGAACGTGGCAGAAGTATCCCATGGCTCTTGTTCTGGGTTATACACCGAGCAGACCAAATTTGTGTGGAAATAATTGATTCCTGTTGACAGCTTTAGTACTGCCAGCCGTATTTTACAGTGTGGGAACTAGAGATTGGCAAGAATTTGGTGATACGATGTTCATCCCGATATGTGTGTAATGATAGTATTTATCCCCATAGATCCCTATATATTAAGAGACATTATAATGAAATTGTTATACTAACTTACTTCTTGAAAATCCTATGAGATATTGCTGCTGGTGCAGAGCTAATGAATAATATCCTCTTGGATGCATTATGCCGTATTTTTAAATACCATCTATTGACATTTTGCAAGATTCTATATAGAAGTTTTATTACACCCCTCGTGGGAACCATTTAGTTTTCATTTTGAATGAGTTGCTCTAATGTTTGGGCTTGGGTTGTAAAGGCTCGTGGTACCAACCTGTTCCACCACCGTCTCAGCAACAGACCACAGCTCTGTGGCTTTAAGAAACTGCTGCTGCTGCACCGCTTCTTTCACGTTCTCTGCTGCACTGGTGAGGTCTTTGAGGCCGGAGTCGTCCAGCAGAGACTGCACACAGCAGGTCGGATGGAAGTAAGAACGCTGCAGCTTGGATCCACAGTCACTGATGAAAAGCTTTCCGTGTGTTACTCACTGTGGCGTAAAGGTAAGGACCCCACGTCATCACCGAGTCTGGAAACAAAACATTCCAACAGTGAGTAACAGCTCTTTAACTGAAGAAATGTTCTAAAATAAGTACAAATTTCCTAATTTAAGTGAATTTACCCTCTGACTAGGTAAATGAGATACTTTCCCAATGAAATTAGTATTTTTACTCTTTCAAATACCTGAACTAGAGACTGACTGGTAGAGGTTTTTAAGGCTGATACCAATTATTAATTTATTCATACATTTTGAATTCAATTCAGTTTATTTCTATAGTGCCAATTCACATCACACATCATCTCAATGTACTTTCCAGTTCACCAAATCATCCAGTCAGATTGGTTTAAAGTTTTCTATCTAAGGAAACCAGCTGATTGCATGGACTCATTGACTCTTCAGCAATCCCTCACACTAAGCATGCTTGTAGTGACAGTGGAGAGGAAAAACTCCCTTTGAACAGGAAGAAACCTCCAGCAGAACCAGGCTCAGTGTGAGCGGCCACCTGCTGAGGCCCACTGGGGTTTAAGGAGATATTTATCGATTAGTTTGACAGTAGCCTAACTAAACCCCAAAATGTGCTTCTGGTGTTTGTGGGATGATTCTTGGAGCCGATATTGATTTTTCTTTCTCCATTTAAGTGATAAAAATGACACAAAGAAGGAAAATGTTACGCAAGTCTTAATTTAAATTTTTTTTTTTTTTTTAGAGAATCAAACAAAATGTCAACAATGAATAATAGATGGAGAGAGCAACAAAACATGAACTTCATTTGATTTCAATGCCTGGCTGCTAAATGCATTAATGAATCAGCCGATGCATGCTGGTATCCACTGATTCCCAATACAAGAAAAATAAACGACTAATATCAGCCAGAAATATAGGTCTAACTCTAACTGGGACTCTTCCAAACCCAGAAAGTGATAATATGCACTGATATAAGACAATGCAATTTGGTTTTCTTATTTTTAAGTGTAAATTGTCTTGTTCCATTGGCACCATGTCTCTTTTACCTCCTCAATCCAAGAACAAATGCACTTATTTTAAGAAAAAATTACTTATCTAGGTTTTGATTTTTTTCCCTGTGTTAAATCACTAGACATAAAAAAAATCTGAAAACTCGCCATTTTATTTAGAAGAGTTTTTTTATTTGGAAACTTTGAGTAAAACTGGAATAAATGGAGCGTTAGGAAAACGATGGTGGGATTGGATTAAAACACAGTTCAATGGAGAGCATAACATGCAGCTAGCAGAACTATGTTTGCTGTCTACTTTTATGATATTAAACCAATAATTACATTGTGGAAGCCAGCCAGCGATGCTTCATTTAAAAGCCCGTATTTGGTAGAACATGAGAAAATGATAAAAAACAATTTGACAAAAATAAAAACGCTGCTTGTTCTTTTAGGCAGTGGTTCTGATCCCAAAAAATAGATTCATTTTTTGTTGGCCAATTCTAATCTTTGGCTGATTGATTTCAAACATTTATCGTAATTTCAACAAGGCTGGAGTGGTGTGAGGTTTCCCTGTGCTTTAATGTTTCACCATCATTATGACTCCTCTTTCAGAGCCATAGACCAGTATCGGACATTGCAGGCTAACAAAGGCGAGGATCCGTTCATCCGTTTCTATTTCTATATGTTTTCTAAACAAAAACTAAAGTTCTTTGGGCTGCTGGATAAAACCTGGAACACTATTTCTGACATTTTGAATAGAAAAAGCTTCCTGGATGGAAGAGAAATGTCTTCAAACTTGGAAACGAAGTCCAGTGGATTGTTTTTTTTTTTTACTTTTTTGTAATGACTTTGACCTGGATGACTGAGAATCTTCCTCAGCATCATTAAAGGTTAAATGGCTGCAGCTCCGACATCGGAGTTCATCAAATGCTTTGAGTCACTGAAGTTTAAACAACTTTTATTTTATTAACAGTATCTAAATGTGCAATACAAATTCTGGAATAAGAAGTATAATTATCATCACCCCGCCCCCGTATACCTGTCTGCATTCATTTAGGAGATGGGTATAACCCAAAGTAAAAATAGAGTAAAATAAAAAAAAATATATATATAAATGAATAAAATAAGATAGATAAATAAAAAAAAAGGGGGGGGGTTAAGGTTAAAGTTTAATGTATTTCAACAAGTAATCTAATATAGGTCCTGTCACAGTGTATCTAATCTTTTCTATTTTTAATGACTGCATAAAGCCCGGCATACACTGTGATTTTTTTCAATCGTTGCACCCAGCTGCTGCTCACACTGTGCGACTAACCCCTGCGTTTAGTCGCACAGTGTGAGCAGCAGCTCACGATTTATGTTCGGCCCGACGCTCTGATGCGATGAAACTGCACAAACTGTGCGACTAAAAACCACGTCGGACTCAGCTCCGCAGTGAGATGGAGCTGCTCTGACTCGTCTATCCTGAAGTCAAACAAATAGAGGGGGGATAATAAGCTCACTATAGTGCAATTTGTGCAATTTTGTGCTGAGGGTCCTAGGAAGAAAAGGCGACGACGTATTTGGAAAAAGGACATGGCTGAGCAGACAGAGCTGCATTTCACTCATTGCATCCCTGCCATGCAGCTGTGTTTGAAAGGAAGAATCCTTCTTTGCGCATGCGCCCTGAGCAATTTGCCCATGACGGTCGGGAGAAAATTGATATTCTCTCGACCTCACGATTCCTGATCAGGAGGCGGTGGTGGGAGGCTGATCGCCGCTCGTGACCCCCTTTACACCAAACGACTCACGACGCACCATCAGGCTGAAAGTCGGCCCAATCGAAAGATTTTCGCCTGAAAATCGCCCCGAAAATTGCACAGTGCATGCCGTGCTTAACCTCTTTAATGAGCAGAAGTAGGAGGGGAGGCCTCCATCATTTGAACAGTATTAACCTCCTTGATGGTAAGGCAGTGAATGCCCCCACATTTGTCTGAGTGGCACGCCAAAGATTGCAGTCAGAGGAGAAGGCTTTAGTGGGTATTGGAGGATAGTGGCTAGAGCATCAAATATAGATTTCCAGAAATGGGTGAGTTTCGGTTTGGCCCACAACAAATGATAGAGGCTGGCAGCTTCCTGTTTACATCTATCGAGTCTAGTTAAGGATAAATCTTAGCGAGTTTCTCTTTAGAGTAATGAAGGTTGCTGGGCCCCCTGCTGGGCCCCCTGCTGGGCCCCCTGCTGGGCCCCGTGCTGGGCCCCGTGCTGGGCCCCCTGCTGGGCCCCCTGCTGGGCCCCGTGCTGGGCCCCCTGCTGGGCCCCCTGCTGGGCCCCGTGCTGGGCCCCCTGCTGGGCCCCCTGCTGGGCCAGGTACTCTGAACAAAAGCACCGTTTACTGAAGTCAAAGTTCCGATACCAGGGTTAAAAAAAAACTTTGGTTAAAGTAGCAATACAGATTGAACTCCACTGCTAACATAAAAAGTAGAGGTTCTACACATTGTACTTTAGTACAAAAAAGTTAAATGAGTTTTTTCACTTAAATGATACAAAATAACCTTATAAAACCCAAATCTTCTAAAACATCTCAATGCAGAAAAAAAAGCCTAAAATTTCCTCTTTTTTTGCCATGTTGGTAGAAGAGAACATAAAACAAACCGATCGGTCCGTTTTTTTGTTCCAAATTCAAATCTCAGACACGAAGATATAGATTAAACAGAACAGCAGCCCTGAATACTTTTCTCAGCATTAAAGCCAGTAACATTAAAATTAGAACAGAAACATAATCAAAATGTAAATATTAAATCCAACTGAACTGATTTACTTCTTTATTTCCTTGCAGCTGTTATATCATGTCTTTATCAGAATATAGAAGTAATAATCCAGTTTAGAGAAAGAAAGGAGTAGAAAGTAAAGATATTTCTGTGCAAATGTGCAAAAAAAAAAGTCTGTATTCATGCTGAACCTCCTGGTTTAAAGGCCCAAAATCTGACGGTGCAGCATTTCTCTGGTCTGCTGGGAGCAAAGGTTAAATGAATGACTGATACTGACCCAGCGGGGAAATCCACGAGTCTCCAAGTGCCACACCTGCAAAGTTACACTTCACCGAGCCTTGGGCGATAGCCTATAAGCACACAGAGAGGCAGATTCAACTCCAATACATACCAACAAGTCATATTACTGAAAGTCCTTCCTTAAAGTCCAACTGAGCTGCTTAGTATGCTGAAGCATCCTGAAGACTAAAACCCAGAAACCTGACCTCCATGTTCATCACCAACTCAGTTAACCTGCTGTGAAAATAAAGCTGTAAACCTGCAGTATGCTCACCTTGTTCAGCTCCAGGGAGATGGCAGCTGCCATTTTTCCACCATAGGACTCAGAGAAGATGTAGAAGGGATTACTCTAAAAAGTTCAGAAAACGATTTAAAGGCACAGCTGGATCCGCACGGCAAACTCAGAGTTACTTTAACGTGGCACAAAAAGGATTCAAACTTTACACACTGCAAAAACAATCCAGATATAAGTAAACATTTCCTAAATTAAGTGCATTTACGCTTAATTTAAGCAGGTAAATAAGATTATCTGCCAATGGAATTAACATTTTTACTCTTAAATTAAGATAATTAGATAATATGCACTTGAAATAAAATAATGTAATTGCTTTTTCTTATTTTAAATATACATTTTCTTGTTCAGTAGCAAAGTGTCTCACTTACCTCTTCAATTCAAGAAAAAATGCACTTATTTTAGGAAAAGGTGACTTATTGAGATCAACATTGTCTGCAGTGCAGAACCTGATCTGCCAGCATCAGCAGAGGTCTGAGTGAACTCGGTGAGAAGCAGAGTGACTGCAGGCCGGCTAACCTGGAGCTCTGGGATCTGAGCGAAGAAGCTTTGGAGCAGCACCAGCATGTCTGAGGCGACCGTGGAAACGTTGGTGGCGAAGCCGTCGGGCCGCTCGGTGTAGCTGAAGCCGGTTCCCACCGGGTTGTCGACAAACAACACGCTGGCTGCCTGCACCTACAGGGCACGCACACAAAAACAGCATCAGTTTGGTGAATTATAAAAAAACAAAACCGTTTTTCTATGCATAGTACAGTGGAAAACTGGAAAAAAATCGAAATCTAGATAATCCAGGAACAAATGAAATTTGTTGAAGAAAAAATTACTTAAGGAAGTAAAAGAGACATTTTGCCAATGGAACAAGACAATTTACACTTAAATACACTTAATTTAAGATACTTTTACTTATTTCTAGATCGTTTTTCCAGTGCAGCCTTTAATGCTACAAAAAATTCAAGTCTTTTTTTTTTTAAATAAGTGCTTTTTTTAAATTGAAGAAGTGAGACACTTTGCAAAAAAGACAATTTATATTTAATATAAGAAAAAACAATTGCATTGTCTTATTTCAAATGGATATGATCTAATTATCTGACTTTAAGAGTTAGAATACTAATTTCATTGGCAAATGATCTTATTTATCTAAACAAATTAAAGGTAAATACACTTAATTTAAGACTACTTATTTTATAGATCTTTTCTGCAGTGAACATAAAAGATGAATTGCAAAAATTGAAATCTAAATAAGTCATTTTTTTCTTAAAATAAGGACATTTTTCTTCTATTGAGGAGGTAAGTGAGACACTGCCAATGGAACAAGACAATTTACATTTAAAATAAGAAAAAAAATTGCATTGTCTTATTCCAAGCGCATATTATCTAATTATCTTACTTTGAGAGTAAAAATACTCATTCCATTGGAAGATCCTCTTAATTACCTGCTCAAATTAAGTGTAAAAACAATTAATTTCTAGATCGTTTTAACAATGTATTAGTATTTACTTTATGGATTTCTTTCAGTGAGCAAGAAATGTAAATTATTATCCAGTTTATCATCCTCTTCCCATGAAACCTCATCATTATAGACTTAGAAAACTTTTATTAACATTTCATTTTTACTAACATTTCATTATGTAAAGTTTTCATGATATTTCCATTTCTTAAAGTGCAGCAGGGATCAAATGTAATCAGTGTGGGAGAAAAAATGTGGTGCAACAAAAAGACATTGATATGGAAGTTCAGAGCATTAATATATATAAGGGACATATGTGCAGTATTTTTGATTTGGTGTTATCATTGTGATGCAGAGTGTGTGACTTGATTTAGAGATTTTTCAGTAGTTCAGCAGTCTGATGGCGGTGGGGGAGAAGCTGTTGCAGAACCTGCTGTAATGTGGATGAGAATAACTCTGCAAGGCAGAGAACCTTAGTGGAAAAGAAGCAACGTCCCTGATCACCACCGCCTTACCCAGCTCGTCTTCCTGGGCTCCAGGTCTCTGTTCAGGGGTCCGATCTCTTCAAAGTTCCCAAAGCCACTTCCTGATCCTCCGGGTCCACCCTTCAAACACAGAGCAGAACCAGCTTCTGTTTCTGAGCTCTTAGGTAGCCGTTAGAAAATATGAGCCGTTATCAGCTTCTATTAAAAGGTGCGTGCTAAATATGGAACATATGTTTATTAAAAAAATGAATTAAAGTGAAGAAACAGAAAGCGAAGGTCTTCAAACAAAAAACCACACAATAATTGAAATCTAAATAAGATATTTTTTCCTAAAATAAGGGAATTTTATTCAATTGAGAAGGTAAGTGAGATACTTTGCCAATGGAACAAGAGAATTTACATTTAAAATAAGACAAATAAATTGCATTGTCTTATTTCAAGCGCATATTATCTAATTATCTTACTTTGAGAGTAAAAATAATAATTCCATTGGAAGATCATCTTATTTACCTGCTCAAATTAAGTGTAAAAACAATTTAAGAAATGTTCACTTATTTCTAGATCGCTTTTGCAGTGCACAAATAGGGGTCACCATGGAGGTTTGAAGAGTCCCAGTTAGAGTTAGACAGATATTTGTGGCTGATATTAGTCGTTTATTTTTCTTGTATTGGGAATCAGTGGATACCAGCATGCATCGGCTGATTCGTTCATGCATTTAGCAGCCAGGCATTGAAATCAAATGAAGTTCATGTTTTGTTGCTCTCTCCATCTATTATTCATTGTTGACGTTTTTTTGATTCCCTAAAAATTTTAATTAAGACTTGGGAAACATTTTCCTTCTTTGTGTCATTTTTATCACATAAATTGAAACTCAATTGAATTCAGTTTATTTCTATAGAACCAATTCACATCATGTCATCTCAAGGAACTTTCCAGTTCACCAGATCATCCAGTCAGATTGGTTTAAAGTTTTCTATCTAAGGAAAACCAGCTGATTGCATCAACTCATTGACTCTTCAGCAATCCCTCACACTAAGCATGCTTGTAGCTGAATTCATCCCATTGCACTTTTCTGAACGGCTGCAACTAACGATTACTTTGCAAATTGATTAATCTGTTGTTTATTTTTTTTAACTAATTGATTAATAATTGGAAAGCCAAAGGTTCCGTAAATCAGATTTAAGAAATTAAACCATGTGAAACTTAAACTTTTCCACTTAAGGAGTTCTGGATAGAACAGATTGACAAAACATTTTTTTTAATCTTAAATGCAAAAGGTTATATATATATATATATATATATATATATATATATATATATATAGCTTGTTTGTTTTTACACTTTTTATATAATTCCTGCTCTAAGTGAGTCGCTCTGTCTGCATGTTTTACAGTCTCTATACTCCAGTTAACTATTAATTGATTACTAAATTAGTTGAGGATTAAATGTTCACGTTGTGATTCACGCTCATATCATTTATTGACTTAATCTAAAAATACCAGATAATTTATATTTATGCAAAGATATTAAATAATACAACACAACTTAAATTATATTATTGTAAAAATTAGGTCATCAAACCAAGTGCTAAAACAGGCTGCCTGTAAGCACTAAAATGTCCAGCAGGTGGCAGTATTGAGTGAGGCAGAATCTATAGAGTTTGGCAGTGTTTCTAAACGCGTCTTCTTTTCACCATCACTGAGATTTTATTAGATCAGGTGGTAAAATGCAACCTAAACACCTGTGATCACATGAAGGCAGACAGAAACAGGAAGTTGGAAAAAGTTTATCTGGCTTCATGAGCTCCAGGAAAGAAAGAAAGCAAGAATAAACAGAGCAGCTTGATGGAAACTGTCTCAGCACCTCCTCTAATGAACAGAGGCGCCATATCAGCTCTGCTTGCTTCTAAAAGTAGAATATTTCTTTTCTACACATTAGATCATTTCTGTCAGTTTATTTAATGATTTTTCACTTAAAGCTTCTAAAAACACAATTAGAATGAAACCGAAACAGTTTCTTTCAAATCTGCTTCCAGGTTTTTATTGTTTTCAGATTAAAATATTTAATATAAATCCTGGTGGAAAGGCGAGCTCTGCATTATTGGACAGGTGTGATTAAAAAGCTTTGTGGTTTTACCTGCAGCCACAGGATGAGCGGCAGGTCCTGGTAGCTGTCAGCATAATAGAGCCACCAGAAGATGTGGGCCCCTGGTCTGACCTCCACATAGTCCCACTGCTCCTTAGCAGGCGGCGGCGAGGAGGAGCCTGCAGACACCGGGAGCATTAACCATCTCTGATGGAGCAACCAGCTTTGCTTTCGGTTTACATTCAGCGGAGTCAAAGAGCTTAGAGAGGAAACAATCAAACCAGGAGATCAAGGAAATTAAACCGGATAAATCCGGAAGGTTTACCTTTGGAGACCAGAACCGAGAATAAAAATAATAAAGTGAAGAGTTCAGCGAACTGAGCCATTGTTCCTGCAGCTCTGCTCTCAATCAGCCGCTAAAGTCACATGATGCTGATCCAGTCAGCTGACAGAGGAGGAAGACACGACCTAGGTGGCGCGTCTCTATCAGGGGCGGATTTAGGAAATTTTGGGCCCTAGGCAAAGACAGGCAGGGGTCCCCTCTGAATGGAGAAAACAACACATAGAACAGACCCGTTCTCCAGATAGAGAAATGTTAATAGAATAGACATCCATTATCTGTTCTAGGTTGTGTCCCTCTCTTCTTGTCCCTTTTCTTCTTGTTTTCCTCTCTATGTTTTGTACTCAGCTGACTTTTCATGCTGTCTCTAAAGGAAGGAAAGATTTTTTCCAAGCACTAAGTTCACTTAGCTGATTGCTCCTTCCTGTGTTTCCAAAAAGGCCAAAGTAAATAACCCAGTCCTTCTTTTCACTGTAGACAAGCCATGATCTGCTTATCTGTTCTCCATTTTTCATTTGGATGAAATAATAGCTGCATGAATCATGACAGCAGACAAGATAGAGGAGAGCAGGAGGCGGGGTTACCAATCTACTTGCTCTGGAGAGCAGAGTTCGCTGCTTTTAGATGTTGTCTCCAAAGTCTCCAGTAGCAGAAAAAAGTCTCTAGATTTGGCGCTAGGAGCTTTCTAGAAATCAAAGTGCTAGAGGGGTCTGAAAAGTGGCTAAATATAGCGACTAAAGCGCTAAGTTGGCAACACTGCTCTTTGCATGGTTTGTTTTCAAATGGTTTGCTGCTGTCTGTTTGGACCTTTCTGAACATGTGCAGCAAATGGACTGATCCAATATGGTGGACACTCAAGGGGGGGCTGAGACACACTTAATATTATCAGCGTTCTGATGGCATTTTAGGAATAGTTGTATTAACCATACATGGAAACAGAGTTTTATGGGGCCCCCAGGAACATATTGCCTACTTATAAATCCTTCCCTTGCCTCTACGGAAACTATTTATGGTGCTCTAGTTCTAGTCTAATGGGAGGTGAGTTCTACCTCTTATTCATCGCATTTTTACTCAAGTAAAACTACAAAGGTAGTCATTTTAAAATGATTCATGCAGGCTTAAGATTTTATTCAATTTTTTTTTTTCTTAAAATTGCAAAAAAAAATACAAATGCTGGTTTTTCTAAGAATAAGATATTAAATATTTTATAAAGAGTAAATTCACCGTGACAGATTCAGGTGAAAGAAATGTTTTTCAAAAATATATTTTTTTTTATTTAGTTTGTTATTTTAAAACTTATTAAATCAATTCTTAATGCATTTTTTTTGTATTTTGGTCAGCAGAGGGTCATTTACTTTCAGTAAAAAAGAACACAGTATGTGGACACAATTTTATTTCAATAGTTTACTTGACCTTGAAATAAAACAGCATATTAATTTGATGAAAATAAGAATAAATCCATGAAGCAAAATAATCATAAACTGTAGTTGTTGTTGTTTTTCTGGTGAGTCGTGTTTTAAAACATGGAGCCAGAAATTTAACTTAAGTGAGAAAAGTGATACTTCATATAAGCACAATGCAATAAAACTACTCCTGTTTTTATTTTTAAAAGTAAATTTAACTAGTGACTACCTTCCTCTGGTCACTGCTAACTGACTGCAGTGGACAGACTTCTAAACATTTATACAACAAACAATAAATACAGTACCGAATATCAATAATACCAAAATATTTTACAACCATCAATAGTTAACAGACACCAGAGCAACAGACTTTTGGAAGTAGAAGAACTTAAGTAACAAGAAAATGTGTGTATACATGTAAATTAAACAGATAATATGTAAAGTTGTTTATAAATTAAGCATTGATTGAATAGATACATTGAATATATAATAAATAAACATAATAAACATTGATTCATAAGGATTCTATTAATATGAGTCTATGTTGATAACATTCTGACTTTACCTCAATACTTCGTTCTGTTTCAACATCAGCAAAGCGTATTATAATAAATTGATTGTTTATCTATACAATCACTGTTTTTCATGATATTAAAAGTTGAGTAATAATTAAAGTGAAAACAATTCAAAAGATGAAATTTAATATGATCAGAACAAATAAATCTGAAGTTTTAATTCAGCGTGTTTTTATTGGATAAATTCCCAACAAATATCAATTCAAAGGATTTTAAAAAAAAAACAATTCAACCAGATCGTCCAATCAGATCAAAGATTCAAAGTTTTTTATCTGAGGAAAAAAGCTGATTGCATCCAATCAGAATTAATTTGTCCTTGAGGAAGATTTATGGACACTCTACAGCCATCCCTCACTAATGGAGAATCTGTGTGACGTTGAGCTTATTATTGCAGTGACAGTGGAGAGGAAAACTCTCTTTGAACAGGAAGAAACCTCCAGCAGAACCAGGCCATCTGCCAAGATCAAACAAAACAACCAATTAGATTATAAAGCCTAATTTTGATATATTTCAAACATTTATCTGCAAAAGAGAAGCTACTGAGAGAAACAATGATTAGTAGACAAGGCCTTGATTGGTTTATATCATCAACAGTTTTAAGATGTGGCTGATATTAAGAAGTCCTTTAATTTTTAGAGCAGGCTGGACTGAATGCAGCTTAACCACATGTGACAGAAACAAAGATGCAGGTTGTGCAAAGCTTCCCTGATTTATACCACCTGAATTTAATATCCATGATAAGAATATAGAATAGAATTAAATTCAATTAAGCTTATTTCTATAGCACCAATTCACAACACATGCCATCTCAAAGTTTAGAGATTGAACTAACAGATTCTGCAGAGTGGGAGAATAGAGATAGAATGAAGCAGAATGATGAAAAAGGGGTCCCTATGTCCTCCAGCAGTCTAAGCCTATAGCAGCAGAACTATAGAGATAGCTCAGGATAACCTGAGCCACTCTAACTAGAAGCTTTATCAAAAAGGAAAGTTTTAAGCCTACCCCACAGTGGGACAGTTTATTTAATCAAAAACAAAAGAGGTAAATAAAAGTGTTCATGTTCACACAAAACCAACCTGAAAACAAACAATTCTAAAGGTTAAACTTGACTGCGTAGTGAAGGGAGAAGGAAGGCAGTGAGCGGCCTGGAGTTGATGAATTACCACCTCCAGGCCACCAGGGGCAGTATCGAAATAGGCGCAGTTTTATTTTGAAGGAACAAACCGGAAGTATTGATGTCCGAGCCTTCCAGGGAGGCATGCATGGTGTTTCTGCATGATGTCTGCCCACAGCAGCAAACTTATTCGCCTCCGCGTGCTGTTTGACTACCCACCGCCCGCCTGCGCGGGGTGCCGCATGTGCTGGCTGCTCGTGGACCTGAACACGTGCCGGGTGGTGGCGGACCTGGAGAGCATCATCAGAGAGCGCTTCGAGTTCAGCCGCAGCAGCATCCTGAGTCTGTTCATAGAGGACTGCTACCTGCCGCACACCGAGAGCATCTACGTGGTGCGGGACAGCGACAGCATCAGGTGCGTGATCCTCACACAGGAAGCTGCTGGAGAAACATCTGGAGTCAGGATCCAGATGTGCTGTTTGGACTGTTTTCCATGGATGTTCTCATCCTAATTAAGACTTCAGTTCAATTCAGTTTATTTCAATTCACATCGCATATCATCTCAGGTCACTTTCCAGTTCACCAGATCATCCAGTCAGATTAATTCAAAGTTTTCCATCTAAGGAAAACCAGCTGATTGCATGACTCATTGACTCTTCAGCAATCCCTCACACTAAGCATGCTTGTAGCGACAGTGGAGAGGAAAAACTCCCTTTGAACAGGAAGAAACCTCCAGCAGAACCAGGCTCAGTGTGAGCGGCCATCTGCTGAGGCCCACTGGGGTTCAAGGAGACAGAAGCAGACATAGAAAAAGAAGAGTAGATACAAAAGGCAACTGTCAACCAGCTCCACAGGCGGCCCCGTCCAGGAAACACACAGCCAGGCAGACGAGCTCCGAGCCAGCTCCCATGCCAGAGGATGAAGAGAGCACATCCAGATAGTCACAGTCAGAGAAACAGGACTACACTGGAAAACAGGCCAAGATCCAACATCTAGAAACAAAGGTGTTGATGGCAGCAGCACAGCTGATATTTCTCTCCAGGATGGAGTCACAGCCAAACAGGAACAGACCAGATGAAGCTACTATGAGAAAAAGCAGAGAGAGCAGAACGTAGAGATTGAACTAATAGATTCTGCAGAGTGGGAGAATAGAGATAGAATGAAGCAGAATGATGAAAAAGGGGTCCCTATGTCCTCCAGCAGTCTAAGCCTATAGCAGCAGAACTATAGAGATAGATCAGGATAACCTGAGCCACTCTAACTAGAAGCTTTATCAAAAGGAAAGTTTTAAGCCTAGCCTTAAAAGTAGACAGGGTGTCTGCCTCACGGACTAAAACTGGTAGTTGGTTCCACAGGAGAGGAGCCTGAGAACTAAAAGATCTGCCTCCCATTCTACTTTTAGAAACTCTAGGAACCACTAGTAAACCTGCAGATTGAGAGCAAAGTGCTCTGTTAGGAACATAAGGAACAATCAGACCTCTGATATCAGATGGAGCTTGGCCATTTAAGGCTTTATATGTGAGAAGGAGGATTTATTCTGTTGTTAATGGAAACGGATCAAAACGTTTACCACATTTAAGGATACCAATATTGCAGCTTTAAGTTATTGATACTGTTATTGACCCGATACGATTTCACTCAGAAATCATACATGAATGTGTTGTTATTCATTTTATAGTGTGGTTTAGAAAAGAGAAAAGGTCTGAACAGCTGCTGATGAAAACTCTCAGCCATCCAGGTCAAAGTCATTCTAAAAAGTAAACAAAACAATCCACTGTAATTAGTTTCTTAGATTTGGACTTAGACTTTATTCTCTTTTTGTACACAGAATGTATACTAAAATAAATTTCATTCAGTAAAGCTCTTGACACATTAATTTTTTAATTTCTTCTAAACAGTTTTAGCAGGAAAGTTAACAGTTCAGGTGTTAATTAACAAAAATGTCCCTCTGGTTCTTCCTATTATATATAGTAAGCATCTTGTACTGTTGGTCGGAGAGCTGAGGGAGAGATACCAGTGATTGACAGCGTCATGTGACCCAGGTGTTCCTCAGGGTTCTGTGTTTGGTCCACACTGAGTTGCATTTTCAGAGTAGTGACCTCTCTCTCCTTACACATGCTGGTGATGAGGTGCTGGGTGGAATTATAACCCAGTCGAAGGGGAGCAGATTGGATCCATAGATCTGAGGTCTCGTGGTTTATGCGCTAATTAACGTGTCTCTGATTGACATGTTTAATTGTTGACTCTTGTGCAGCTGGCGGGTCAGAACGGGTCACGCTCCATCAGGATGATGTAAAGTTGCACGGTTTAATCCGATTTTATATTAAATCTGGTTTTGGGGTTAATTTCTCAGAGCTGATAATCTGAACTCATTCCCCTCCCTGCAGTGTTTGGATTAGAATAGAAAGAAATATTAATAAAGTTAAGCTTGCTCTACTGATAAAATTCTAACTATTCACTGTGACGTCAGTAGGTTTTATACAGGAGGTGCGTGTCCTATAAAATGAAAGCTAGTAAAGCCGTGATATCTGGAACTGAGACGATTAATTAAATTAAACATTATTAGTCAGTTGATTCTTTAAATAATCCTTCACTAATCTGGTTGTTTAATCCTTACATACAGTAAATAGACTTTAAAATGCGATTGCTGAAAGAATAACCTGCTTCCAGGAGTAGTTTAGACCATTAGTATGGATGCATAATAAAGCTGTTTTTATTCCAAATGTTTGTTTGTTTGTTTAGAGATGTATAAATCTCCACTAATTGATTAGTTAAATAATCAATAACTGCTGTCGTCCTCATTAAGATTTAAACCAAAAAGTTTGAATCTAAAACTAGCTAAAATGAAGCAAACCGATATGATTCTGAGGGGCCGTTATTTCACCTGCGTTAGGGGATGATACTGTTTCCATGACGATTTGTGTGGCTGTGAATAGATTGGAGGACAAAGATGTGGCGTTTAACGTTTAACGCTGTGTTTCAGGGTGAAGGTGGAATGTCTTCCTCAGCTGAACGGACACAGCAGCGGTCCAGAGACGCCGAACGGAAACTGGAGAAAGAGGCGAAGGGACACAGCAGAGGATGGACCTGGAGACGGAGCAGGCTCAGGGCACAAGAAGAAGAAGAAGAAGACAAAGAAGCTGGAGGACGGCACTACGGAAGGGACAAACTTAGCCAAGGTCGACGACAGGAATAAAACATCAGAAACGAAGAAGGGCTTGAAAAAGAAGAAGAAGACGAGGCTATCTGTGGCTAACAGCCATGCTGCTGCCCCTAAAGCTTCGGCTGCTCCTCACAAACCATCAGCCCCTAAAAAGATGGCCGCCGTTAAAACCAGCAAAGCAAAAGCTCCTTCATCAGATTCCAGCAGCAGCGATGAAGAAACGGTCCGTCAGCAAAAACCCAACGCTGCTCCCAAAGGACCCCCGAAGCCCAAAAACCCTAAGCCTTCATCCTCATCATCATCCTCCTCAGAAACAGACTCCCCCTCAGCTGTGGCCCCCAGCAGCCCAGGCCCTAAAGCTCCTCCTGTGGCCCCTCAGTCAGCAGAAGGAGCCTCCAGCAACAGGGAGCCTCCTCACAGCGCGGCGCCGGAGCCACGCGTCCAGGACGACGAAGAGGAGGAGATCCAGCTGGTCATCCGCCGGCCGCAGCAGCCGTTCCTCAACATTCCCAGGAGGGGCCCCGGCAGGGGGGCCCGGGACAGTCCTGGAGCAGAGCGCCCCGGGTGGAGAGGTCAGAGAGACGCACAGAGCTGCACGAACGGAACAAAGACGCCTTCTGTCCAGACGGACGTTCTGACCAACAAGTCTGTGGTTTTTCAGGTACGCAGCCCCCCCACCCCAACACCAACACCAAATATTGCTTATTGGCTGAGAAATCCCAGTTAAACATGTTTTAATTGTTTTAAAAAATGTATCAGATTAATCGATTATTCAAATAATCATCAACTAATTTAGAAATCGATTAATTGCGATCTACTTAGAGCAGCATTTATACCAAGATTGTAAAAAAGATATATATATACATTTTTCATTTACATTTCCAAAAAATATATATATTTTTTCCATTTGTCAGCACCCTCCCCACCTTTTAGTTTCTCTTGGTTTCATTTCGTAGAAACTCTTCTTTAAGGACCCTCTGATTATTAATTGATTAATTGGAAAAATAAACGACAGATTTAGCGGTTTGTAAAATAATCGTTGTTTGCAGCCCCAGTTACTTTAGAACCGTCCCAAAAAGGACAGTGAGCGCAGTAAGAAATATAAAATACCAAAAATGAAACGGAGAAAAATAAAGAAATAAGATCATTAATAATAAAGGACTGGTAAATGATAATAAGATAAAGGGGTTGGAGGGGAGGCAGATATCTGATTGATGGAGCCTTTCATTCAGCAGCTGCTGTTAGATGCAGGAAGTTTCTAACGAACCAGGATGTTGGTGGAGATTCTCAGCCATCCAGCTCATCGTCGTTCCAAAAGGTTAAAGTTAAATAAAACAATCCACTGGTCTTTGTTTTCCAAGTTTGATGATGATTCCCTTCCCATCCAGGAAGCTTTCTCAATTCAAAATGTCTGGATTAGTGTTGAGTTCCAGGCTTTATAGAGAAGCCCAAACACTCGCATTGAAACTGGAAAACAAGCTCTGCCCCTTAATATGGGAGTCGTTGAGGTCGTCACTGGCCTGCAGTACCCGATACTGGCCCATTCCTCTGATAAGGCAGTCGTTAAGGGTCATTGTTGGCCTGGATGGGATTAACTTTTTGGAAGGAACCAGTATGAGCCGCCTGGTCAGCAAAGTGGAAACAGAGGGGTTGTTTTTAGAGGAGGGACACCCAGCAATGCCAGCAGGGGATCAGCTGAGTTTATCTAAAGCTTCGTCTGACTGTGGAGGGGGGGGACATCAGGCTGCAGGGCGGGGTGCAGAAACCAGGGTTGGTTTATGACCAAACTTTGGCTGGCCGATGCTTTGATTTTAGGTCAGAGATGTCAGAATCCAGTCCTCCATGGCCGCCGTCCCGCTCTGTTTAAATGCATCTGTGCTTTGAAACGCACCAGTCAAATAACTTGATCCCTTTCTCGACTCTGGAAAACTAGACTTCAACTGAGGAGCAACTAAGCCATCTGATTCACATGTTGGACCAAGATTATGTCTAAAAGTTGCAGGATATCAGCCCTCTAGGACCTGAGTTTCACCTCCCTGCTTTAAATCATCGTGGATTTTGCAGAAATCTTTAGAGGTTTAGGGCAGAAATCCTCGTTCTCTTTGCAGATCATTTAATTTACCTGCTCAAATGATGTTCAAACACTGACTTTTAGAAAGGTCCACTTATTTTTAGATCCGTTGTTAACAGCTGTGATGAAAAGGATCCCACAGGATGATGTAGCCACCAACATGCTTCTTACTGGGGATGATGGGTTCTGTTATCCTCCGCTTCTGCATGTTAAAATGAGCAGCGCTGCTTTTTATTTCACTGTCAGAATCCATGTGAATCTCATCTGAACACATTTTCCTTTTCAAACAGGATCATAATCATTCTGTTTGTTGTGGTCGGATATAATCTCAGTTAAAGAGCTGATGTAGGTGACTAACTAATGGGGCATTGATCAGTTAAAACCTTGGCGCCTCGCCCTCTCAGAGGTTTAGTTTTTGTCGGTGAAGAATCGCAGTGCCGGCCAAAGGTCGTCTATTAAATATACTCACAAGCACTTCTATATATCTATATCTATGTTCGGAAATATACATGCACAGACGGAGTAACTACTGAAATCAACACCTGCAGTCCTGATTCAGACCAACATCATTTGAGTTCAAAGTGATGAATAACAAAGGCTGTCGTTATAAGCCGATGAAGCTGCTGTTGGTTAGTCTGCTGTATCCATGGCGATAACTTCCTGACTGTCTGTGTGCAGAATGAAGCAGAACAGGCTCCTCCGAAGGACTACAGCTCCATGCCACTGTTAGCTGCGCCTCCTCAGGTGGGCCAGAAGATCGCCTTTAAGGTACGTTTGTTAGCGCTAATGCTAATGGAGGAAGGCTGCTTGAGACGCATGCATGAATGTTCTTTAGTCTTTGTGGAGCTCCAGCTTTGAAGGAAACGTCCAGTCAGCAAGGAATAATCAATGGGTCATTATTTATACCTAAAACTAAAACGTTCACTTAATTTAATTAATTTAGCGTAAATCAGAAAAATTATTAAAAACAATTTTTATCATCACTGTGTCTGGAAGCGGCCATTTTTGCCCAAATATAGTAGCCCCTCCCTCCTGCCATCTTCCAGCAGTGACGTCACGGTGCGGTAAGCCTAGCGCCATTCTCCCCGCTTTACAAGCTAAATCAATGGGAACTACTAGACACATCTGCAATCAACAACAATTATTGAAGATTTCCAGAGGACTTCACCATTGAAATTCACCAGAGCTATAGTGAAACTGACAATGCCCACGTGCATGGCAGCTGGATGCTGGAATACATCGGGGAAAAGTGAAAAAAAACTGTTATTTCACCTTTCTGATTACTCAACTCAAACTTTATTTATAAAGCACATTTAAAACAACCGGGGTTGACCAAAGTGCTGTACAGGAATCACAGTTAAGGAATATAAGATAAAAACTGAAGGCTAAAATACATAAACACATAAAAATATAATAAGATAAATGTTTCAATTAAAATACATTTTAGAATAAAATAAAATTTTAAATAAAATTTTGCCAAATGTCCACTTAGACATGATTAAAAGCCAGCTTAAAAGCCCTCCTCGGACGGGTTGGTCGTTGGATCGCCAACTTGAAGAGGGAGGATTTGCCATCGAACTTCTGGCCAGAGAAAAAACACGTAATATGTAGCCGACATTTGGAAGAAGAATGTTTTCAAGATGACTTGGATAATAGCGCGTTGTGACAAACACCAGATACAGCACTGGGACTTGATCAACAGCCGATACCGCACCGTGACAATGTCACTAACCAGTAGGTGGCAGTAGTGTTCTTTGACAAACATGGATGCCTCCAGTAAAGCACATTCACATGAAAATTACTCTGAATTAAAAACACTGATCATTTATTGAACAGGATGGAATCATTTCAGATTTAAAGAACTTTCAGAAGTTTGGATTCTGAAAATGAGCAGACTTTTCCTTCCCTTTAAAACTCACCTGTTTACTATATTTGATCCACTTTTTTTAGTAAAATCTGCTTAGATGTTTCTGCTGTTTTCAGTCCAAACATCAGAGACCAGATCAGGTTCTTTCTGCTTCATCTGCAGAATCAGTAATAGTCCATCATCACTTTGATTGCTTTAGGTTTCGCTGGGCTGAAAACACATCCTCCCAGTATAACAGAAGCTCTGCTAGCGGCTCCAAAATGTGTTTGATTAGAGAGTCTGAACTTTAACCCTGCAGAGAAAAAGCATCAAAGGACACTTTGAACCCATTTACTGTATTTATTTTTTTTTTTTTGTGGACGTAAACGCTCTTTATTCATTCATTCATTTAAACCACCCTTTTGAAACTGAACTGAGATCAGTCCGAGCATGGTAACCGAGATCACTGTTTAGTGTAAATGGAACGAAAACTGAGCTGGACCGTTCCAGAAACAACTGAACCACACTAACATGGTACTAGTTCATCAGTAGGACTCGCCGCAGTTCAGTTCTGGATCGATTCTTAGATAACAAAGAGCGCATGAGCAGACCACTTCACCTCCTTACAGTCAGCCTCCGTAATCAGGAAATTTCAGACATTCATAAAAATCCTAGCTTCCCTACCGTGCTTAACAGTGTGTTGAACCTTAATGCCTGTCTTTTTTTCCTGCGTCTGGAAGCCCTGATTAGACTATCATTTGTCGTATCCACTCCCCAAAAACCGAATTCACCTGACTCCCTGCAAACTTCCTGAATGTTACGGGCGCCGCCATGTTGGTTTGCTTGTTTACCTGTAGAAAGTGGTACTACCGTACAGGGCTCTATGTTAACCATTGACCGATCTCCCGGGGCAAGTAGTTTTATTGTTGGGAGAGTACAAATTTCATTACATTTGCCCGCTGGGCAAGTGCAACTATCGCAAAAAAAAAAAAAATTATTTATCACTCAAAATTACTTTAAGATCACCGAAATTCGATGAAAATGACCCAGAAGCGTTGTTGGCGCCATTTTTGTTGTTTTTTACACATTCTCTCGTGATTTGAAAAAGCCGGGTGATTTTCCACCAGATGGCGTGATTTTTGTCCACCTAGCTGTAATTTTGATGTAGTTACCAAAACGACAAGCAAGCTAGAAAGCGCTATCATATCTTCTGTACAGTGATGCAGGTCATACATTAAACAATGTTCATTAAATGTTTTTCTCTTAGACATTGGAGAGGTGCATTTAAATGTTATAGAGCTAAACATGTTAGATTGGTGACCTGTTATGTTATTATTATTGTCTTGTTGCTGCATTTATTTTGTCAGGGAAAACTAATCCTGAGTCAGTTAAAAGTCAGGGAATTCTGAAATGATGTCAGACTGTGGAAACCCTGTATAAAATAACTATGTATAATGATTCTCTAGAAAAGTCACATTATATTAATAGTATTATCTTCTATAAACATACCGTGACTCTAAAATAAAAGTTATTCATTTGTGACATTGACTTCTATCTTGTGATTTATCTTAAGTTTTTAACCTGTCAAGTTTTTTTTAGGTTTTTAACATTACAATTTATATTTTTCCAAGCACACAACAGTTTAAAGCAAAGTTTAGTTTGAAAAGAATGTGCAGGAAGGATTGAAAAGCATGTTAACACGGTAATGTAGGCTGGAGTTCATTATCTGACGCATGCAGATACACACCAGGAACCTGGAAACTTAAAAAATACTGAATTACAAAAAACATTTAAAAAACAAACATGTTTCATAGATATAAATATATACAAAAAGGAATATTAGGAACTATATTTATCAAACATTATACTGGGCAAGTAAAGATTGTTTCTGGGCAAATGAAATGAGAAAGGGTAAAAATCCTTAACATCAACCCCTGCCATAGATCGCCACTAGGAGGCGAGGAACCGCGCTAGCGTGGCGTGTGAATGGTCGTTAGGAACCGAACTTGGCACGGATAACTGATCCAAGATCGGCACGGATCGGTTCTCAGAGGGCAGTATAAATGGGGCTTTTCTTTCTACCCAGTGAAAAGAATGAATGACTTTAAATTAAGAAGAAAAACTCTGATGCAGAGATGAAGAGATCCAATCCAGAGTTCTTTACATGGAGCTGATGTTTCTCTCTATGTTCTGCTTATTTTTTAATAGAATAAAGTACATTTATATCTGTGTTACTTTGTAAATGTAACTCGCATAAAGGATATACGGTTCATTCGTTTAACATTTGAATGGCATCGCTATCAGATGGGTGCATCTGGGCTGAACCTGCGGTTTTCTGCAGCTCTTCCTCACTGCAACCCTCAGACTATTAGATCATCGCTCCGACAAACAATCTTCTTCTGCTCCTTTATTCTTGCAAAGAACAGGTTTTGTGAATTGAAATAAAAAATGTAACCCAGAAATTAAACTTTAAAAGGTTTTTCAACAAAATTTTCTGTTTCCTCAGATTCAGATTTTCCAAAAGAAATTCACACTTTTTTCAAAAGATTTCTTTTTTTTTTTAAGATTTCTTAATTTTTTATCAAGAAAATATTTAAAATTTTTTTTTTTTTTTTTTTTTTTTTTTTTTTTTTTTAGAGTTTTGGTTGTTTTGTTACATAAAAGTTTGATAAATACATTGATCAATACCGTTTCTGCTGGAGGTTTCTTCCTGTTCAAAGGGAGTTTTTCCTCTCCACTGTCGCTACAAGCATGCTTAGTGTGAGGGATTGCTGAAGAATCAATGAGTCGATGCAATCAGCTGGTTTTCCTTAGAAAGAAAACTTTGACTGGATGATCTGGTGAACTGTAAAGTGAGATGACATGATGTGAATTGGCGCTATAGAAATAAACTTAACTGAATTGAAGATAAATGTCTCTGAGGAATTGGTAGCATTCCTTTACTTTGCAGGATTTAATGTCCAGCTTCTGGTTCCTTCCAAACACATCTTTCCATAAAGATGTTGCTTTTATTTGCAGCCTTATTAACCAAAGAAAACATCAAACCTGCATCTTGTTAATTATTTCTCCTCATCCTTTTCATTTCTGAACAGCTGCTGGAGCTAACGGAGAACTACACCCCAGAAGTATCAGAGTATAAGGTGGGTAGAGTCCTCTTTGAAGGAGTTATTCCACATATTTGCTGCAGCCTAACAGTCCAGCATGTTTCTTTGTACATCAGGAGGGAAAGATTGTGAACTTTGACCCGACGTCCAAACAGATTGAGCTTGAGCTGCTGAATGCATCACCAGGTAGGAGCCATTTCTGCACAGTAAACAGAAAACAAGTTAAACGGAAGGAATAAAACCCGAGTCATTTGGTGGGAAGTAGAGTTTTTATTCCAGAAAACACGTTATGGTCATGAGGGAAACCCCTGCTCTGTCATGATTTTATCAAGAGCTCGGACCCATGCAGAGAAACCAATACAGAGAGACCAGGGAAAAAGTTAAACAGGTTTATTGAGGAGATTGTGAAGAATCCAGTGTTGCTCTGAACACTGCTCAACCGGAACTGGAAAGTGAGGGGAAGACACTGCGGTTAGTTCAGGCTCAGTGGGAAATTTGATTCTCGAACTTGAAGAGGAGAAATAGATTGCAGACTCACGTTTCCAGAAAAGTTATTGACTCTTTGACTCCAGTCGGTGTGGGGTGTTCCAGTGTTTGTCTCATTCGATGGAGGGTGGACAGGGTTTACCCAGAATGCGGTTGTTAGTAGGTGAACGGAGAAACTGACTGCCACTTAGATTTTCTGCGGTACTTGAATTGTTGTGGAGATGAATCCCTTGCTCAGTGTGAAGCTCAAACGATCCCTTGGAGGAAAGTAGATCCAAACCTCTAGTTTGAAGCTCAGATGATCCTTCCAGGGAGAGAAGTTCCAAAAACATCCAGTTTGCAGGATGACTTCCTGCTGAGAGGCAAAGACAAAAAACCATGTTAAGACTCAGGTTGACAAAAAGGTTGACTCAGCAAAACTCAGCTTGGCTAGAGTACCCTAAACTGGCAAACACTCTGGCGTTGAGGTAGTGGCAGTCAGCAGCTTAAGAGCACTCTGTTAACGAGGTAACCCTCTGCAGGTGTGTGAGGAGGCGGCCCAGGACCAGGCACCTCCTGGTGGAGGAAGGGAGACAAACA
This sequence comes from Cyprinodon diabolis, assembly GCA_030533445.1. Lineage (NCBI taxonomy): Eukaryota > Metazoa > Chordata > Actinopteri > Cyprinodontiformes > Cyprinodontidae > Cyprinodon > Cyprinodon diabolis. The sequence goes on from CM060077.1 coordinate 40,256,769, forward strand.
CAGAAACACAAACACACAGACAGGAGTCCTAACATGCTCCTCATTACTGGACCTGTTGTCCTCTCCACGCTGGACGTCTGCTTTGTCTGCTCTGTTGGTTCTTGCAGCTGATCAGTTTCTTAGACTGGGTTTCTTCAGCTGCTTTAAAAAAAATTACCCCCAATTCTCTCGAGGTGGGTCCTTATCAAACATGATTCCAGCAATTTACATGTTATCTCTTTGTAGAGGTGCATTCAGGAGCGCTGTGATGCAAAGCCATGCAGCAGGCAGGATCATTGCAGTGATGGGGAAGATCAGAACTGTTCTGTCGATTCGCGTTTCTTCAACCAATCAGGGACTGGATGTGGCTCTGAGGGAGGCTGAAGGAGCGCAGATAGAGACCAAACTTTTTACAATCCAACTGGAAGATAGAAAAGTAACATTGACTCAGTATGAAGTGAGGAACGCTCTAACCCTTAGGACTGTTAAATTATTCATCATTCATCCTCCTCCCTCGACTGTGAAGGAGACTTTAAACCTTGACATGCCGAGTTAGTGCCAGTGCTGAACAGCAGGGGGCTCCAGAGAGACAGCGCTTGTGTTTATTTCTCACTAAATGTTGTGAGGACTTCAGTATTTAGATGTGTTGGCCTCACCTGTAACAGTTCCAGAAATTATTTAGATATCTCCTGGAAGTGGGGGAAGGTCTGGAATCTATAAAGGAATTCAGACCAACATCACAAAGGATTAACTTCACTAAAGGATTAGGATCCATAAAGTATTAGGATCCATAAAGGATTAGGATCCATAAAGGATTAGGATCCATAAAGGATTAGGATCCATCAAGGATTAGGATCCATCAAGGATTAGGATCCATAAAGCATTAGGATCCATAAAAGATTAGGATCCATAAAAGATTAGGATCCATCAAGGATTAGGATCCATCAAGGTTTAGGATCCATCAAGGATTAAGAACTATAAAGGATTAGGATCCATCAAGGATTAGGATCCATCAAGGATTAGGATCCATCAAGGATTAGGATCCATAAAGGATTAGGATCCATCAAGGATTAGAATCCATCAAGGTTTAGGATCCATAAAAGATTAGGATCCATCAAGGATTAGGATCCATCAAGGTTTAGGATCCATCAAGGATTAAGAACTATAAAGGATTAGGATCCATCAAGGATTAGGATCCATCAAGGATTAGGATCCATCAAGGATTAGGATCCATCAAGGATTAGGATCCATCAAGGATTAGGATCCATAAAGGATTTGGATTCCTAAAGGATTAGGATCTATAAAGGATTTAGATCCGTAAGATCCATGAGACGGCGGTTATTTCCTGTATATTGATTGAACACAAAGACTGGTTTAGGTGTATTTATTACATAATGCTTTGCATTACAATAATGTTATTTTTTAAAATGAGGAGATGTCGTATTTTTTTATATATAACAGGTAATGATTGGACTTTATTACATCTTCTGGTAATTTGCGGGAAATTGAATGTTCGTCACGTTTTAGTCAGTTTTAAAGTCCAGATTTATTAGTTGCTGCATAATGTGGCCTGATAGCCTTGGTGTTGTGACTTAAAGCTTCAGTTCTATGGAGAAGCTGCTGTTATAGAAAAGTTTAGCTGATTGATTACAGTTGTCTCCATAGAAACAGCAGGTTCTCTAGCAGAACAGACCATTGGCCGCATTCCCTCTTTGTGTTTTTCACTCTATAATCTCATCTCCAGAAAACGTTTCCTTCCTTTAACCAAAAAGCTTTAATAAAACTCTGTATTAATATAAATGAATTATCTGAGCATCATTCCTGTGTTGTTTTAAAGGCTCCGTCACCCACCCTGTGATTTCACTTCCCCAGCAGCTCCTTCTGAACCTGGAAAGTTTGACCTGGTCTATCAGAATCCAGACGGCTCAGAGAGAGTGGAGTACGCCGTGCAGAGAGGATCTACGGTACGAGCTTCTACGGATTAGCAGCAATGAGCCATTCATAGTTCAGATTAAATCCTAGCCTTATTTGGATGTGTTTGTTAAATTGATCTGTGTCTGTTTCTCTGACAGGTGATGGAACGATGGGATTCTCTGCTGGAGCCCAGACTGATCATTGAAACATAGAAAACAAATGTATTTTCTGTCTTAGATGACATAAAGGCCATTTTATTAAAGTTTGATGTATTTTGGGACCTGTTCTTTTTTAGAAATGGGATTTTATTCTCTTTATTATGATGTTCTATTAAAATGTTGCTGCTAAAATCTTGCATCCTGTGTCGCTGTTTACATGAGGAAATAGAAATGATACAAATGAGGCCTTCATTTATCTCTTAAGGGGTTTTATAGAGAAGCTTATTAAAATCTGTATCTTTTAGTTTTTAAGTAAAAGGAATGATTTTTCTGTAAAGCTGTAAACAAACAAATTGTCCTTATTCTCAAATCATCACATTGGAAGCAATATAGGAATGTGGAGGTTGGAAGGAAAAAGTTTAAGGAATAACTTCCTTAAATAAATAGTTTTGTTTTTCTTTGATCAAATCCAGCATCTTAGCCTTAGACAACTTTTATTGTCATTTTGTATAGAGAGTATACAAAACGAAAATTGTTTTTGTACAGCTTTCAGACACTGAATGAGCAGCAGCTTATTATTTCCATTCATAAAGTGCAGCATTGATCAAATCTAAACAGTGTGGGAGGAAAAACATGGTGCAAAACGCATCCATAGGAAAGACCAGAGTAGCAAAAATGTGTAGATATATATGGTGCAAAATGCAACAGAAAAACATGATTTCTGTTTGGTTTGGTATCACTGTGATGCAGAGTCTCAATTTGTTACTTCCCTCTTTGATCTTAATTTTAGATGTGATTAATCTATCTCTGCTACAGGGATATGAACCAAAGGCTTTTAAGGTTGCTGTAATTAAACCTCTGCTTAAGAAACTGTCTCTTGCACCAGATGACTTGGTCAATTATAGACCTATATCCAATCTTCCTTTCTGATCTAAAATGTAAAAGTAGTTACCAAACAAGTGTGCGATCACTTCCACCATAATGAACTTTTTGAAGAGTTTCAGTCTGGCTTTAGAGCTCATCATAGCACTGAAACAGCTCTGGTGAAAGTCACTAATGATATTCTCATGGCCTCAGATAATGGACTTGTATCTGTGCTCGTCCTGTTGGATCTTAGTGCTGCATTTGATACAGTTGACCATAATATTCTTTTAGAAAGACTTGAATATTTTGTTGGAATTAAAGGAACAGCACTAGACTGGTTTAAATCTGATCTATCTGAACGATTTCAGTTCGTTCACATTAATGATAAATCTTCCTCATGCTCAAACGTTACCTGTGGAGTACCACAGGGATCAATGCTAGGACCAATTCTCTTTACTTTATACATGCTCCCAATCGGTAGAATTATTAGACAGCATGGGATTAATTTTCACTTTTATGCTGATGATACCCAGCTATATCTGTCTATAATCCAGATGAAGCTAACCCATTACATAGATTACAGGCATGTCTGAAGACATAAAAACCTGGATGACTCTTAACTTTCTCCTTCTGAATGCAGACAAAACAGAAGTTATAGTCTTTGGACCAGAGTCTCTGAAAAAGAAGCTGATTAGCCAGGCACTTCATTTGGATGGGATTAAACTGATTTCAGATAATAAAGTAAAAAATCTAGGTGTTGGTTTTGATCAGGACCTGTCATTTAAATCCCAGATCAAAGAGGTTTCTAGAATTTCCTTCTTTCATCTGAGGAATATTGCAAAAATTAGAAATCTCCTGTCCAGGGGTGATGCTGAGAAACTAGTCCATGCATTTGTTACTTCAAGGCTGGACTATTGTAATTCTTTACTATCAGGAAGTCCACAAACTGTAGTTAAAAGCCTTCAGCTGATCCAAAATGCTGCAGCCAGAGTTCTGATGAAAATTAAAAAGAGAGATCATATCTCTCCTATTCTGGCTTCTCTTCATTGGCTTCCTGTTAAATCCAGAACAGAATTTAAAATCCTCCTTCTCACATATAAAGCCTTAAATGGCCAAGCTCCATCTTATATCAGAGATCTGATTGTTCCTGATGTTCCTAACAGAGCACTTCGCTCTCAATCTGCAGGTTTACTAGTGGTTCCTAGAATTTCTAAAAGTAGAATGGGAGGCAGATCTTTTAGTTATCAGGCTCCTCTCCTGTGGAACCAACTACCAGTTTTAGTCCGTGAGGCAGACACCCTGTCTACTTTTAAGGCTAGGCTTAAAACTTTCCTTTTTGATAAAGCTTCTAGTTAGAGTGGCTCAGGTTCCTGAGCTAGCTCTATAGTTCTGCTGCTATAGGCTTAGACTGCTGGAGGACATAGGGACCCCTTTTTCATCATTCTGCTTCATTCTATCCCTATTCTCCCACTCTGCAGAATCTGTTAGTTCAATCTCTAACGTTCTGCTCTCTCTGCTTTTTCTCATAGTAGCTTCATCTGGTCTGTTCCTGTTTGGCTGTGACTCCATCCTGGAGAGAAATATCAGCTGTGCTGCTGCCATCAACACCTTTGTTTCTAGATGTTGGAGCTTGGCCTGTTTTCCAGTGTAGTCCTGTTTCTCTGACTGTGACTAACTGGATGTGCTCTCTTCATCCTCTGACATGGGAGCTGGCTCGGAGCTCGTCTGCCTGGCTGTGTGTTTCCTGGACGGGGCCGCCTGTGGAGCTGGTTGACAGTTGCCTTTTGTATCTATGCTTCTTTTTCTATGTCTGCTTCTGTCTCCTTGAACCCCAGTGGGCCTCAGCAGATGGCCGCTCACACTGAGCCTGGTTCTGCTGGAGGTTTCTTCCTGTTCAAAGGGAGTTTTTCCTCTCCACTGTCGCTACAAGCATGCTTAGTGTGAGGGATTGCTGAAGAGTCAATGAGTTGATGCAATCAGCTGGTTTTCCTTAGAAAACTTTGAATCAATCTGACTGGATGATCTGGTGAACTGGAAAGTGACCTGAGATGACATGATGTGAATTGGAGCTATCGAAATAAACTGGACTTTTTGAGTCACAATTATGAGATATTCAACTTTCAAACTTCATATTCAATAATTATGACTTTCTCCTTGGAATTGTTTTACTTTCATGTGGCCTAAACTGGCTTCCATACGTTTCGGAGCCTCCAGCTGTTCGCAGCCTGGAGGCCAAACACATCTGGCTGTTGCTAGGCAGCCGGATGCTGACGGAAACCCTTCGGCTCGGATCGGGAGTCATCGTGTTTTTCCGGATCCTGTCACGTCCTCCGCGGTGCTGCTGATGTCAGTCCGCCGCAGCTGCGGGATGATGGCGAACAACAAAGCGGTTCTGATCCGGTAATTACGACCGAGCCAAAGTGCAGAGAGCGATGGAGAGAGGCGGCTTCCCCGAACAGAACCAGATCCTGCAGGTTCTGAAGAGGCTGAAGGAGGTTTTTGATGTGTGCGATGAGGATGCTGACGGCTTCATCCGGGTGGAGCACCTGATGGACCTTGGGCTTCAGTTCGGTCAAGGAGACGAGGTGAGCTGAAGGGAAAGCGGGGCTGCTGAGATGAGAATCATTCAGTCTCTGAGGGATGGAGAGCTGGAGGAGGAAGGAGCCGCCTGGAGACCAGCTGTCAGTCCGCAGCTGGAGGAGATTTAATCCCAGCTTTAGGAGGAGTTTAGGCTGTTCACTGATCCACACTCTGACTGCCTGTTTGTTCCCTAAAAACAGGAGGATTCTGGAAGACATTACTGAGGATATGGTCTGTTAAAACCAGGTCTCTAAACCATTAGATTCAGGGGCGGATTTAGGAAATTTGGGGCCCTAGGCAAAGACAGGCAGGGGGCCCCTCTGAATTGAGAAGACAACACATCAAACAGACCCATTCTACAGATGGAGAAATGTAAAGTCATAGTGAAATCCTATTTAAATATCATCTCATCCTGACTTAAACAGAAGGGTGTAGGTTTGATTCCAGCTTTGGTAGGGACACTATTGGTCTCCAGTTTCATTGGTCTGATGTCATTGATCTCATGTTAAAATATGCATGCTCTTTTTTACACTTAATGTGAGCATCAGGACACATTTTGTTTAAAGAGAACAGCAGCATTTTTTGCTACATTAATACGAATCTTATAAGCGCTACACGCACTAGATGCTGTTTATTAATGTTTAAAATATCACTGGCTCTGATGAATCTGGAATTAGGACTTTGGTTTGCATTTTAAATTACCAGCGACTAAGATGGTGCATATTTAACCAAATATAGTCTAATTCCTGTTATATTTGGATTTATCCTGTTTTCTTTTGAAGATATAGAATTGTACGGAGGTGAAACCTACTCTTATTTTTTATCTAATATGCTCTCTAAGTATCATGCAAAATAATACATTAAAGGGACGGTAAATAAATGTATTTTATTAACATGAGCACTGGAACTATAAGAGGAACTGACACTGAGCATTTAAAATGTTAACTTCACTCTACAAGTTGTACATCTGGGCTGCAGTTACTCTGTGTCGCCCATTTCACGTATTTTATCTGGGGCTGAAACGATGAATCATATAAATCAATTATTAAAATAATCATCAACTAATTTAGAAATGTATTCAATGTTATTTGGAGTATAGGGCCACTAAAATGTGCCTTTACCGACAGAGCGACCCACTTAGAGCAGGAATTATACCAAGATTGTAAAAAAATATGTAAACGTTTTGCATTAAGATAAAAAAAAAAAAAAAAAATCTGTCAATATTCTCCATCCAGAACTCCTCAACAGGAAACATTTCTGTTTCACCTGATTTCATTTCGTATAAAAATCTTCTTTAAGGAACCTTTGGCTTTCTGATTAATTGATTCATTAAAAAAATAATCGACAGATTAAACAATTTGAAATATAATCAATAGTTGCAGCCCTAATTTTATGGTAACAGTCCAAACACATTTCTTCCATCATGCAGCAGTGAAGGGCAGCTGCTTCACCCTGAGGCTGCCCTGCAGCATTATATCGGTTTCCTACAATCATATAATGTTTCTATTATACATGTGTGTTTTTAATATTAAAGGATTAAATGTAACACAACCTTTTATCATCATCCTATATTACTCACTGTCTGACTGTTTAAATAGCTCCTTATGTCTATTTTCTTTTTTAGTGGCATCCTCTACAAAGTACAACACTAAGAATGAGCCTAAAGTTATTCAAATATAAAATCACTTTTAACAATTATAAAGACAATTTAACACTATCTTATCTGTAATGTAAATGTATCCAAAATAAACAGCCAGATTCCAGCATTATTTACCAGACATTAATGTTTGTATTAATTTACCTATGGACCGTGTGGGAATGTAGAAACATAGAGCACCTCTATTTATCCTATTTCTAGAAGTAAAAGTCAATTAAATAGAACTATTTTTAATGTGGAAAGCGAAAAATAGCAGATCTTCAGCATCCTTCTCATGTTTTTATGTTGTACAAAAGAAATAACAGCTGTTATTTATACCTGAATTGCCATCAAAAATGAAAACAGTAATATCAAAAACATATTGGTGAAAGGGAATCAGAAATGTTGATAACTTACAGTCTTTGTTCATTTTAACAGCTGTTTTCTGAACTCCTGTCTGACTGACTATTTAGTTTTAGAAAAGAAATCCTAACGTTGGTTACTTTCATTTCTCAAGTTCCACAAATAAAAATTCTCTGCTGCTTCTTTACAGAACTGTAATCAGAAGCTTTCACCTGTTTTAGCATTTGATAATATTTAGTTTTTTAATTGGGACTAGTTTGGTAGCCTAATATTAATTTTGGTAACCGCAGTATTCTAGTGTTCCAAGCACGCACGCGCACACACATACAGACTAGAAAACAAGTAATCAGAAAGAGAGAAGGCAGAAAAATGTTAGATTGTAAATTATAAACATATTGTTCACATCGAATTTTGGGTAGGGACAAGTAGTCGATCCAAAATGTTGGTAGGGACGTGTCCCTATGTACTCTTAATCAGACTGTTCCAAAACTTTGAAAATTTATATTTAAAAAACAAATCCTCTTTCAAAATCTGTGTTTTATTTTTCATTATCTTCTGCAGGCCAGTTAGTTCTACGTCAGCCTGAACACCTAAATTCGGCCAATCAGATATCAACGGTCATCTGTCAATCAAATGTTTTCAGTCATAGCATCTTGATTTATGTGTCGCAGCTAATATACGCAACGGTTGAAATCGGAATCCTTTCCTTTCCCATTGAGTTGCGTCCCAGTGTTCACGGGGATGGACGTCTGTGTCTTCGGCAGGCGTAGAGCTAACAGAACTGGCAGCGTTGCGAGGCAAGGGCTCAAACATGTACGGCTGGAAGCCTTCTACACCAAACCAAGCTTCTGCCGCCCTGGCGTCCTCTTCCACATCTTCGTCCCCGCTTTCCTCCTCTAAATAAGAAATGGATGACGGAGGAGACTCATCCACGACCTCCGACACTAAACTCTCCTCCTCTTGCATGTTTCCGCTGTCCATAGCGTTCCTTGACAGCGTCGTTTCTAAGGCACCAATTTAGTGCTACTTGGTCCCAATGGAATTTCCCATTGGGAACCTACTAGCACTAAGTTGCTAACTGGTTAGCAAGGGGCTTTCGACAAACCGGCCACAACCAAACGTGCTTGCGAACCTTCTGCCACAACAATCACGCTCCTTGATAAACGACCAATCACATTCACTTTATTCACTCGTGTAAAGTCGGGCACCACTGGGAGAATTTGGAAATGCAACCATTGGAACGGCCACTTCCCTACGACTTTAATAGAATAGACATCCATTATCTGTTCTAGGTTGTGTCCCTCTCTTCTTGTCCCTTTTCTTCTTGTTTTCCTCTCTATTTTTTGTACTCAGCTGACTTTTCATGCTGTCTCTAAAGGAAGGAAAGATTTTTTCCAAGCACTAAGATCACTTAGCTGATTGCTCCTTCCTGTGTTTCCAAAAAGGCCAAAGTAAATAACCCAGTCCTTCTTTTCACTGTAGACAAGCCATGATCTGCTTATCTGTTCTCCATTTTTCATTTGGATGAAATAATAGCTGCATGAATCATGGCAGCAGACAAGATAGAGGAGAGCAGGAGGCGGGGTTACCAATCTACTTGCTCTGGAGAGCAGAGTTCGCTGCTTTTAGATGTCTCCAAAGTCTCCAGCAGCAGAAAAAAGTCTCTAGATTTGGCGCTAGGAGCTTTTTAGAAATCAAAGTGCTAGAGGGGTCTGAAAAGTGGCTAAATATAGCGACTAAAGCGCTAAGTTGGCAACACTGCTCTTTGCATGGTTTGTTTTCAAATGGTTTGCTGCTGTCTGTTTGGACCTTTCTGAAAATGTGCAGCAAATGGACTGATCCAATATGGTGGACACTGATGGCATTTTAGAATTTTTATCAAAAACATAATTAATGTGCACAATTAAGGAATATTTGTAATAACCATACATGTAAACAGAGTTTTATGGGGCCCCCAGGAACTTGGGGCCCTGGGCTACTGCCTAGTATTGCCTGATGGTAAATCCTCCCCTGGATGAACCATCTCATTTAATTCATATTCATAGATCAACATCAGCAGATTTATTTACGGTCTGAGGTGTTTTTCATATTTTGTGTTTGATATTCTAGAAACAAAATCTTTGCAGATTGCTGTGGTAATGATAATGATTAGGTCGGGACTTTGACTAGGCTGCTCCCACGTCTTCATTTTGTTTTTCTTCATCCATGCGAGTTGGAGCTGCTGAGGGTCATTTTCCTGCTTCAGAAGCTAACTGCAGGTCTCCAGCAGATGGACAGATCTTCTCCGTCAGAATTCATGTTTCGATTTATCACAACAGATCTTCTTGTTATTGAAGCTGCAAAAAGGGCCCAGACCATCACACTACCGCCACCGTGTTTTACTGTCAGCATGATGTTCTCTTTCTGAAATGTGGTGTTACTTTTAGCCCAGATGTTAAGAGACACAAACACCTTCAAAAAGTTCCACTTGTGTCTCATCGGTCCAAAGAATATTTCCTCCAAGATCTTGGAGATCCTCCAGATATGTTCCGGAAAAATTCAGATGAGCCTTGATGTTCTTTCTGCGATTTTCCTTTATGCTATGTTCAGACCGCAAGCAGGAGGAGGAGTAAAAACGTGCATGCTGCATTGAAAGCGAATACAACATTTATCCCTTTGGATGGAACAGGTGAACTGGGAGCCTTCTCACTCTGGGTCGCTCACAGATGGCTTATAGATCTAAGAAATTCAGATTTCCACAGAGCTTTAAAAGAGGGGTTTGACCAGAGGTGTGAAAAGCATTAATGTTTATTACTCAAGTATATTTAGAGGATCAACTTCAGCTTTTTACTCCAGTAAAAGTACCATTTTTAAAACTATTTAAAGTATAAAAGTAAAAGTAATGCAGGAAAAAATGTTAAGGACAGAAGCTTTACTGCATTACCCGATTAAAGGAACATATATCTACAACTATGGTCTACGATAACTTCCTTAAACTTATTTTCTTAGTTTTATAACTAATGGTAACAGTGTCACATTTAACTTAGCATCATCTTGAAAAACTATTTTATTTTGATATGTGGTGAGCAACAAGTTGGGGCAGCACCAAGTCCAACCATAAAGAAATTAATTGTCTGGATAAAACTAATTATTTTGATTTTTTTTTTAAATACGAAAATATAATGTACGGAAGAGGATTAGGGCCACTGAAAAAAAAAAAGTTAACTGATTTTTAAATGTTTTTTCAGTTTAGTATGAGAAAAAAAAAAATCAGAATTCTGACTTTAATCTCAGAATTCTGACTTTTTTCTCAGAATTCTGACTTTAATCTCAGAATTCTGAGAAAAAAGTCAGAATTCTGAGATTAAAGTCAGAATTCTGATTTTTTTCTCATACTAAACTTTTCCACTGGCCCTAATCCTCTTCTGTACTTCCGTAATAATGAAAATGAGCTTAAATGAAAGAAAGCTATTTATCTATTTTTAAAACGTAAGGAGGAGAAAGTTGACATAATTGCAAAAAAATTTAAGGATTAGAAGTAAAAAGTTGTCTAAAAAATAATTACTGCAGCAAAGTATAGATAGCCAACATTTCTATTTATTAAAATAACAAAGTATTTGTAATTTGTTATTTGGTGCCTCTGGGTTTAACTCATAGTAAATATGAACATGAATCCCTAAAACACGATTAAGAGATTAAGAGAACCTGTAAATGACAATAAAAACCAGGTTGAAAATAAACTGAAGCGAAACTCTAATTAATCCTTGGTAGGAATCACTGCTGACAAACAAAGTAAACAATCAGATCAGCTCTAAAGTCTGTTTTTGGATATAGCTGTTTACATCATGAACCGTGAATCAGTCTGGCTCATTGGTTTCTACCTCAGCTTTAAATGAATGATCAATATCTAAAGGTTAGTTTACACATTCATGTTACAGGTCGACTATAAGGAGAAAGTCAACCTTTTGGATTTCTTTCATAATTTGCTGTTTTAAGTAGAAAAGAAGTTCACAGATTTATCCAACTATTTGATGAAACGTCAATCATGCTTGAAGCTTCATTCATGTTTTTCCACTAGAGGAAAGTGAACCTGTGTGTTGTTGCAGGTGAAGAAGCTGACTGAGCATCTGTGTCCCAATGCTCACGGTAAAATCAACTTCAAAGACTTCTGCCACGCTGTGTTCGCCAGCAAAGGTAAGAGCATTTCATCACATTTGATCCATTATTAAAACCTCCGCCTGACTGAACTTTTCTGCCCATATTAATCCATCCTAAAACATAAACAAGCAGCAAGTTCAGCTTTAGATTACAGTCAGGTAAGAAACAAAGTATGCCTTCTCTTACCTCTAAGATTTTAATAAGAAAAAGTATCTGTATCTAACATCAAAGTTAGAACGCAACTGTCATATTTTATTAAAGTGATGACCACAAAACATGTAGATAGAGAATATATAGAACTGAAGAACTTAGACAGGGTTTCTTTATATGGTTGTTTTACAGGATTATAACGAACAAAGAGCCCTAAAACATTATAAAGTCTTTATAACAGCTTTTTCATCTACCTGATTACATTTTTAAATTACAATAATTCAGTTCAGTTTACTTCTATGATGCCATTTCACAACACATGGCATCTCAAGGCACTTTGCAGAAACAATTCAACCAGATCATCCAGTCAAATTCATTCAATGTTTTCTATCTAAGGAAAACCAGCTGATTGCATCAAGGCAATCCCTCACTCTAAGCATGCTTGTAGCGACAGTGGAGAGAAAAAACTCCCTTTTTTTGGCTCATTTTTTGGAAAGTAGGCTGACAGGAGGGGGGGCATGAGAGAGGAGGAGAGACATGCGGGAAAGGACCACAGGCCGGATTCGAACCCGGGTCGCCGCTAGGACTAAGGCCTCCATACATGGGTCATTTGCACTAAGCACTGCGCCACCAAAGCACGCCCAGAAAAACTCCCTTTGAACAGGAAGCAACCTCCAGCAGAACCAGGCTCAGTGTGAGCGGCCATCTGCTGAGGCTGACTGGGGTTCAAGGAGACAGAAGCAGACATAGAAAAAGAAGCATAGATACAAAAGGCAACTGTCAACCAGCTCCACAGGCGGCCCCGTCCAGGAAACACACAGCCAGGCAGACCAGCTCCGAGCCAGCTCCCATGTCAGAGGATGAAGAGAGCACATCCAGTTAGTCACGGTCAGAGAAACAGGACTACACTGGAAAACAGGCCAAGCTCCAACATCTAGAAACAAAGGTGCTGATGGCAGCAGCACAGCTGATATTTCTCTCCAGGATGGAGTCACAGCCAAACAGGAACAATTTACGTTTAAAATAAGACAGAGAACAATTATGTTGTCTAACTTTGAGTGCTTATTATCTAATTATCTTATTTTAAGAGTAAAAATACTCATGCCTTTGACAAATCATCTTATTTTGATGCTCAAATTATAGGAAAATGCACTTAATTTAACAACTTGTGCCTATTTCTAATGTGTTTTTGCAGTGCAGGAGTTCTTCACTTTGGGTAATTTCACGTTGCAACAACAATCAGGGACTAGATGTGGCTGTGTGGAGGTGAAGGAGGCAGCAGGACTAGCTTTTTTTAAAAATCAAAATGGAAGACGGAGTAAAGGGGGGTGCTCCTCAGAGGTATGTAGGTATTTTCATTTAGCCCTTAGAAGGATTGTTGAATCATTAATTATTCGTCGTCCTGCAGCGCAGACACCAGTCAGCCACCTCCTCCGCCTCGTGATGTTAGCCTCCAGAGTTTCTGCTGGCCAGCCTCCTCCTCTCCCCTGCTCTGCTGGTCCCTCTACCACTGTCTTCTACAATCTCCTGCTTTGGTTCCCCAGCTTTGGGGGGGCGGCTGCCTCAATCGGTTCTGGTGTTCTCTCTGCTGGGGTTCTTGCTGTTCTTTCCTTCTTCTGACCTCAGCAACCATGATCCAGCAGTAATTCCTGTACTCCTTGAACTGGGAGCGTCTCTGGAGGATCCGGTAGATCCAGGCGCCCCAGAATCTTTGTCCGGCTTTTCAAAGTCGCCCTGTAAAATCCAGCTCAGGCATGTTAAGTGAAACCAACAACCAGCAGAGATGATGATGTCGTAGAGCCTTTCACATTCCGTAAAAATTCTGGTTTCTCACCAGATGGATTTCTGGTGTAATATCAGGCAAACAAAGCAATGGGCAGTGTTTTTTTTGTTTTTTTACTGCTTCCACGGTCTCTGTGAAGGAACCATATAGCTTCTTTCCCACTGAAAGTAGCGGGTCAATGTGTTTTTTTGAACATGGGGCGATCCGCTAACAATCAGCATTTGACTCCCTTCCCATTGGTAAAAAAATCTAACCCCTCGCTGGCTGCTGCGTGGTGTCTGTCCCCCCACCGCTGAGCATCTGGTGACACCATCACGCTGGATTAGCATTGGTGTGCGTACCTGGGTTCTCTCCAGGCACTCTGGCTTCCTCCCACTGTCCAAGAACATGACTGTCAGGTTAATTGGCTTCTCTAATTTCTCCTCAGGTGTGAATGTGTGTGTGTCTTTGTTTGTCTCTGCGACAGATTGGCGATCTGTCGCAGGGTGGACCCCACCTCTCGCCCGTAGACAGCTAGAGATAGGCATCAGCACCCCTCGCATCACCAGCTGGGATAAAGCTTGATGGAAAATGGATGGAAAGACAATTTGCCCAATCCGTTTCTATGCGCTGGAAAAAACGATCAAGAAATAAGTTAAAATTTCCTAAAATAAGTGTATTTACCCTTTATTTGAGTAGGTAAATTAGATAGTTGCGAATGGAATGAGTATTTTGACTCTTAAAATGAGATAATTAGATAATATGCACTTGAAAGAAGACAATGCCAAGTGTAAATTGTCTTGTTCCATTGGCAAAATGTCTCTTTTACCTCCTCAATCCAAGAAGAAATGCACTTATTTTAAGAAAAAATGAGCTATATGGATTTCGATTTTTTCCAGTGTGGACACTAGTATTTAGTGATGGCACGCACGGTGCGAAAGTTGTTGCATGTGAGCTCCTGATTGTTCCTTTTAGTGCGTTTACATCAAATACAAACAACAGGAACGGAGTGAGTGATTTACACGTCATTCCTAAGTATGAGGGGGATCAGGAGCAAATGAATGGTTGGCAATGCGGCAGATGTGCAAACTGGGCCAATAGAGGTAAGTTGACCTGTGAATGGGGGAGTGGAGGCAGGAACAGAGCACAGACATTTAAACAGCTAAGCTTTTCATATCGGTTTAGTCTCCTTTTATGTTTCTAAGAAATCATTTCTACCACTTCTTCTCCTCCCCTCTCTGCTGCAGGTTTTGGAGAGATATTAAAGATGGCGGTTGGTTCTCGGTGTCTGACATCCCAGCATCAGTCGGTCACTGACAACGGCTACATTTATCAGGTAAACCTTTGTATCAATGGGGACCTGGAGTTTATAGCTGTGAGACAGCAAAACTGAGACAGTTTATCCACAGCTTCAGCTGCTGCCCACCTGATTGGCTTCCTGCTCTTTATTAACAGGGTTTGTGGCTCAATGTCACAAACCAGAGATGTGTAGATGGCCAGTATATGTTGATGATATCTTTATCATTTATAAATGATGACAGTATACACTAAACATTGTTTTTTTCTCTAATAAGATGTTCACTTAAAGCCTTGCAAGAGATTAGCTCAGCTCCACAGTTGCTTAGCAACAGGAGGAAAAGGAAAGAGAGCTGGAGGCCTGGCGTTGCCCCGACAAAGATCCTGTACTCTAACAAAATGATGCAGCAATGGTTTAAGGGATGTAAATGTCTGAATAAAATTATTTATGAGTAGATTTATTGCATCTAGAAACATTTAGTTGGGACAGGTTGACATTATAATATGTATTTAAATACAGCTATCCTAACAGGTTTAAATTTAAAGGGAGTTACATCCTGCCGGAGTAGTTTTTTTCTAAAGAAATGCTATTGTTTGCCTGATTGTTTGAACTGTCTATTCCTACAACTTATTTGGAAACTACATACATGAAGTATTTTCTTTCATGTAAATGAGAACGAGTTGAGGAGAGTCTCAGAAAAACATAAAGCAGAATTTCTTTTTTTTTTTTTTTCAAACGTCAGCCCCTTTTCTAAAGGTTAGTCCCGGGATCTGTAATCCCTGCTAACAGGAATCCTGGGGAGTTCATCAGCTCCTGTTCTAATTCACTCCGAAGCCCCCAAACTGAGAGAAACTGCTCTATACCTCCAGCCCAGTGGGGGGCGCTAACATAAACACAACACTGGTTTTCCCTTTACTTCCACTGCCAACCAGCTATTAGAAAATGATAAAAGGCTTAAATTGTTTGATTTTGGTTTATTTGATCAAGCTGCATCTAAGTTTGGAGCTGTGGTAGCTGAATTTGGGAGCTAACTCTGAATCTCTCCTCCTTTTTAAAAAAAAAATTAGTTGGAGACATTATTGCCCCATTTAAACTTCCCTGTAAAAAACAATCTGTGCCGGGCCTAGATCAGTGCTGAACTCGGTTCCTTAAGACCGTTTACACATCTAGCTAGCACGGTTCCTCGCTTAGTGGCGATCTACGGTACTACCGCTCTCTAAAGCTAAACACGCAAATCAACATTGTGGTGCCTGTAAGATTCAGGAAGTTTAAGGAGAGTCAGGTGAAGAAGGCAGCCTTTGGTGAATTTACCTGACAGAGTCAGCTTTTGGGAAGTGGATACGACAAACTATAGTCTAATCAGCAGTGTTGGGCACGTTACTTTGAAAAAGTAATTAGTTATAGTTACTAGTTACTTCTCCCAAAAAGTAACTGAGTTAGTAACTGAGTTACTCCACAATAAAAGTAACTAGTTAGTAGAAAAAGTAACTATTGTGTTACTTTTGCGAGTGTATGAAATTAATAACTGGGGATGTCTAATTCTGAAATCCTGTGTTTGTGTTGTTATAGATACTGCAACATGTAGCTATATCTATCTATCTATTCCATCCATCCATCCATCCATCCATCCATCCATCCATCCATCCTTCTCCCTTTCTCCATATAGGCTAATGATCGTTCACGCTCTCCATAGTTCCCATGTGGCGGGGCTGTTACGCGCCTTTAGCAGCATGCGCGTTTCCTGTCGCTTGCGAGGTGAATCGTGCCGCCGTGCTGTGCAGAGATGCAGGGGAAACCGTATCTGATGGGGAAACGCAGCTTCACGTAACACCAGTATTTCCATCTGGAAAGCGCTGTTTTGCCGCTGGAGTCCTCCTCACTCTCCATCCTCCCCTCTCTCATGACGCGCGCACGAGTCCTATCATTAAAAAAGGTTAATTGTGCGACCTGAGTAACGTGCAGTTATAGTTGCAGTAGGAGTAATAATTTTGATTATTTGTTACTAAAAAAGGTAGCGGCGTTAGTAACGCCGTTACTTTCAACGCCTTTACTCCCATCACTGCTAATCAGGGCTTCCAGATGCAGAAAAAAAACAACAGGCATTAAGGTTCAACACACTGTTAAGCATAACCATCGTGTGGCACAGTATGGAAGCTAGGATTTTTATGAATGTCTGAAGTTTCCTGATTACGGAAGCTGCTGTAAGGAGAAGACGTGGTCTGCTCATGCGCTCTTTGTTATCAGAGAACCGAGCCAGAACTGAGCCACGCTGATGAACTAGTACCATGTTAGCACGGTTCGGTTGTGTCTGGAGCGGTCCGGTTCAGTTCTGCGTGCCATTAACACTCAACAGTTGTCTTGGTTACCGTGCTCGGACCGATCTCGGGACGGTTTAAAAGGGTATTGTAAATGGGGCTTATCCACATATTGTTCTGTTCTTAGCATCTAGTCAACGCTCTGATGGGTTCATGGACACCTGCTGACATAGTGATGTAAAGCTGTGTGTCGTCTGCATAGTTATAGTAGCTGAGCTGGTTGTTTGCTATAATCTGAGCTAAGGAGAGCATGTAGATGTTGAATAGGAGGGGCCCCAGAATGGAGCCTTAAGGAATGCCGCATGTGATTTCTCTGATCTCTGATTTAAAGTTCCCTACTGACACATAGAAGTCCCCTTCTTTCAGCTGGGATTTAACCAGTCCAGTGCTGTACCAGAAAGGCAGGCCCAGTTTTCCAGACACTCTAATAAAATTGAGTGATCATCAGTATCAAATACTGCACTGACATCCTGTGCTGGTATCTACTGTGGTTCTTCAAGAGTCTGAATTTATACGGATATCATTGAACACCTTAATCAGAGCAGTTTCTGTACTATGGTTGGCATGGAAACCTGACTGGAAGACATCAAAGCAGCTGATCATTGTTAGGAAGGGATTTAAATGTGGAAACACAACTTTTTCAAAACCTTTACTGATAGACGGAAGGTTTGAGATGGTCATGTAGTTCTGCAGGACCAATTTTTCCAAGTTTCTCTTTTTCAGCAATGGTTGGTTTGGAAGGTTAGGTCCTCCGGTTCTGCGACCGGTTTGATATATTTCGACCTAACAATAGGAACGCATGAAAATAACAACAGTTAAACCTTTACCAATATAGATATGTTAGACATCGTTAGAACGCTTAGATTCTCCACAATTCAACCATCAAGTTCATTTTATGGACACAGCGAGCACCAAAGCCCAATTAACACAGATATAGCAGCATGTCAAAATGTAAAGAAGACAAAGAGCCATGACAACGTACCTTTGAAGGTGTCCAGAAGCCATAATATAAATCCAATCGTTTATAAGTCCAATTGATTAAACTCCATTCATCCCTAAGAGTCCACAGATTAAAGTATTCTTTGCAAATATTTTGTGATAAAAAAACAGCCACTTAACGTCTGTTTTTTTAACATGAAAAAAAGTTTGCTGGTCATAGCTAATGCTTAACAACATGTTAAGAAGACTTACTTCCTCGAACATTTGCCTACGATGTTGGGTATGTTTGTTTTCATCACCTTGCTGCCTACAAAACAAGTGTCAATGCCAATGACACAACGAGTAGCACTATATTAGGCCTCATAGAATCCTGCTGTTATGGGTTAAGACCACATGTCCTGTTTGGCTTTGTGGCCAATGAAATAAGGTTTCAAACAAGGCTAAACATGGCTAATTTGAATTTGAACGGCTCACAGACACATTAGTGACTGGAACATTGCACGCTGTTAGATTAGAAGGAAAGTTAGAAAAAAAGAATCAAATAATTGCTTCAAAAATGTTTTGTGGCCATCAAAATGTTTCAGTGAGATTTCTGGGATAAAATTATTGTGTAAATTGGAATTTTATGGAATAATTATGTGATCCAAGGACATTTATCATTTCAGATTTTTTAAAGTAATAATTTAGTAAATAAAAAGATTTTACATACAAATTTTAAATATGTTTCCGAGTTATTTAAATGATGAAAAACTCTTTGCAATGCTGCTGGCTTTTATTTTGGCATTTTCAGCAGGTCATTTCCCTGAATGTGTCACACAGCGTTACATCATAAACAAAGGGATTGATTACTAAATACAGCCTAACAACACGTTGCAAAAGAAGAGTCTAAACAAACAATTAAAACCCAAAGAAAACCAAACCATCGTGGCATAAATATGAAAGTCCTCTGTAGAGGAGAACAGCTTTGTTCTACAGCACAGAGAGGCCCAGGTGTTTGTATTATTAATGTCAGTATCTGGGGCATCCTCCATACCAGCATTTCTGATCTCATATCAAAGGCTGGCTCTGTTCTGTATTTCCTGAGGAGGGGGTGACTGAAAACATCCTGATTAGCTGTATTGCTCAGAGCTACGGCATCCTGACTGTTGTCGATTGCAAATATCACCAGCCGGTGGAGAAGATCTTGAGGAGGCCACGGCCCTTCCTGCAGAGCACCGCAGTGATGCTCTGATGATTTGGACCAAAGTGCAGACCAATTAAGGGTCATAGCTACAACTTATTTATCAAAAAGATTATTTTTCTAAAAGAACGGACAAATGCTCCACCTACTGTGCTGGAGGATGAGTTAAACTTGTAGCTATCACCTTCAGTAATGGTAGCAAACAACGAAACAGTGTTGCAGACATGAAGCCAATCTGAGGACCTTATGAATACTGACAATTAACTGAAAATATGAAGGAAGGAAGATAATAAACCTGAGATAGGTTTAGTCCAGAGATCGAGGAAGGATCCAGCCGGTGGGCTGCCAACAAGATGGGACGGATGCCGCCCAGAGTGTCCAACAGGTTGCAGCACCGGAGAACAGGCAGGAGTCTGAAGCCAGGTCAGGCAAACTGATCAGAACAGACAGACTCCAGGAATCCAAAGACAATTCAGGCAAACTGTTAAGATGGGAACAGGCAGGCTTAGTGGTTGAGAGGTAGAACAGGTCAGGGTCAGGTAATCAGAAACACTAAGGTACTCTGAAATCCCTCTCACCACAGGCTAGAGAGAACAAGAGAAACGTGGCGCTAATGACTGGATGCAAGAAGCTTAAACAGTGAAAAGAGCAGGTGGATCAGATGAGAGGTAATCGGAAACCGGGCAGGGTTAGACAGGTGAATGGAATGAGCAATTAAACCAGTCATCACGACAGTTTTTTGAGGAATAAACTAGAAACCGCCAGGAAAAGGAAGTAAGCATAGATTTTATGGCAAACTCTAAATGGCAGAAATGGATGATAATCTCCCGGAAATCAGTTTTTGGAACTTGGGATGTCTGGATTAGGACTAAATCCAGGGTCAAATGGTTTTCAGTAGGTTTGAGATTTTTTACACATTTCAGGAACATTCCTCGCAATAGGATTATGTACGTCTCTGTTTATATTTGCTTTTGTGAGTTTTTTCGTATTAGACAGAGAACAAATGATTACTTTCTACAGCCTCTTTCCAACTGAAAATAGCAGGTTAACGCTCGTTTTTCAAACATGGGTCGACCCGCTAAACAATCAGCATTTGGCTCCATTCCCCCCGCGGCTGCATGTCTGGTGACACCATCATGTTGATGATGATGACATCATCATCCTCACGTTGATGATGCCACCAGTGTGACAGAAGTCCGGAAAGTAAACAATGGAGAGCATCATTAAAGAAAGCCAGGGCGTAGTGAGTGTGCTTTATTGTTTCTCTCTATTATCTGTCTGAATCCCTCCAACCAGAGCTGTTCCACGTTTATCGAATGTAAACAGAGGTGTTTCTGCTGTTTGGATCAGAAGCGACTGACGCAGTGTGTTGACGTCCATTCATTGCAATCAATGGTGTCACGTAAATTAGCGGGTCAACCCTGCTCTGGTGTTCACACAGCATGCTGATCACAGCCGAGCCGATTTTAATGCAGGTTGCTTGCCGAGTCGTTTCACTTGGGTAGACATGCGTCTGTAAGCTGTTCCCACTCCACCTAAAAGCCCATTGTTCCAGGTTTTAAAGGAGAAGTCCGGTGATATTCAGAATTTAAACTTCTGAAAGTTCTTTAAATATGAAATGATTCCATCCTGTTCAATAAATGATCAGTGTTTTTAATTCAGAGTAATTTTCATGTGAATGTGCTTTACTGGAGGCATCCATGTTTGTCAAAGAACACTACTGCCACCTACTACCGTCCATGGAGGATCAGGAATCGGAAAAGTGAAATAACATTGCAAAGCATTGGCCTATCCTGCTATCTTTGCTCATTTAAAGGTGAATTTTAATCCATATTGATAATATTCTTCGTTGTGAAGGATTTAGACCTCTCAGTGCCATGTGAACTATATGAAAAACACTTATATAATGGGAATAATATGGGAATATTAGGGGAATGGCACCATTTCTAAGTGTGCTGTTCTGTTTTGTCCTCTCACCTTTTTCATATACAGTCTGCACTCATCTTTTTATTTGTGTGTTAATGCAGAACGACGAGGCAAGGCTTGGCCCTCCTATTATCACATGTACGCGATCCTACGGAGCTGAGGCAGAAAGCGACGTTGTTAAAAACGCCCGACGGCCCGACTCCCAGGAGATACAAGACAGGTCAGTTACAAAAACAAAAGCGGTCCTTTTGATTCTGGGAAGACTATTTAGACAAAACATGTGATTGGATTGGCGTCTGTTCTTGTCGTCCTCAGAGAAGAGCAGTTTGAGGACTATGGTGAGGGGGTAGATGTAGATTTCAGCCCCAGCAGTCCGTGCCCAGAAGAAGACAGCAGGACAAACGGCTTCTCAGACCTCGGCTCCTCACTGCCCTCCAGGTTTGTGTGGAAAAAAACACCAAATCACAAAATTTTCATTCGTTCTCAGATCATTTTTTAACACATGTTAAAGGTTTAGTGGAGGATGTTCTTTTTTCGGTGGATCATCAAAATAAGTGGTCCTCCTAACTGTCAATCATTCTGGTGATGTTTAAGTAAACCGGTCCAACGTACTTGTCCCCATTTTCACTTACTGGTGGTGAGTCTGACATAGTGGCAAAATTACAAATCTTTTTGAAAGTAAGCTTGTATGAGTGTCGCAAACAGCAACTTTTAAACAGAGTGTGAACGGGAAGAAATGGGCTTGTGCACACTCTCGCACGTGTTTAATAGACGTTCCCTCTTGGGAGTAAGTATAGGGTTGTCCATGTGCATTTCTGATTTATTGTGGAGAGGGCAGGTCTTATAAAAATTGCGAAGATTCTCCACAATACCTTTAAAATGTAAATGGCTCATACTTGTAATGGTAATTATAGTTTTTATCCATTTGAGTCACTGAAACCAGTGCAAAGTTCTTAAGGAAATGTTCTGCTGCTGTTTTGCCAGACTGCAGCTATAGTAATTGAAGGTTTCAGTCAGTTTAACGCACTCTGTCATGTTCCGCTTAAACCCTGTTGGGTAATCTACAACAACAGAGGAAGCTGTTCTTGTTCTCCAGTAGGTGAGAACCAGAAAAGAGTTTTGTCTGCATCTGACGTTCAGAATTAACAGAAACCCGCCCGTCATCCGTCACAGCTGCAAAACAATGGAAGGGGAGGCCTGTTTTAAGACGGATGAGGAGAGCAACGAGGTTTTACTAAGTATATCAGCAGATCCTCAGATTATCCAGTTTGTATCAGATCACCGTACAGATGTTAAAGCCAGATAAAAACAGGTATTTTCAGCCCGAAAGACAAAAAAAGTAAATCATCACCCCTGCTTTACCTGCTTCACAAACCTTCCAAATCCTGACCGACTGAATCCTGAACCTTTGGCAATTTGTTTCACTTCAGGCAATCAGGGACTAGGTATGGTGTAAGGCAGAGTGAAGGAGACTTCTCTCAGTCATGATGGAAGATTGATTAATTAATGTTGAATCAAGCTACTCCAAATAATAAAAGTCACTGAATATTGAGTAAAGACTAGACGTCCCAGGCCGAGGTTGAATGCTTAGAATTTCGACAGATATTCTTTTTGGTACATCAGAAAATCCAAAATTAATGATGAATTAATCTGCCGAAATTTAATTACCAACTATAATAACAAACTAATACTGAAGTTAATAAATACAGTAATGCAATAATGAATATGCATCAATCAATTTTCTTCCACTGAGTCCTTGTCAGGGTCGTGGTGGGGGCGGTACCTATCTCCGGCAGTCTATGGGCGAGAGGCGGGGTACATCCTGGACAGGTCGCCAGTCTGTCGCAGGGCATCACAGAGACACACAACCACGCACACATACTGAAGACCATGTTCATTAGCACCCCTCTAACTATGATGCTTTATCTCTGGAAGGTGAGGCAGCATCTGAAGTAACCATAGAATCTGAAAGTAGTTTTGATTAGTGTTGCGCTGATGCCATTTTTTGGCCCCGATACCGATACCCGATACCTGGCTGTGCAGTATCGGCCGATACCGATACCATAATAATGTAAAATAATTGCCGTCATGGCTTTGTCAAGCTGCTGCCTACCTTTGTGAAGCAGGAAAAAATCTAATACAAAGTGAATCCAGTAGAACTTTTTATTGCCTACCAGGAGTGGGTGACAATAGTTGAATAAACTTATGGCTCTCAAAATGGTATCGGTGCCCTATTTGTTGGTACTCGCCGATACCGATACCAGTATCGGGGCCCCGCCCGATACTGGTATCGGTATCGGTACAACACTAGTTTTGATCCAGTTGAACTTTCTGAGTTAGCAAAACTATTGTCTTCATCTAAGCCTTCAACTTGGATGTTAGATCCAGTTCCAACCAGGTTATTTAAGGAGGTATTCCCTTTGATCTCCTCCTCCATTTTAGATGTGATTAATCTATCTCTGTTACAGGGATATGTACCTAAAGCTTTTAAGGTTGCTGGAATTAAACCTCTGCTTAAGAAAATGTCTCTTGACTGAGATGACTTGGTCAATTATAGACCTATATCCAATTTTTTTTTTCTTATCTAAAATGATTGAGAAAGTAGTTGCAAAACAAGTTTGCGATCACTTACACCATAATGAACTTTTTGAAGAGTTTCAGTCTGGCTTTAGAGCTCATCATAGCACTGAAACAGCTCAGTGTGATGGATCAGTGTTAGGGCCGCATGTGGAGCTGGTTGACAGTTGGTTTTTATATCTGTGCTTCTTTTTCTATGTCTGCTTCTGTCTCCCTGAACCCCAGTGGGCCTCAGCAGATGGCCGCTCACACTGAGCCTGGTTCTGCTGGAGGTTTCTTCCTGTTCAAAGGGAGTTTTTCCTCTCCACTGTCGCTACAAGCATGCTTAGTGTGAGGGATTGCATTCAAGTCAATGAGTCGATGCAATCAGCTGGTTTTCCTTAGATAGAAAACTTTGAATCAATCTGACTGGATGATCTGGTCTGTATAAAGTGCCTGGATGTGATGTGAATTGGTGCTATAGAAATTAACTGAATTGAAATTACATTACATTAACTCCCAGCAGTGTTGATGACAGCTGAAATAAGATTATTTCCAGTCAGTTAAAGATCAGATTTTTGCCTTTCTGTCAGAACTGATTGTTTTTTGTGCATCGTAAATCTTTTCACCAACAGATTGTCTGTTAAAATGCTCTATTGTCCAGACTTTGTAAAAGACAAAGGTGATCTAGAACATCCTCCTGCTTGGTTGCCTTCAGTCTGCTATTTATTATTGTTCTATTGAATCTATCCATTTGGTTTGTGATGTTTCTGTCTGGTTATTGGTTCCATCTTGTCCTTTTTTAAATGCAGCGGTGGCCACACTCCTCAGAAGGTGCAGCAGCTGTACAACAGTGACCTGCTGGACATCTACTGCTCTCAGTGCTGCAAGAAAGTCAATCTCCTCAATGACCTCGAGGCTCGCCTGAGAAACCTCAAAGCAAACAGGTAGGAGGGTGCATATTAGTGCATCACACTCACAGCATGGCTGCTGGCTTATTATCATCACAACACAGCTCAGAATAGCTGTTAGAGGATCTATGGAGTGAATTTTGTTCCATGATTGTAAGTGAAGTGGAAATGTTAAAATAAATGCAAAGAAAACCTTTCATTAAAAAAAAAAGGTTAAAGAGTGACTTTGCTAATTTTGTTTAGATTTTATTTCTTTAAAATATATTTTTATTACTTTTTTATTACAGATTTAGTATTTTTAAATTAAATGTTTTTCAAATATTTCTTTTCAGATTGAGTTTTCTGAATTGCATTCTTTTTAAAACATGTTTCACAGATGGCATTCTCTTTACTCTAAGCCTCTTTTAACTAGTGTTGCGCCGATGCCATTTTTTTGGCCCCGATACCTGGCTGTGCAGTATCGGCCGATACCGATACCATAATAATGTAAAATAATTGCCATTATGGCTTTGTCAAGCTGCTGCCTACCTTTGTGAAGCAGGAAAAAATCTAATACAAAGTGAATCCAGTAGAACTTTTTATTGCCTACCAGGAGTGGGTGATAATAGTTGAATAAACTTATGGCTCTCAAAATGGTATCGGTGCCCTATTTGTTGGTACTCGCCGATACCGATACCACCATTTTAGGGCAGTATCGGGGCCCCGTCCGATACTGGTATCGGTATCGGTGCAACACTACTTTTAACGCACACATTGATTAATAAAAATGTTTTTGCTAACGTCCAACAGACCAATAGAAATACGACTTTACTTGTCACTCCAGAGAAAACCAGAGAAAAGCTGGAGCATGCAAATTAAGAGGAATTAAATTTGTAAAACTCAATCTGAAAGAGAAATGTGAACAAATTAAATTCTAAGGAAAATAAAAATAAAATATGAAAAAAAAACAACATTTTTTATATTAAAATGTTTTCTATTTGCTTGCAACAATAATGACACAAAATTCACTCCATAAATGTGCAGGAATCCAATCAAATCCAGCTGATTCATTTTGGCACCAAACGGTGCAACCAGAGAAAAAGGTTAAATTGTTTCTATGGCAACTACACCCAGACCGGGTGGGATGAGCGGCAGTGACTTTTACATGTATGAGTCATTGCAGTTGTTAGAGTAGGTTAACTGAGAAGTAGACTGAATATAAAACTAAAAGCTGTTTATAGAGCAGCAATATTCTCTGTTGGAAACCAGCTGAATAAAAAAGTTTGAACCGTTTTTCCATCCTGTGTTTCAGCCCTAATAGGAAGATTTCCAGCACAGCGTTTGGACGGTGAGTAAATGATCATCTAATGGCGCTTTTTACTAGCAGATGTCAGACGTGTTTTGTTGAAGAAGAGAACAAAGCTTATGTACGCCACGGCATGCGTCCCTGTTGTCTGAGGAGTAATCATCTTCCTGGTTTTGCTGTCCCCCCCCCCGCAGCCAGCTGTTCCAGGCCAACCTCGGTGTTTTTGGCTCCAGTCGGGGAAGCAGCACAGAGGATTTGTTCACAGACAGCATTGACTCCTGTGACCTCGACATCACAGAGAAAGTACGTTGACTGCACACCAGTACCCAAACACACACATTCGTTGTCCTGCTATCCTTATGGGGACTTTCCATTGACTTCCATTCATTTCTATGGGGTAACCCAGACCTTCACTCTACCCATTAGCAACACATCCCTAATCCTAAACTAATCTAAACTCATCCACGCCGTAGTCCTAAATCTAACCCCAAGAACAGAAGCTTTCCTCATGGGGACCAGTCTGTAAGCCTATGGAGTGAACTTTATTCCATTATTCTTGCAAGGAAAAAAACACATTTTGTGATGGAAACTTAAAAGTATTAAAACTTTCAAAAACCTCCTGACCAAGAAAATATTTTAGAGTGACTTTTCTCAGTTTTATATATATATTTCATATTTTTTTTATTTTATTTTTCAATTTCTGTATTTCAGATTAAGTTTAACAAACTGCCTTCTTTTCTAATTTAATTTATAGATTAAATTCAAGTAAATTTCCCTTCAGTTCATTCCATTTAATTCACAACAGGTGTCATCTCCAGGCACTTTAGAGAGAAAATACAGTCAGATTGGTTTGGAAAACCAGCTGATGCTTCCAATCATTGACCTATAAGACATGCTGCTCCTGGATGAGCTTACGGCGACGATTCCTGCTGGCATTGTTTGGTTGAATCTTCAGGAATCCCTCTGACTGAACATGAATGCGGCGACAGATCACAGGATTTTTTCATTGGCTTGAAGTGAAGACAACGTAAGCCGTAAAATGCAATTAGAAAATAATGCAATTTATAAATCAGAGTCTGAAAAAGAAAAACATTAAATAAATGAGAAAATGGGGAAAAAAATATGAAAAAAATAAAAAATAAAATCTAATGAAACAGAAGCGTCTCTTCAAACTTTTTTGATTAAGAGTTTTTTTTTAAACTTTCACTTCTGGCTTTCAGATTTCCTTTTTTACAAAACCTGTTTTTTTTTTTTTTTTTTTTTGCAACAACACTAGAAAAAGTTTGAATGTGAATGGTTGTTTGTCCTGTTTGTCTCTGTGTTGCCTGTAGCGACCTGTCTAGAGTGGACCCCGCCTCTTACCTGTAGACTGTAGCTGGAGATTGGCACCACCCCCCCTCGCCACCCCACTCGGGATAAAGTGTGTCAAAAAATGGATTATCTAATTATCTAAGTGAAAATAATCCTTCCATTGGCAAATCATCTTATTTATCAACTCAAATTAAGGGTAAATACACTTAATTTAAGGAATTAATACTTATTTCTAGATCATATTTCTAGAGAAACTCAGTTTTAGTGACAATACATTTAAAAAGAGTAAGACACAGCAGAAATTAAACAGTATTCCAAAGAAAATAATAACGGAACAGTAGACTCAACAATATTGTGGGATGCCATGAAGGCAGTCATCAGAGGAAAGTTGATAGCGGAAACTTCGCATGATAAAAGAATTAAACTACAGACATACAGGACAAATACGGATAGACTTAGGAAATTAGAACAGGAATATCAAAAAACAAAAGATTCAAAGGTTTACCAAGAAATCAAGGTAGTTAAAACCAAAATAAATGACATACTACTAGGAGAGACTGAAAAAAGGAACGCATTTCTGAAACAGAATTACTACGAAGCAGGTTCAAGGGCAACTAAACTGATAGTGAAACGTATACGCAAACAGCAAACACGGAATGCGATATACAAAATTAGAAACCCACACACAGGTGAATTAACAGACAGCCCAGAGGAAATAGAGGGCATTTTTCGAGAATATTATGAGAAACTGTATACACAACCTGAATTGGCACATGAGGAGGAAATGAGAAATTTTTTAAATGCATTAGATTTACCAACAATTGGCAAACAACAAAACGAGACATTGACGGCAGCAATCACAACGGAGGAAGTTAAAGAGGCAATAAATTCATTAGAAAATAATAAATCCCCAGGCAGTGATGGATACCCAGCAGAATGGTACAAGACGTTAAGAGGAGAGTTGACACCAATACTTACAGCTTCTTTCAATTGGACACTCAGTAATAATAAAATACCTCCTTCATGGAGTGAAGCCATCATCTCAGTCATCCCAAATCAAGGAAAAGATAAGGAAGACTGTGGTAACTATAGACAAATTTCACTGTTAAACGTAGATTATAAGATATACACAAACATACTTTCTAATAGATTAAATACTTTTGTAACAGACTTGATAGAGGAAGATCAAACAGGATTTATGAGAGGACGCCAAACACATGATAATATTAGAAGAGTTCTACACATAGTAGAACAAGCGCAGCTGGGAAAACAAAGTACCATACTAGTAAGTGTCGATGCAGAAAAAGCATTTGACTTAGTAAATTGGGAATTTCTATATAAAACATTAGAACGATTTGGATTCAGTAATAAATCAGTACAATGTATAAAGACACTATATCATCACCCCAAAGCCAGAATTAAAATAAATGGAAGCCTGAGCAACAAATTAAACATACAAAGATCAACCAGGCAGGGGTGCTGCCTGTCACCCACACTGTTCGCCCTCTTTATAGAGCCTTTGGCGCAGGCAGTACGACAAGACGGGGAAATTAAGGGAGTTATAGTAAATGGAGAGGAACACAAAATAGGGATTTTCGCAGACGATGTGATAACTTTCCTTGATCAGCCAAATGAATCGCTACCAGCGCTGATGAATCTTTTTGGAACGTATGGTTATCTTTCAGGATATAAAATTAATGTAACTAAAACACAAGTTCTAGCACTCAATTACATTCCATCAAAAAAAATTCAGGAATCATTTCCCATCAAATGGAGTATGAAAGAAATTAAATACCTAGCGGTTAACATTACAAAAGGGTTATCTACACTGTATAAAGCAAATTATGATAAAATAAGTCAAGAGATACAAAAAGATATACATAGATGGAATACTCTGCCCTTGGATTTGAACTCAAGAATTGAAATCATTAAAATGAATGTGCAGGCAAAACTTCTATACTTGTTCCAAACATTACCAGTAGAGGTCCCTCTAACACAATTCGCAATCCGGGATAAGATAATATCTAGGTTCATTTGGGGTGAAAAAAAAACTAGAGTTAAAGCTACAGTGTGTAATTTTCAGCGACATCTAGCGGTCAGACTGCAGACCGCAGCAACATGAACATCTCCCCCCACCGCTTCTCCCCCCCAACAGTACGGCGAGCGTTACGGGACAAAATGTCTTCCACGACGTCCGCATCACCTACCTTCTCAAGTGATGAGGTTTGTTTACATAGATAATTTTACAGATAGTATCTCATTAGTCTGTGTAGGGTATAGATTTCATGTAGACTTAAGATAATAAATATCGAGCGTAATGGGCGATCTCGCAATCGCTAGTTTGTTGGCTCTGCGCTGCCGTAGCGCAAAGATGTCTGCCTCCATGGCTGCGGGACCCGCTCCTATGTAATTATAAATAACGAATTCTAAGGCAACGCAAATATTAAGGTTAAGAGGCTGAGCTCGTAGATGATGATAAATAACATAGTTATGTATAATATATTACATTTCTGACTGTATATCCCTGTAATTATTACACACTGTAGCTTTAAATATGAAATTCTCCAGCTATCGAAAGACAAAGGGGATATGGGTCTCCCAAAATTAAGGGAGTACTTCAGTGCAGCTCAACTCAGATATGTCATAGGCTGGTGCACACCAGACTACATAGCTAAGTGGAAAGATATGGAGAAAGAGTTTGGAGGATACCCAATTCAAAGTGTTATTGGAGATGAAGATGTATATAAGAAGATCAAAAAATACATGGATCCAATTACAATGTTCACACTGGAGTGGTGGTTCAAAACATTAAAAAAACACAAGATAAAGAAAGAAATTAAGGTACTCAGGTGGGTAGCATATGATAGCGATTTGATAACCCTATGATAAAGGGTTCAAACAATGGATAAGCAAGGGGATCACAGGATGGTATACCCTTCAGAAAGATGGGGAGTTGGAGAGTTTTCAAAAATGGAAGGAGAAGTATAATTTAAATAAACATGAATTCTACAGGTACCTGCAATTGAGAGACTATTATAAGACAGAAATCAGGTGGGATCCCTCTGTGGAAGTGAATGGGGTGATTGAAATTGTGAAAAAATCATTTAGTGGAATAAAATTTAAAATCATTTCTACTTTGTATCAAAAACTGATGATGAAGAAACATTCAACTAAGTACATAAAAGAAAAGTGGGAATCAGAGCTTAATATAACAATTTTAGATGAAGATTGGCTAGATATGTGGAAAACACATCAGACATCCATCAGTTCGCGGATATGGAGGGAGTTCACATGGAAAAATCTAATACGATTTTTTATCACGCCTAAAGTCAAGAATAATTATAACAAAACAAACATGAGATCTTGGCGGAATTGGGGATCAATGAATGCTGATCATTCTCACATATTCTGGAACTGTACTAAAATTGTTAAATTTTGGAAAAATGTATAAGAAACTGTAAAGAAGATACTGGGTTATGATATTCCTATGAACAGTGCAGTGTTTTACCTTTGCAATTTGAACAATATCAAAGTACAGGTAACTGATTAAGATATTGTTAATAGCTAGCAAAAAAGCTATCACGAGAAATGGGGACAGACAGACCCCCCTTGTCAAGAACGATGGACTGAAATAATAGAAGAAATCTACATAATGGAAAAGCTGACACATCGTCTAAGACTTCAACAAACTCAAATGGAGGGAAAGTGGAGGAAATGGACAAGATTCAAGACAAAAGACAGCGACAAAGATTAAAAAAATATTTAAATAAACTAGACAGGACAAAGGTCAAATAGATGAATGGCTCCCAAGTGAAAGCTCTGTTACGTTGAATGTATATTGTTCATGCACACTGTATTTGTAAAAAAGTGAAAAATACCAATAAAAAGTTAAATGATAAAAAAAAAAGAGTAAGACACTAAATTCCTCCCTAGGTGGTGTTAATATGATTAAGGTGGGGATGCTGTCGCACAGAAGGGAACAGAGAGGTTCAGCTAGCACATAGATCTGTGCATTATAGAAAAGGAAGAACTTTTTCATGCAAATGATACAGTGAAGTCCTGCAGTGCTGAACTCTGGACAAGCAGGTTTTCAAGTTCATGGAAAAAAACTGAAGCCCTGGAGTCAAACATCTACATGGTTGTGCTTAGTGCAAAGGAAAATCGCAATAAAATCGTAAGATTGATGGAAAATAATCGCAATTCTGATTTTTAGCTGAATCGTTCAGCCTTAGTCTGTGATCAGAGGACATGTCACTGACTGGCGTTCTGGGTTTTATGTGTTTTTTTTTTTTTTAAATAAATATTTTGAAAATGTTACGTTGTTTTATAGTTTTATATAAATGGCAAAATAACTGTCCTTTCTAAAGTTTCTATAGGGATCTGATGTTTTTCTTTGTCTTTGAGAGGCTTTTGTTCTTTAACCCCTTAAGCCCACAGGGTCTTAGGAGCAAATTCTGCCTGACATTACATATGTGAATTGAAGAAAGCACAG
Organism: Cyprinodon diabolis; assembly: GCA_030533445.1. NCBI lineage: Eukaryota > Metazoa > Chordata > Actinopteri > Cyprinodontiformes > Cyprinodontidae > Cyprinodon > Cyprinodon diabolis. The sequence goes on from CM060077.1 coordinate 40,288,524, forward strand.
CTCCCAAACTATACATTGGAAATACAATCGTTTGTATTTGTATGACAGAAAGGCATTGAGGAATAATTTTTCTTTTTTCTTTGTTTAATCACCTATAAATCAGACTTGGTGACAATCAAATTACCGATTTATAGGTGATTAAACCAAGAAATAATGAAAAATATTTAGCCTCACCAATTTTTTTTCCCCAAAACAAACACTGCAAAACACCATGAAAGCCCATTTGAAACTCTGGATGAACCGTCAGACTTTATAGATCCACACCTTGACTATAAGTTGAAGCTAATTTGGACTGAATAAGTTGAAGCATGTTTGTTCCACAAAGGTTTTAGTGGGTGGTGTGCTAGGAGGAAATGAGATTTTGGCATAATGCCAAAAATGCATTTTTCTTCCACTCATAATAGGTAAACTGGTGATCTATCTGTCCTAAACCTTAATGGAAATAGAAAGTGATTGGTTGATGCATTTATTGATGAAATCATTAGTGAGGTGAAAAGAAGCTGTTTTATCTCCCTGTTTCACATCTTCCACTCAGATCACACACTGCAGTAAATATTTTATCTTTCTACACTGGAAAAAATCTACTGTAAATCTAGATAAGTCACTGTTTCTTAAAGTAAGTGCATTTTTTTCTAGAATTTCGGAGGTAAAAGAGACATTTTGCCAATAGAATGAGACTATTTACATTAAAAATAAGAAAAAACAATTGCATTGTCTTATTTCAAGTGCATTTTATCAAAATATCATACTTTAAGAGTAAAAATACTTATTCCATTGGCAGATCATCTCATTTACCTTCTCAAATTAAGGGTTTCATGAACACTGAACGTGGCTGTGGTCCCTCTGCTCAGGTCAGCTTCCTGGAGAAGAAGGTGACGGACTTGGAGAGTGACAGTTTGGCCAACAGTGACCTCAAGTCTAAACTCAAACAGGAGAACACCCACCTTGTTCACAGGTGAGGAGAAAACATCTAGTTCTCCTTCAGAGCCAGATTAACTCCTATGAAGCTGTTTCATCACAAACACGTTAATATTTGGTCTAAGATGAAGCTCATGTTGGAATGTAGGATTTCGGATGATTTCCCCGTTTTCCCATCTATGCATTAATCGCATTTATTGCCCTTCCAACGTGTGATCAGTACATATGATGGATCGATGCATCTCATCAAGACAAACGTTTGCCTCTCAGGGTGCATGAGCTGGAAGAGCAGGTGAGGGATGCAGAGACAAAGGCTGCAGAGACGCTGGGAGAGGAGATGAAGAGGCACCGGGAGGCTTCCAGCAAGATGGAACGAGACAGAAACGCAGAGATAGACCTGCTCTGCTGCAGGTAACCCAAACTAACGCAACTTTGTTTAAGAAGCTTATTTTAACCAAAAGCATCCAGAACCAAATGGTAAGATCCTGTTAATGTCCGGTCTGTGTCTGAGGTCGCCTGCAGCTGGTGGCTGTTCTTTATCAGTCTGATGAGGAGGCTGCAGTCGTCGGGTAAATCGTTTTGGAAATGTGGAACGCACGTTAACAGTAACATCCTGTGGGATATTTTTATACTCTGTGTATAATATCCTATTTAATCAGATAATATATGACTATTGAGTCATATATTGTTTATGAACATAGGCCCTACTGGCTGTCTGTTAGAACAACAATTGAAAGAGGGAATCAAGCTAAAATCAGATAATTCTGCTCATATATGGAATAAAATAACCGCAACTTCCATCAATTCAATTCAGTTTATTTCTATAGCTCCAATTCACATCATGTCATCTCAAGGCACTTTACAGTTCAACCAGATCATCCAGTCAGATTGATTCAAAGTTTTCTAAGGAAAACTAGCTGATTGCATCGACTCAATGACTCTTCAGCAATCCCTCACACTAAGCATGCTTGTAGCGACAGTGGAGAGGAAAAACTCCCTTTGAACAGGAAGAAACCTCCAGCAGAACCAGGCTCAGTGTGAGCGGCCGTCTGCTGAGGCCCACTGGGGTTCAAGGAGACAGAAGCAGACATAGAAAAAGAAGCATAGATACAAAAGGCAACTGTCAACCAGCTCCACAGGCGGCCCCGTCCAGGAAACACACAGCCAGGCAGACGAGCTCCGAGCCAGCTCCCATGTCAGAGGATGAAGAGAGCACATCCAGTTAGTCACAGTCAGAGAAACAGGACTACACTGGAAAACAGGCCAAGCTCCAACATCTAGAAACAAAGGTGTTGATGGCAGCAGCACAGCTGATATTTCTCTCCAGGATGGAGTCACAGCCAAACAGGAACAGACCAGATGAAGCTACTATGAGAAAAAGCAGAGAGAGCAGAACGTTAGAGATTGAACTAACAGATTCTGCAGAGTGGGAGAATAGAGATAGAATGAAGCAGAATGATGAAAAAGGGGTCCCTATGTCCTCCAGCAGTCTAAGCCTATAGCAGCAGAACTATAGAGATAGATCAGGATAACCTGAGCCACTCTAACTAGAAGCTTTATCAAAAAGGAAAGTTTTAAGCCTAGCCTTAAAAGTAGACAGGGTGTCTGCCTCACGGACTAAAACTGGTAGTTGGTTCCACAGGAGAGGAGCCTGATAACTAAAAGATCTGCCTCCCATTCTACTTTTAGAAATTCTAGGAACAACAAAATATAGTGTCATGATTGGTTTTAATTCAAACCCACATGCAGAACACAACGGAGGCTGGGTAAAAGTTTAACAGAGTTTATTAAAGATTGTTAACACGAAAACATGAACAGGATCTGGAACTGGTCCGGGTTGGGTTCACTGAAGTCTGCAGAGACGGATAGTTTGATTAGCTGGGCAGACAGATGATTAATGAGTCCTTTAAGATAATTCTGAGTCTACCTTGACGGAGTCCAGGCTTCTCTTGTGAGAGACGGAACCGTTGGGTCCAGAGACTGTTGGTTCAGCAGAGTACACAAGCAGCTGCAGCGTCTAACTTCTGACTTTGAATGGCAGACCTTGATCAGAGTATCCAGCTCTTCACTGAGAGCAGCAGGGGGAATCCAAATAGGAATCTTCAGGTTTGGCTCACCAGGGCTGGAAGGCAGGTTAAGCTCACCCAGAGCTTCAGGCTTGAGACAGGTTTCCTGTGAGGCAAAGACAGAGGAGAGTTAGAATCAGTTTTCTCACTTAGAGACAACTTAGATTCTTTCAGGTAGCAGAGGCTCAGGTTTGCTAACCAAACTAGGTCAACACTGCGGCATTGAAGGAAGGTCTGGCAGCTGCTTATGTAGGGAAGGTCTCCTGATGGGCTGACGAGCTCCAGGTGTGCAGAAGGACTCCAGCCCAGGAGACCCACGGCGCACTCTGCTGGAGAAAGGTGGTACATCCCCAGATCCCAACAGTAACCCAGTCCCTAAAAGAAAATAAAAAACAGAAGAGGATCCTCGGCGCCCTCTGGTGGGCAAGCCTCAGGATCCCAACATATAGGATTTATAAGCAAAAGAATTATTGAGCTCCAAGTCAAACTCTTGACTTAAAAACTGGTGAAACAACTAAAATAAAGTAGTGTTTACAAAGAGGAAGGGAAAACATGGTTTAAAACCGTAATCAGTGAGGTGATGCAATGATGTCACAGGTTAGGATGGATTTTGTGTTTGAGAACCAAAGTTGATCTTGAAGAATTTGGGATGTGATCAAATTAGCTTTTGAGAGGTTTTAGAGGTGAATAAAACATTATTTGGCCAAATAATGTTTTATTAAATTATTTGCTTAATCGAGAACCAGTAACCTTTAGTTAAATGCAGGCCAGCTGACAGCTTTGCTAGGGCCCCGGACAACACAGTCTTATTGCTACTGATAGGAGAAAATGAAGCAGGTTCTTTCTAATAATCCTTGTGTGCAGTTTCTTTCATGACCTGGAAATCTTTGATCAAGCTTTCTGTATTTTATCTTGGATATTTTCATCCCATGTATTGAATTTAATGCACTAGTTTATTTGTTTCTCTACTTTAAAGGAGAACATCACGCATGGCAAAATATGGCCTTTTTTGACCTGCTGTATTTTAGCAAGTCCCTAACAATTTCTCCCTCCCATTGTGGGAGGTAGAATAGGTTGAATACTTTGGATCTGCTTGCAGTTCATTTGCCATCTCCTAGAAAGGCCCTCCTTACACTAGCTAGCAGATGCTATACTTTAAAATCACCTAGATTTTTTGTCCATGGTTCTAACCAGAAGCAATAATAAGCACCCATCATGTCAAGCTGTTAGCCGTCAGCAGGAGCCAAAATGTTTCAGTTGAGGCCGACTGTTGGGACGTGCTCAGATAGAGTAACCCCCAAATAAAACCCGTCTCTCTGTTTCTAACCCAACCTGTCTGCAGGGTCCAGCAGTTAGAAGAAGAGAATGGAGAGATGACGATAAACGTGAGCCGCCTCAAGTCTCAGTCTGAAAAACTGGACCAGGTGAGTCGAACCGAGGGTCGCTACCTCACATCAAAAGGGACACAAAAAATTTCTTATATCAAGTGTATTTACCCTTAATTTGAGCAGGTTAATAAGATAATTAGTCAATGGAATGAGTATTTCTACTCTTAAAATAAGATAATGTGCCCTTGAAATATAACAATGCAATAGTTTTTTCTTATTTTAAAAGTACATTGTCTTGTTCCATTTTCAAACTTTCACACTTAACTCCTCAATTCAAGGAAAAACGCACTGATTTTAAGAGAAAATGACTTGTTGAGATTTACATTTTTTCCAGTGTGAGGGTTCAAGTTCTTCAGACTCAACTTTTACCTGAAGACCTGAGACTTGACTCACTTACTAACAGATTAGTTTTTTCTCTGCAGGAAAAGCAAAGGATGACGGACAAACTGGAGGACACTAGTCTAAGGCTGAAAGATGAGGTGGACCTGTACAGAAAGATAATGGATAAGCTGTGGCACAACCGCCACGAGTTTCAGAAAGAAAAGGAGGCCATGCAGGAGGTGAGGTCTGCGTTTTCAGTGCTCACCTGAAATGAAAAGTGTTACAGATTATTGATGCAGCTCCTTTACATGTCCTGTGATTCTCTTCTCTTGCATTGCATTACGGTATTCTGCTAAACTTTTATGCTTGGAAAGTTGTGTAATCACCACAGTGTGGATTTTAAATAAACCGGGATCAACTGATTGATTTCTTATAAGCTCGATTAAATAAATGTGGAAGCCAAATAGGGATAGAGAGGAGGTTAAACCATCTTTTGTTATGGAGAATGTGAGATCTCTAGCATTTATAACAGATAATCTAAGGACCCGGAGTATCTAGAGCAAAAGAGGTGGATTAGCAGTTCCTATAACAACTGATGTTTTATTGGTTATAGTTTTTAATTTGATTCAGTAAATGAAATAAACTGGATCAATAAAAGGAAACCTTTTGTGTCCTTTTTTTGCAGTTGATCGATGATCTTCGGCGGGAGCTGGAGCATCTGCAGTTATTTAAGCTGGAAATGGAGCATCCTGGGAAGGGCAAAGGCCTGTCTGAATATAACGCCAAGAACAGAGAGACTGAGATGGAGCTTGAAGTCAGGAGACTGAAACAGGTCTGGAAACAGGCAGTCAACTTTGTTAAAAATAACCCCTTTTTCTGTCCACATTTCTGTTCAAATGTGATATTGGCCGTCCTTCTAGTTTTTATACATTCTTCCATTGAAGTAATCTCACAAAATGCTGAAAAACATTTTTTTACAAACTTAAAAGCCTCAATCGCCATCATTAAACAGCAAATGTATAGACCAGGGGTAACCAATTAAAAATCAGCAGGGTCCAAATAAAGAAAATGATCAACCAGGAAAGTCCGGAGACATTTTTAATTATAATCCGTTACTTTAACCTCTTAAAGGGGAATGCCGTTTTTTTTCCATTGGGTCCTTGATTTTACGTTATTCCATCATGTTCTACTCACCCATATGAGTTTTGTGTCATGTGGAGCCTTTCTGAAGATATTCCGTTACTTTATAATCAAGTAACGTCTTCCTATGGGCAACGACTTGAAGGCACAAACTAAACTGTTCATCATTTATTCTTTATGGTACGCCAGCATTCAGAACATGTATGCACTCGGAGAGCGCAGGCCTTCGCCATTTTCAGAATTTCCCAACATATTGTGACTTCCTCCTTTGTTTTTTACCTGTATTCGCTGAATATTTAGATCCAGATGGTGATTCCTATCATCACCAAAACCTTGTAGTTGGTTCCTTGGACAGAGGGACACATTTAACTTTTCAAGTTATCCCGTAAAAACAGACAGACAGACTCCTCTAAAAACATAAGCCCCTTAGTGGAGGTCATAAAAGCAGAATAAGAGCTGATCAGCGGCTCTGGGTGAAGGATTTACTTCCTGAGCTGCTGGATAATCTTTCAAGCCTTCTGCTAAGCTAATCTATAGCCAGTTCACAGTTGTTGCACCAATAATTGAATTTGTTACAGATAGATTCCTTAGATATATTTGTGATGAGTCCATATAAGGAGGAGTACACTCATACTTTCCCACTGGCTAAAAAACCTGTTTAAAAAGAGCTTTTAGTGGCAGTGGACCAGCGCACTAACCATGTCTACCCGGGTCAAACGACTCGGCAAGCGACTTGTGCTAAGATTGTCTCTGATGGGCATGCTGTGGGAACACCACTAAATTACGTGACACCATTAACGTAATTAACGTCCTCAACGTACGGACGTCAACACACCGCGCCAGTCGCTTCTGATCTAACAAGCAGAAACAACTCTGTTTCCATAAACATGGAGCAGCTCTGGTGAGAGGAATTCAGACAGATAATAGAGCAAAACAATATAGCACACTGACTACGCCCTGGCTGCCTTCCATGTTGCTCTCCATTGCTTACTTTCCTGATTTCTGTTGCACTGATGACATCATCCATGGTGTTACGTCCACCAAGGGCACAACATATTTGAGGACACGAGACAAAGATGAGGGTTCAAAAAAAGATATTTTATTTAAAAATCTTTCTCCTCTGTAGCTTCCTTTGCTCGGCTTCTTCCGATTACTGCGAAGAAAAAAAGTTAGAGGCCCTCAGATCCCGTGCCCCAAAAGAATAAAAAAAAAAATGAAACCCAAAAGTAACAACAGAAAGTTGGACCTGGCAGGCCGATCGAACAGAACAAAACGGTACAGCAGGGGGCAAACCCTATACAGGGCCGTCGAAGCCCCTACTGGTACCGGACTAAAGGCCAAAAATAACCTAAGCAAAAGAAAAATCGAAAATAGGACAACCGGTCCCGCCAGGCCAAAAACCACAAGAAAAAAGTAAGAAACGGTTAACAAAAATACCGCATGGCAGGCTGGAACGTCCGCTGCAGACCGCAGCGACAAGACAAGTGCGCACCGCGCACGATGGAACAAGTGGAAGGAGGTGGAAAAGCGGCGTCCAAGCGAAGTTGGAAAGGAACGCCCCAACATGCTGAAAGCCAGCCTATTTATAGGCGGACAACAGCACCACAAATTAACGTAATTAACTGGTCAAAAGAATTATTCAGCTCCCAAAATATATTAACAAAAGATCCTTCAACTAAAGTCTGTAAGAAAACAAAGAAAAGAAATAGACAAAAATCTTAATGTGCCCGAAGCACATAACACATGGTAACCCGTCATGATGGTGTAACCAGACAAGCTTCTTGAGGACAGAGGCCACGCAGCTTCCAGCGAGGGGTTAGAGCAACTTTTATTGCCAGTGGTAAGGGAGCCAAATGCAGACTGCTAGCGGCAGTAGCTCAGTGGTCGCTGGAGAAGTGGGTATACTCTCAATTTTTTAATGCAGCCCAGAAACTATGGCATGTCAGACCACTTTATGTAGTTTACCCAGATATTCCTTTGTAGTATTTACGTAATGTCATTCATTTCTGCTATTTGATCTCAGTGAGGAAGGATTATGAAATAACTAAACGCGGGCCCACAGACTAGTGAGAGACAATTATGGATTGCGAGTGAACTATTCCTCCTTCCTGAGTCAATCCACATGGATGTTCTCTCACTTTTGAAGTGAGTTTTGTAAACTGTCTCTTTGAGCAGCTGATTCCCAGCAGTTAGTGTGGCCGCTATTAAAATGAACATAACTTAGCAGGAGCAGTTTGATGGTATTACTGGTCACAGAGGCAGCCTGCATGTTTAAGCTTGTCTCATTACATGCCAGAAATCTTTAGTACCTTGTGCCAACGTTGAGCTTTGTTTGGTCTTTTTTTTTTTAAATGTGTGTTACACCGTTTATTAAGCAGAAGTATGGAAATTGATAATCTAAAGAGGTTTAAATAAGAATGTCTTTATCTGCTCTTTATCTGCGAGACTCTGATGGGGAGGTAGAAAGAATCATCGTCCAGGTGTTTGCTCTCTGAAATAACTGCACCAAATAGTGTAGTGGGAAATTTAAATAAAAGCAGATTGATGGATGTCAGTCAGTATTTTATTTTTGTCTTTGCAAAGAGAGAACGGTTCATCATGCTGTACTGCACGTTATTCAGCCCTGCTCTGATCTGGGCAGCATTCGTTCCCCCTTACTTACAATTGTCACGAACCGAGGACAGATGGACCCAGTATTCAAGGAGAGACAGTCAGTAGGAAAGTTCAAAAAGTTTATTGATAAACAAAACTAAAGTGGAGCTGTGGCTCGCGGACACTGCAGGAGGGGGGCGGGGCACCGCCCAATCTCTGACACTCTGAGGGAGAAACACAGGTAAGTGACCATGATCATCTGACTGAAGATGATGTTCTCAGTGAGTCACTAACCTGGTTTAGCAGTTCAGTCCATACCCCTCGCGGCTAGCCTCACCTAGAGTTTCCCCTGTGCTGTAGCTCCGGAGGAGTTGCAGGAAGCCGATCCTGATCAGGGATACAGATTAGGCAGGAACGGACAGAACAGGTTGCAGATCAGGCAGGAACAGAACAGGAGGCAGGATCCAGCCTCACAGACAGGTTCAGAGTCAGATAGATTTCTGAAGCGTGGCCAGACGGTCACGCACATGAGCAGACAGGATCAGGTGCAGATGAGGAGGCTCAGTGGAAGAGGGTAGCCGAGACAGGACGTAGAACCAGAACTTGAAGCAGGACTTTAAACTGGTCTCCTCCCTGGAGCCAGGCTTACTGGATAAAAACTGAACCTCCCCACATATTGAGCCAAAAACCCAGAGGACTCCGTGGGGGAGGAACAGTGGACGATCAGGAGACGAGACAAACACAAAAACCCTCTTTCCACTGGCAGCTAGGATCCAGGACACGAACCAAGGAACAAAACTAACAGACAGACTAACAGAAAACAAATAATGATCAGGAACTGAATGCTCAGGCTGAACTTAATATAACCAGAAGAAACAGGTGAGAGGAATAAATTATAATTGAGGCAGGGAGGGAAAACGGCAGGTGAAAGAAATATCCAATTAAGGGAGAGCAAACAGGCCAGATCATGACAACAATAATGGAAAGTTATCAGAGTCAGAAAAGAGACTTTGTTTAAATAGTTACATGTTATGAATAAACCTTGAAAAAGAATCTAGTTTTTTATGGGAAGAAGTTATGTCTGGTCTACAAACAGACTCACGCTGGTGAATTGTGTGGCCTTGCAGGTGAAACAGGCTGAGTGAAAACTTTTATAGTGAGTAAATAGCATAAATATAATATATAGAATAAGAGAAACAAAATTTTCTGACCACAATAGTGATTTAAGTAAATCAAATATCCAGCTTTGCTGTTGATAGCACATGTTATTGTGTTTCTATTGGGTTGATTGTTTTTTAGGTGTTAAGCCTCATTCTGCTCAGACAAGTCCTGTTTTAATCCCAGATCTAAACCAGGTTTTTGCCTAAAATTAATTTAAAAAAACTAATATATTTCCCATTAAAAGGTTTAATTTTGTAGTTTTGCATATTTTGTTGCATTAACAGCTTTCCCCGAGAGTTGATTTTATAAATGGCGTTTTCCTTGAACTGTTTCAGGAGAACTTTAAGCTGAGGGACCAGAACGACGACCTTAACGCTCAGATTCTGAGTCTCAGTTTATACGAAGCCAAGAACCTCTTTTCCTGCCACACCAAGGCCCAGTGCCTCGCTGCTGAGATCGACAACGCTTCAAGAGACGAGGTCCGTCAGTCAGAGGGAGACAGGATTATTTTAGCTGGTGTCTCTGTTAAAACCGAACATCTGAATTTTCTCTGTTTCTCTTTCAGATTGTTGATGCTCTGAAAGAACAGGAAGAGATCAACCTGCGTCTGCGGCAATATATGGATAAAATCATTCTGGCTATTCTGGACCACAATCCCTCCATCCTAGAGATCAAGAATTGAACCTTAGATGTTAGGACAGACATTTCTACTAGTGCAGTGATGCTAATTAGCCATCATACCGCCGTCCTGATCGCTGATTATGTGTGAAAGTTCAAATGAAAGGTGCCGGCCGTCCCTCCAAACTCTGGATGTCGATGATTTCTGCTTCTATTTGGATCCAAAACCAAACTTTGACTTAAAAAAACATCAGGATTGTTTGCAGATTTAACCATGTCCTCATGCAGACACCTTTTCAGATGTTATCCTCTAATCACAGCTTCAGAACGTCGTCTTCATCTTATTTAGCTAGAGATGGTTGATTTATTGAGGTTCATAACGAACTTTGGGAGGAAAACTAACAGAGTCGGACGTTTCCATTTGTTTCTCATCATAACAGCTCGTGCTATTATACTATGAGCCACTGCCATCTAATTGAACTCTGCTTACTATATAATTCTTCTAGTTATTCAATGTCACAAATAACATTTTGTATTGTAAATGCATCTTTCTGACGATTCTTTATCTCTGCTTGTTCTCAGCTAGGTCACCATTTAGAGCGTTTCACATTGAATCAATCGTTTCATGCTAATCAGGAGGCCAAGGCATCCTGGAGGAGGGACCCAAACCGCTTCCCAAAGAGCGTCTCCAATTCTTTCTGGTTCAGCCCCTGATCTCTAGTTATTCCCTGGATTGCTAATAGCCCGTTGGTAGTACAGGGTTGAAGTGAAGCCACCGGCCGCCATATTGGTACTCCCTAGTTAGACCGGTCTCAATGTAAACAATACATGCACTACAGCATCAAACAACCATGATGTTCTCATTTTCAGATTAAGACTTTTAAAATAAAGATAAATTCATCACTTTGACACAGACTGGCTGTTTCACAGCATCAGTAGCTTAACTTTAACTTATAATAAAACAAAATAGGCCAATCACATTGCATCTTAATTATGAAGTCAATGAAGTCTATAAATCATGTAAACATATTATACAAAGTCATCACAATAAAATTAATGTGTTAAAAGAGCATAATAACACAGAAGTGCCAAAAGTGCTAAATTGTACATGTGATATACATGTATTTATTACATTGTTGTGGTAATTACATTTTACATATCATTTCAAGATTTACATCAAGACTGAATTACAAGTTCATGTCTGTTAATGCTGTAGTATTTTCACATTCGAAAATTATGCATGAATGATGCCACATACTTTATGTCATCCACCTAATAGAGAATGACTATACTGACATTTCACAGTGAATTTCTTTCTATTTCCTCTACTTTCTATTTTCTAACGTTAGACCCAATGTCAAGGCTAACTCAGTCAGTGTCTTCCAGTCAGTCTGAGATAGCCAGACTAATGTTACGCTACAGGCTATTCTATAGAATCCATCGGCTATAGATGGATTTATTGGTTAGTTCATCCACTGACTTTGAAATTTCCTGTGGAACGTCTTCCTGCAGACAGAAAACTGCTGGTTTTTGCAGCTAAATGCTGCACAGGGAGGCATTCTTATGGCACTTCTCCGTGGGAGTGGGGAGTACCAATATGGCGGCCTGTGGCTTTAGTTTTTTCAGGCTATCAGCAATCCAGAGAATAAATAGAGATCAGTGGGTTCAGGACATCCACCAAACATCACTAAGAACCACAGAACAATGGCAGACATGCTTCTTACATAGAGGTGGAACTAAATTGGAAGAAACCATTATAAAAAGATACACAGCTGCAAAATAACAACAAACAAGAGAATTGGTTGTAAATAAACAGCTGATGACAAAACAGAAATATCCTAATTATATCCAAAGAAATAATCAAAACTTCAAATAGAAAAACACCATAAATGAGATCAACCACCCTCCCCTTTCAGTTCTCCAATGGTACAGTCCTGTGCACACCTTCTTGGAGAGGGAAATAGCAGCAGGTGTTTCCCTTTTAGGAAGAGTTTATGAATTAATAAAATATTGTGTAGTAAAATCAATTTACCTTTATACAAAAACTAAAATAAGATGAGATCTGCCAAAGAAGCCACGCCCAAAACAAATCTATTGCATTCAAAACAACCAAAATAAAGCAAACTGCAAAACCGGATGCTGTGTTTAACTGTTATCTTTAATAAATATACAGCTAAAAACGGCTCATTGTTACATAGAGCATCTTAGGACAGGTTAGCTACAGGTGGCTGTAGGAAAATAAAACAACTGCTAGTTGTCTAATGATCCTCTGGCTCCGTTCTGCAGGGGATTCGTCACCCGACTAAAAACAAAAGGTAAGATTTTTAACTTTGCTTCATTGAGCATTTCAGGATATCCTCCACATCTAAATGTCACCAGATACATACAGTAAGGTTATGAAGCTCTTTTGTTAACATTGTCAACGAGCAGTAATTTTAAAAATAAGTCTGTTTAAAGGTGCCAACACTGAGACCCATGTGCCAAATCCTTTCATAAAACAAATGAGCTGAAGTTGCTCAAAAAACAAACAAAAAAAAAGCTTGAATGACAGGAATTAGACCAGTACAGATAAAGTAGTTCCTAAAATCTGCCTTTCTAGTCAAGTTTTTAACGCTAAGTGAACTGACTTTTTTGTCAGTCATCCAGAATATTTAAATCCAGAATTTAAAGTTACATTTTTAAAATTTCTTTATTATTCAAAGATGAATTCATTGGTTTGACATGGTGCTGTCATGCCCCGCCCCTTACAGCACGCTGTCACTTTGCAGGATCTCACCTGCCCGTTCAAAGAGAACCACCTGATATAACACTGCAAAACATTTAAATCTAAATAAGTTGTTTTGTTCTTAAAATAAGTTCATTTTTTCTTTATTTGAGGAGTTAAGTGAGACACTTGGCCAATGGAAAAAGAAAACTAACATTTAGAATAAGAAAAAACAAATTTATTGTCTTATTTTAAGTGCATATCATCTAATTATCTTATTTTAAGAGTAAAATGTACTAATTCCATGGGCAGATCAACCTTTTTACCTGCTCAAATTAAAGCTAAATACACTTAATATAGGACATTTTTACTTATTTCTAGAATGTTTTTGCAGTGTAAAGACGGATGCACAAAAACAAGTTAGTTTGTTTGTACTGCAAAAAAAAGCTAGAAAACGAGTAACAATTCCTTAAAATAAGTGTATTGACCTTTGATCTGAGAAAGAATATGATCTGCCTATAGTATGAGTTTTTTTTATCCTTAAAATAAGATAGTTAGATATTTTGCACTCGAAATAAGATAAAAAGACAGCAGTTTTTGTGTTTTTCTTTTCTTGTTTTAAAAGCAAATTGATATATTCTATTGGAAAAGTTTCTCACTCACCTGCTCAATGCAAGAAGAAATGCACATATTTTAATAAAATTGATTTACTAAGATTGATGTTGTTTGCAGTGTTTAGAAAGTAAAGAGAGAAATACAGCAAGTGCAGAAATGTTACATTAAACCTCCTCATCTCCAGTTCTGCTGTCCTCATGGGAGCCAGATCTGAAAGAATAATCCCTTCCTAATCAGTGTTAATAAGAGATGTACAGATCACTTTCACACTTTTATTCACTTTGTCACTTTGATAATGCAGCGCCACGGCTGTCTGTGAGGAGTGCAGTAGTGACCTGCAGAAAAAGCACTACATCATTTTAAAAATGAAAGTGTTTTTGTTGTAGTTGGCTCACAAGTCACCTTGTTATTTCACTTCAGTGTAAAATCGCTTGCAAAACATAGAAAAGTGAAAATATATCTACTGTTGTTAGGCCTTAGGTTGAATAGTTTCCGTTTTGAGGTTCAATTAATCCTGATGGTTGCATTTAAGCATAATATTTTTATGGATTTATGCTAAATGATGTTCAGATCTAGTCGATCCATTTGTAAACACTGTTTTATTTTATTTTTTGCACAAAAACTATGTAGATGATGTGCTGCATATTAATGAAGGCGATGATTGTATTAAAGCTGTTGGATATAATCTTTCACATTTCACATGTTTTTTTTGTTTTTTGCTTATTTGTGTAAATAAAATCCACTTGCTTTGGGAAGGCCTGTGTAGCTGCTGTTGTTTTCTCCATGCATGAAGGTTTAAAATTGGATCCATTTTTAAATCTAAAGTGTTCTTTTGAAGTAGAGAACAACAATCTTTCAGTTTGGTATATAGACAATTTCCTGATTCCCATATTTTATAAAATGCCTGAACTGAGCGTTTTTCTTTTTTCTGTCTTAATGTTGGAAGTGGGCTTTAAGCTGCCCTGCAAGGCTTTAAACCTGGGTTTGAATGGAGATTAAGCCATTCTCAAGCACATATCAAGGTGCTCATGAGGGGCCAGACTGACACAGCTCATTTATGCACCACTGAATGGAGTCTGTGATTGGACAGTCACAGCACTGCTGAATCCTACGTCTCTATGTCCTTATGGTCTTGGAGAAGAACGTGGGTCCGCAAGCTACTTTAAATTGGGCATTTCTTCCTCACTTTGGTCATCTAGTCCAGGAAGGTTTTAATTCCACATGTATTAATTTACATGAATCTTTGAATTGGTCTCATGTGTGGGATTGTTAATTAGACTCGCAGCCAAGATGTCTGAAAAAATAAAGACATAAAAGACTTCTTTAAAAGTCAAAATGTAGACTACATTCAAAGAACTGTGTAACAACACTCATACACTTGAAATACAATAAGGACATTTTTTAAATTAAGTGTATTTACACTTAATTTGAGAAGGTAAATGAGATAGTTAGTATTTTTACTCTTAAAATAAGATAATTAGATAAAATGCACTTGAAATTAGACAATGCAGTTGATTTTTCTTATTTTAAATGTAAATTGTCTTTTTCCAGTGGCAAAATGTCTTTTTACCTCCTCAATCCAAGAACAAATGGATTTATTTTAAGAAAAAGGACTTATGTAGATATTGATTTTTTTTCCAGTGTAAAACACCTTCACTGGCTCCATGAAGCAGTAGATCCTCCTCCACATTATAAAGTTCTCTATAACCTTATAACGTGTATTTGTATCATTAAAAGCGCAGATAAATTACATGTATTATTGTTATATTTTATCCTCATCAAAAAAGGAGAAAAATACAATCTATTAAAGTGGTTTATATCCAAGCTCATAATAATTGTAAAACTTTGTGTTTTTAATCTACATTGATTGTTGAAACACAAATTGTCCAATAGTTCATGTCATGCATCCATATATTTCATCAGGAGAGGGATAGCAGAGAAGCAAGGGACAGTGGAGGAAACAAACACAGAAGATCTTCTAGAAAAGACTCTGAAATTCTATAGAAGAGTAATATTTAAAAATACTTGCTTCCCCCCCACTTCTGAAATCAAATTTTCATCCATGCGTGTAACATCTAGGAGACGGTAATCACTGTTCTGTTTGCAGGATCTGGATCCCAAAGCAGATTGGTTTGGAGATCATTTTGTTCCAATATTATTGAAAACAAAGATTGACTTCAAAAAAGACACCTGAAGAAAATGAGTTTGTGTGCAGAAAAGTGCAACCATTAATTTTACTATTTTCTAATTTCCAGATTTCATTTGCAAACATAATTTAGAAACAGTTTTATGAATGACATTCTTTTCCAGTCCTGTTGTACAGATTTCTTTCTACACTCCCGGATGGAACATTTGGTCAGTGTGTTAAACCAATAGAAAGGAGTCTGCTCAGCCTGGACGTTACTATTGATCCAAACACAGACCACCCAGAAGCGCAGAGGAAATTTGAAGAGTCTAATCTGTTAAACTCAGTTGCCCAATTTCTGGGGCAAAAATTCAAATTTATTCTTAAACATATTGCATACACATTATAAATTAGTAGAAAACCTTTTATGTTATTGAGAAATATTTTTTTTCCTACATTTAGTAATAATAGAGCATACTTCTTTGTAGAAATGTGCAACAGATTGTACTGCATAGATTCCTACACAGAACAGTGCTACCAGCAGGGGTTCACACTGGATGTCAGGGTTTGAGGACCCAAATGCAGAGGCAGAGGTGATTTAATGAAAGGTTCACAAACAACAGGCAGGAATCCAAAAATTCAAACATGAAAAAAAGGTAAAACAACCAGAACCATGGAGGCTTCAGGGGAAAACAATCTCAACAAGGTAAGACACAGTAAGTAGGTGTAGATGTTGTAGGGCTGTGTTGGTTAATGTGGTTTTGCAACATTGCATGGCCAACAGGGGCAGTTCCCCTGGATTGGCAGACTGGGGTGGTCCCTCTATTTAAAAAAGGTGACCGAAGGGTGTGTTCCAACTACAGAGGAATAACACTCTTAAGCCTGGTAAGGTCTATTCTGGGGTTCTGAAAAGGAGGGTCGGTCCAAAAGTCCAATCTGGGATTCAGGAGGAGCAGTGTAGTTTTCGTCCTGGCCGTGGAACACTGGATCAGCTCTACACCCTCAGCAGGATTCTGGAGGGTGCATGGGCGTTTGACCAACCAGTCTACATGTATTTTGTGGATCTGGAGAAGCCATTCGGCCGTGTCCCTCGGGGGGTCCTCTGGGAGGTACTCCGGGAGTATGGAGTGCCGGGCCCTTTAACAGGAGCTGTTAGGTCTTTGTACGACAGGTTTCAGAGCTTGGTCCGCATCCTTGCAGTAAGTCAAACTTGTTTCCGGTGTTTCTTCATCAGGGCGTGATCTACAGCTCTCACTGGAGCGGTTCGCAGCCGAGTGTGAAGCGGCCGGGATGAGGATCAGTGACTCCAAATCCGAGACCTTGGTGTTGAGCTGGAAAAGGGTAGAGGGCCTTCTCCGCGTTGGGGAGGATGTACTGCCCCTAGCGGAGGAGTTTAAGTATCTTGGGGTCTTGTTCACGAATGAGGGGAAGATGGTAGCGGGAGATCGACAGGCAGATTGGTGCGTTGTCTGCTGTGAAGCTGGCGCTGTACCGGTCTGTGGTGGTGAAGAAAGAGCTGAGCCAAAAGGCAAAGCTCTCGATTTACCGGTCGATCTACGTTCCTACTAGGGGTGTAAATCACATCCATCATTGCGATTCGATTCAGTATCGATTTCCTGACCCAACGATTGAATTATTTTCGATACTCAAGAATACACCACGATTCGATTCGATTAATCAATTAATTGGTTAATTTTTGTTTTTTACACCTTACAGGCTAAACAGAGTTTCAAGTTTGAAATAAATCAATGAAAGCTGTAATATCGTTATGCTTTTTGTTTTTTAGAAACAACAGCAAATAACAGAAGTAGAAAAGTTGCATCAAAAAATACTGCAAAAATACTGCAGAAAATCAGTGCAATGAGTGCAATTCAATACCTCGGCTCCAGACGTCCCGCCCCCTTGAGAGACGCTCCACTGCACCTCTCCCAAATTGTAGCTGACCGCAGACAGGAGGCCGGCTTGTTTTGTTTTTATGACCGAAATTGCGTAAAACAACTCATGAAGTTTGACCCGCTAGAAGAGCGAGATGCGCGAGAACGCTGGGACCCTTTTTCCACCTGGATCTCCGCTCTTTTTGGCCCTCATGTCCCTCCGTCGTCGGACTAAACTCGCCCCCACTTCCTCACCGCCTCGGCCGTATCTAGACCCACAGCATGTAGCACAGACCACGCTTTAATATTGAGCATAATTTAAAAATGTCTGTGTCAAGCTCACTGCAACACACTGCTATAAGAGTATAACCAGGAAGCGAGGTAGGAGGGCAAAATAGGTTTAGCGCCACCGCAGCACGGGAGGGAGAAATACGCCCAGGAGCAAATGGATAAAAATAGACCAGAGGAAAAAAAAAACATGAATCGATTCTCTTGCGGACGTATCGATGCATCGGATCGTCGGCTGTTGGATTGATGCATCGATACAAAACTATTATTATTTACACCCCTAGTTCCTACCCTCATCTATGGTCATGAGCTTTGGGTCATGACCGAAAGAATGAGATCCCGGATACAAGTGGCTGAAATGAGTTTTCTCCATAGTGTGTCTGGGCTCTCCCTTAGAGATAGGGGGAGGAGCTCAGTCATACGGGGAGGACTCAGAGTAGAGCCGCTGCTCCTCCACATCGAGAGGAACCAGTTGATGTGGCTCGACTTTAGGATGCCTCCTGGACGTCTCCCTGGTGAGGTGTTCCAGGCACATCCCACCGGGAGGAGGCCCAGGGGGAGACCCAGGACACGCTGGAGGGACTATGTTTCTAGGCTGGCCTGGGAGCGTCTTGGGATTCCCCCGGATGAGCTGGACCAAGTGGCTGGAGAGAGGGACGTCTGGGCCTCCCTAATGAATCTGCTACACCCGCGACCCGACCCCTGATAAGCGGAAGATGGATGGATGGATTTGACTACTGTATTATTATGCACCATTAACACATTTATTTTGTTGTGATGGACTTGTATAATATGATCTATTACATGAATTATAGACTTCATTGAATTCACAATGATTTTGCAATGTGATGTGCCTATTTTTAATCAAATCTACTTATGCTATGAAACAGCAAATGTGTGTCAAAGTGATGAATTTATCTTTATTTAAAAGTCTTAATTCCCCCTGAAAATTAGAAAATCATTGTTGTTCGATGTTGTAGTTTATCTGCTGTTTGTTTACATTCCGACCGGTCTGCCTAGCGAGTACCAATATGGTGGCAGGTGACTTCAAAGTAGAGTCCTGCACGGGTCGACTTTTACCAACCCGCACCAGCCCGAACCTGAATTTTCCTCTCCACTGTCACTACAAGCATGCTCAGTGTGAGGGATTGTATTTGAGTCAATGAGTCGATGCAATCAGCTGGTTTTCCTTAGATAGAAAACTTTCAACCAATCTGAGTGGATGATCTGGTGTGTTGTGAATTGCCGTTATATAAATAAACTAAATTGAATTGAGGGAAACTGATTGAGCAGGTCTTAGATGACCTGATGGGTCTGTCCAGACCATCTGGGGGCATGACTGGAAAACATTACCAGAATAAAGTGGAACAGAAAAGGTAGAACTACAATGACCAGAACTACAGAGAGGAGGTGGAGCAGCTGGTGGTGCAGAGATAACAGCCTGATCCATAAGGTGGAGAAGACCAAGGAGATCATCTTAGACTTCAGGAAGAACCGTCCTAACCACGCTCCACTGCTCATCAACAGCTAGGCTGTTGAGGTGGTCAGCAGCACCAAATTCATCACAGACACCCTCACCTGGTCAAAAGGGCCCAGAAGCGCTTGGACTTCCTGCGGAGGATGAGGAGAGCCCACCTGCCCCCACCCATCCTCCCCACCTTCTACAGAAGCACCATGGAGAGCGTTCTGACCAGCTGTCTCACTGTGTGGTGTGGAGGCTGCAGCGCCTCAGACTGGAAGAAGGTGAGAACAGTAGAGAGGATCATGGGGGCTCCTCTTCCCTCCATTAAAGACATTTTATACCAGCGCTGCGTGTCCCGAGCCCGTAACATCATCAATGACCCCCCAACCCCCCACCATGGGATGTTCTCCCTGCTACCCTCTGGGAAAAGGCTTCGAAGCTTCCCATGCAGGTCCAGCACGTTCTGCAACAGCTTCTTCCCCACCGCCGTCAGACTGAATGTTCAATAAAACTCTAAATCATAACACAGACTCTGCATCCCCCTGATAACAGCAAACCAAAACACTGCATATATCCAGCATATATATTAATGCTCTGAACTTCCATAACTGCGTTTTATTTTTGCACCATGTGTTTTTCTCCCACACTAAGTATACAAATCGACAATAAAAGTTGTTTAAGTCTAAAACTTACATGTTTTTATTCAGTAATTACACTTTTGTCAGAAATATCCTGTCCAGAGGTGATGCTGAGAAACTAGTCCATGCATTTGTTACTTCAAGGCTGGACTATTGTAATTCTTTACTATCAGGAAGTCCACAAACTGTAGTTAAAAGCCTTCAGCTGATCCAAAATGCTGCAGCCAGAGTTCTGATGAAAAAGAAAAAGAGAGATCATATCTCTCCTATCGGCCTCCTGTTAAATTCAGAATGGAATTTAAAATCCTCCTTAAAGCCCTAAATAATCAAACTATCTGATTTTAATTCAGTTAAAAAATAAATACTTTATTAATCCCAGAAGGAAATTAAATCGTGTTGTAGTAACTCATACTTTTTTTTTAACGAGTTGTTGTTTATATTAATAGCTGTGAACAGGAACTATCTCTTGCAGCTTTCAGTAGATCTGTATCATTGCAGTGATAGGATATTTGTAATATAAAAAAAATAATAATGAAAAAACATTTTACTACTTGCATTGAAATTGAACCTTACATTCTCTGATATAAAGAAATAAAAAATTAACAATTTACCCAGATAAGCCTAAGGGTCTATAGGCTATATGTGTTTTTCTGCCTAAGTTTTAACAGATGTCTTTCTCATAAAGGTTTTTTTTTTTCACTTGAGCTCAAAGCTCTAACATTAATTTATTTATCTGTTGTGCCATCCTATTCAACTTTCTAAAAGAAAAATGATTGTATAACCAAGCGAAAAATAATTGAAGTTTTATTTTTTTTAAGTCTAGGATAAAGCATTGCTGTTGCAGTGATCCTCCTATCCTATAGGTGGCAGTAAAGATTTCCAGCGCTCGATGCCTCCGCCGCCAAAATGCTCATTTCACAGAAGAAATATTTTGCTTTTCGGAAGAAGAGCCCAACAAAGCGGCCCTGCTTATTTTCAACCAGAAAAGTGACAAAAATAATATTATTGCGAACCGAAGATGTACGCCAGGACAAACGCGGGCAGCACACATGGGGACTTTCAGGACAGAAACGGAGTGAACTACGTTTCGTCGACAGAGTCTTTCGGCCACTGCTCTCAATTGTTCTGGAAAAAGGACCCGAACGATTCCGGAGTAAGAAAGCCAGTTGTTCCCCCTCCGTTAGCTAGCCAACCCAAGCCGCAAACACGCAGCCAGCAGCGGCGGAGACTTGCGCTGTTCATCCAGCAGTGACTGAAGTATTTGTTATCACACCGATAGTGTCCCTGCCGTGAAGTCCTGGCTTTTAACGCCGGTGCATCTCTGCCAGTAACGCTGCAGTAGCCTCGCGAGCATCCGGCTAACCTAGCAACCGTCACGCTGAGCGCCTCCTGGCCTAGTTTGACCGTTAGCTGCTGGCTGCCCCCAGGCAGGCTAGCTGCTTTATCCACAAACTGCTCTAGATATCTGCGTGAACGTTGAAGCGCGGTGCTATAAATATGCAGCGAAAGGATGTGAAATTACGACAGCTTTGACATAACAACAGAGGAGACCTTTAGCTTAGCTAAAGCTAATGTTGGATACAGCTTTCTTTAGCCAAACATGAAGTACTGAAGGCAGAATGTTATCTGCTGAACCTGTTCTGATGGTTTCTTTGCCGGAACCAGGAGGTTGTACTGAAATCTGACTCCTGGATCCATTTAAAGGGCAAAATAAACACGCAGGTGGATGTGTTAAAGCCCCCTGTGACTCTGTTCATTCATGGCCGGGTTCTACTCACAGAACATCTGGACCCACTGACACCAGAGCTGAGTTTATTCCAGATAAGTGGAAGAAACTTCTGCTAATAGATCATATTTTGGAGAACAGGGATATTCCCACTGAAAAATCAACTCACTTAATTCACCAGGCTACATAAGGAGAATCTTTATGTGACACAGATTGAGAATAAATATAATTTATTCTCAATCTGCATTTAATACAGATCTAGATGAATGGATAACTATTGTTCACATCTGTTTACTCAGGTTCCACCAGCTGTTTTCTTTTTCTTTAATTTCTTCTCTTCATGCCTCCAAACCCTCCCTGGTTTATAGATATTAAACCCCACCTCCAGGTTATTACTGGGTCTGGGCCTGCTTAAAGCTAAATATTCACCAAGAGAAACAAAACTTTCCAGTAAATTTGACCGTCCAGGTTTTTTTTTTTCCGTAAGACGCAGTTTCTTCTGGCTGACTTCCAACCCTGACTGAGACCTGGACCGGTGTTCTGTCAGACCAGCATACCTATAGTCAATAGACGTCAGGTTTGCGTTTATCCCTTTAGTTTTGTACGTAAAATAGACTTTTAACTACCTCGACTGGCATGTTTACCTTTAGTCATGTACAAAAAAGCTATTGAAGGTCAGATCTCCATACGCTACAAAAAACAGCAAAAAGTAAGTAATTCATTTTTTTGTACACGACTAAAGGATACACACCCATCGAGGTAGTTAAAAGTCTATTTTACGTACAAAACTAAAAAGATAAACAGGGATTGACTCTGGGTATGCTGGTCTGACAGAACGCCAGTTCGGTTCAGGGGCTGTCAGATTTGTTTTGGGGGACCTACATCCTCCACGGCACCCTTCATGCTGGCCATGCTGGTTGTCATGGCGCTCTGTATTTCTTCAGTTTGTTCAGGTGTATCAGTCAGTGAAATCCTGATGGTCCAGATGTGTTTCTGTGGGAAGGTCATGAGCAGGTAGCTTTCTGTCTTCAATCTGTCCAGATACAGAAGCTAAAGGTAACAAAACATCAGATTTATGTGGAGAGCAAAGTGTTTTTATTAGACCTCTGCAGTTTTCATATTGTTTTAGGAAACAGTTTATGAACCTTTGTAAATAATTGATTAATTGTGGGTAGATATTAAATGTCTTTATTTTGCTGGGAAATTATCACTCTCTTTTGTGACACAAGCTACCTCAAGACTGGAGGTCTTCAACAGGGGGTTCGCGATGGTACTGCATCGGGGTCGCAAAAGTTTTGATTAGACTTTTTTTTTTTATATTCCCCCCCTGCAATTCTTTCCACTAATTGAAATGTCTTTAACTCCACACTGACATGAATTCAACACACTGTAGTAAACAGATAAATGGAGGCAGAAGATGTCTTTCAGTCATCAATGCTCACATTCAGAGAAACACAGGAGCTCTTTCAAGCTGGACACTGTTTCATTCACAACACCTGTCCCATCGACCAGGAATCAGAAATACTTTAATAATCCCAGGGAGGGATTACTTTAGTTACATGACTCCATCTGTAATAGAGTGACTATAGGACCAGTTTGATTGAACACTATTTCATACCATATATATATACCATATACCATATAATTAGGGGGTCCCTGCTCAATCTCGCCATCAGTTTGGGGGTCCTTGGCCTGGAAAACATTGAAGACCCCTGTTATAGACATTATATAGTGTGTATTTTTTTCTTTAGGTTGATATTGTTTTATTTTCTAGCTCTAATTAAAGGAGGATCGAAGCAGCCAGTCTCTGCTCAGAGTTTGCTCAGCGGTTCTTAGGCCAGCACATTCAGTATCACACTGAAATGCATTTTTCTGTTTCAATGTTTTCCGTATTGTCGGTTGCCTATCAGCCACCGTACTTTAGGTTAAACAGCAGCTCATCCTCTCCGAGAATGCCTCTGGTTTGTGGACAGAAACAAACTCTTTCCTCCACACTTTTAGTTCTAGAAATACACATTTCAAGGTTTTTTGTTTTTAGACAAGAGCAAATTATAATTGATAAAAGATGCATCTAATGAGATATTTGTGAAGAGCTCCTATTGCTGTAAGCAGTGTTAAGTTATTAAATTATTCATTCATACTGTGTGTGCTCCCAGGATGGAGAGGAATCACTAGTAGGTCTGCAGTTAACGGTGCGAAACCAGAACCGAACCCGTTCTAGTTAATTCTGTGTTCTTTACAGCAGGGCTGTCAGGAAAGGAAAGATGTAGCAGGAAATAAGCTTATGATTTAAATCATTCCTTAAATCTGCAAATATCTACCAGTTTAAACTGAAAAACAATCTATAAATAAGTAAACATTTCGGAAGACGAGTGTAATTGTCACTCATCTTAGCAGCTAAAGAAAAAGATCTGCTAATGAGTATTTCAGCCTTGAAGAAGGATAATTATTTTTTGATATTATACACTTGTGATCTGATAATGGAGTTGTGTTTCAGTCAGGGGCGGCAGTGCGCTGCGCTCTGAGCAAGACCCTTAACCCCACACTGCTGCCTGGGCGCCGCACAATGGCAGCCCACTGCTCCCCAAGGGGATGGGTTAAATGCGAGAGGGAATATCTCCAATGTGAGTTCAATAAAGTTTATTATTGTTATAAACTAAATGCAGATGATAATCAAAGGCTACATTCAAACAAACTAATCATTTTAAAACATGTTGGAAGGTGTGTCCGGTCCCTTAGGTTCTTGGTCTGTTCTTGATGGGCTGCGTTAGCTTTATCTGGCTGCTAGCTCCTCTAGCCGCTGATGGAACTGGTTGGAACCGGTCTGTGGAGTAGCGGGTTCCCAGCTTAGCTTCGTATCAGCAGTAATCTCATCATATTTAGCTACTGGAAAAGAAAACATCGATACTTCCTGTGTCGCACTGAGAGAGGTTTAGGATCGTAGGTTGACATTCTGACAGGAGCTTCCACGTTGAGCATCATGTTATCTCTGTCAGTAGCTGTTTAATTAGTTTGGTTGCTACTATGTTCAGCTAATGTTTCTCATCTGTTTGAGGTGTTTCCTGCTGATTTGTCCCTGAAATAAGGAATGATGTTCTGCTGAAATCATCTGGACATTATGACTACTAGAGATTTTCTTTGGGCAAAGTTTAGTTTTTAAATATCCTGCCTGCTTTGTTTTAAAAGCTGTTCTTTAAAAATCTAAAACAGTTTGCGTAAAGGTTGCCCTGCCCCCCCAGCTGACCCGGACCAATCAGAGGACAGTTTTCTTGCTCTGATGTGCTTCTGTCTTCTTTTCCAGCCGAGTTCCGCCATCAGCTGGTGCGACCAGCTGCCTCCGTCCTCCGCTGCACTCTCCAGCTCCAGTCTCTCCTCCACGTCGCTCTCCAGCTCCAGTCTCTCCATGGAGTCCAGAGCACCGGCGCCTCCTCCCCCGCCGCCGCCGACCACGACGGCCTCCGACGACACGGAGTCAGACGAGAGGCCGTACGTCTGCGACCTGTGCAGCTGCGCCTACAAGCACGCTAGCTCACTCCTCAACCACAAGCTCACCCACAAGACGGGAGACTTCAAGTGAGCGTTCAAGGCTCCTCGCTTTTCACCTGCCTCTACTTTTGGGTTTTCTCTAAACTATTGACGTGTTTTCCTCAGGTGCGACTTCTGCAGCAAGCCCTACACCAACTACATGTCCTTACGCAACCACATGCGAATCCACGGTCAGAAACGCTACATGTGCGACCTCTGCGGGAAGGCCTTCCGCCTGGCGCGGTACCTAAGGAACCATCAGAGGATACACGACGACGGGCCCAACCGCTTCGACTGTCCGTCCTGCTGCAAAAGCTACAGGACCATGCTGGAGCTGGCGCAGCACCGCTGCAGCGCCGCCGCCTCCAACCAGGTACGTCTCTGGAAGGTAGCACCGCCAGCGGCGAGGGATTGATTAATGATACCCGTGATGTCATGCTTATGAGTGTCGGTTCAGAACGAGGAGCAGCCTCCATGTTTCTGAGTGATCCAGCAGCTTCATGGCCGAACGCCCAACGCCATCACAACCCAAAGCTTAACGATTTGGGCTGGTCAATTAATTATATTAGCCATATATAACAGCAACATTTTGGGTTGTTGTCTCACTTAATGAGAGTAAAATTATCATTCTAACTTCTGCCCTCCAGGTGGCTGCAAATAAAAAAAAATATATATTTTTGGCATAATCAGGTGATCTTAAGCACCGACTGGCTTTGCTTTCATCCTCAGGCGAGTCTGAAACGTTTTTCTGTTTCAGAATTGAGCTGAAAAATGTGAACCTGTTGGTTTTTATAAAGAAACGTCTTTAATGCTACGTTCAGTCCGCACGCACCAGAAGCGGCTAGTTTATATGCAAAGTCAATGGCTGACGTGCATCAAGGTGCAGCCAAACATCCCGCAGCGCCTCATTCTGAGCATCTGATGCGCTTCACAAACCGCAGCTGCTGGAATTGGAGAAATTAAATTTTGGTGCAAAACACGCCACATCAACCAATCAGAAGCTGATCTGGGAGCTGGCAGGGAGACAGACACAGCACTGCTGATTAATTAGGATGTAATGGGAAATAAAAACTGACTTGCTAGCTTCATATTTCTGATTCTTTGCAAATTCTAAAGGCAAATCAAATAAAGGAAACTTATATTATTTAATATGGAAGCAATATTAGCCTCAGCATGAACACTCTGCCTCCAATTGGCCCACTGGTCGTGATGCCTAAAATTAACCAATGTAATCAGTAATGCTACGTTCAAACACCCCGCGATAGAGGCAGCAGAAGCAGCAGGTCTACATGCAGAGTCTATGTTTGAAGTACATCAGAAGTTTGGAGCAGCAGAAGCTGCGCATCATGGCGGGTCGAAGCAGCTGAAGCAGCGTCTCATAAGCTTCTGAGCATCTGACGCGCTTCACAAGCAGCAGCTGCTGTAGTTGGAAAAATTAAACTTCAGCTGCTGGACGCGCCACATCAACCAACCAGAGCAGCTGATCTGGGAGCTGGCAGGGAGTCAGACACAGCACTGCTGATGCAGAGCGCTATGATCACTCCTCTGAAACAGTTTATTAACGCCTAAATTAACTTCAAATGTAGAAACCTGCCCACAAAAAAAGGTTTGCTTTTATTATCCTAGTGCCTGTAGTTTGGATAACCTACATGAAAAACGTCTTCCAGCTGCGGTGAACAGTAGTGGAAAACCCCCAACGGGCGCACCGCCGCCGGTGTGTGGGGGTCTGAGTGGCTCCTGCAGAAAAATAATATTTGAAGGCAGGATAGTAATCTGGATTAACTGACTGCACAGACCATGTTTGCAGGAGGACTTTCTCACTTAAAAATGATTAAAACTACTTTTTACCTTCTCTGATCACAGCAAATATTGCAGTCAGTGTTTCAGGCAAAGAAAGGATAGGGTAGCTCCGCCCAAAACCATCAGACCCATTTTCCACCGTGCAGACAGAGCAGCAGAGATGCTTCAGCCGCGTGTCAGAACTAAACTGGTACAAGCATCAGAAATGAAGCAGCACGCGTGTTTTTCATGCTTCTGCTGCTTGCGGTCTGAACGTAGCGTAACCCGTAGAACAGACACCGTCTGTTCAGACTGGACAAGATCAGGCTGTCATTCACAGGAGTTTCCTTTAAATCCCAGCTGAACCAGTCAGGGTTTTCCAGCTTTTCCTGGAAATTCCCAACGTGGTTTTCAGTAAGTTGCTAAAGGCTGCTTTTATCCATTTACTGATTAAAACCCAAATGGTAGAACATGTGGACGCAGGCGTAATGTTACCCTTCTATCATTTGTATGTAAGCTAATGTCTGATGTTTTTCTTTGACTCTGTCTGTTTCCCAGCCTTAGTTTCCAGCAGATTTCTAACTGGAAAGATCAGGCTCAGAGTCAGACCCAGATTAGGTTCAGTTCAGGGAAGCTTTAAAGCTCAGAGAATAGAAAATAGTTCAGCAGATTTTCTGCACAAGTGTAGTAATCCAAACTTCTATGTCTGTGTTTGTTTTTGGTTGTTTGTGTGTGTGTTTATGTGTGTGTGTGTGTGTGCTTATGTGTGGGGTTGGTTCATAAGAACCGGTTCAACTGCCCGTCCTGCTTTAAGAGCTACAGAACCATGCTGGACCTGGCCCAGCACCGCTGCAGCGCCGCGGCCAAAAACCAGGTTGGTGTGAGCGTGAGTGAGGCTGTGTGTGAGGAGGAGGAGTCAGCAGGAGGAGAGGCTTAGCTTTGATTCGTCCAGCAGAACATGACATCAGCAGTCGGACCTGCCTACTTTATCTGTCTTCAGCCTTTTTAAGTAACTAAACCAAAAAACCCAGAATGATGATGTGGAACTAAACTGTTTTGAAATTCTTAAGATAGAAATGATCCCTGTTCCTCACCACGTGTGGATTAATCAATGGATCATTATTTATACCTAAAACTAATACGTTTGTGGTGATTCAATGAATTTAGCATTAATCAGTAAATGATCACTGAGTCTGGGAGCGGCCATTTTTGTCCAGCTATAGTAACCCCTCCCTCCTGCCATCTTCCAGCAGTGACGTCACGGTGCGGTAAGCCTAGCGCCATTCTCCCCGCTTTACAAGCTAAATCAATGGGAACTACTAGACACATCTGCAATCAACAACAATTATTGAAGATTTCCAGAGGACTTCACCATTGAAATTCACCAGAGCTATAGTGAAACTGACAATGCCCACGTGCATGGCAGCTGGATGCTGGAATACATCGGGGAAAAGTGAAAAAAAAAAAAAAAAAGAGTTATTCCACCTTTCTGATTCCTGATCCTCCACGGACGGGTTGGTCGTTGGATCGCCAACTTGAAGAGGGAGGATTTGCCATCGAACTTCTGGCCAGAGAAAAAACCCGTAATATGTAGCCAACATTTGGAAGAAGAATGTTTTCAAGATGACTTGGATAATAGCGCGTTGTGACAAACACCAGATACTGCACTGGGACTTGATCAACAGCCGATACCGCACCGTGACGTCACAAACCAGTAGGTAGCAGTAGTGTTCTTTGACAAACATGGATGCCTCCAGTAAAGCACATTCACATGAAAATTACTCTGAATTAAAAACACTGATCATTTATTGAACAGGATGGAATCATTTCAGATATAAAGCACTTTCAGAAGTTTGAATTCTGAATGTAACCGGACTTTTCCTTTAAACTAAATGTGTTTGATGACGGGGTCCTTGTTAGTCTAGGCTGGAGAGGTGAACCAGCTGCTCAGGAATCCACATCGTCTCCTTCCTGCTGCTGAGCTCTGTTCTGAAGGAGCCTGAATCCTGCCATCATCAGCCGTGCCACACAAAAGGTTGATTAAAACCCATCCTAGTTAGTTTCTATAGTTACCGGTAATAATAATGGGACTTTACAGCCGGGGTAACCGTCTCCAAGCTGAAGGAACCATCCTTAAACGTTCCCCGGCCTGAATCAGATGCGTTCAAAGCCTCAGGTTTTAGTGAACGTCTGTGTGAGTGGCCGTGTTTGTGCGTTTGTGCATTTTGACACCATCTCATTTTTCTGGGTTTAAAGTATGCAGGGCTTAGAGAGGAAGAGTCTGAGACATGAGAGGGAAGCTGAGGCGAAGTCACCCTCATCAGTCACTTCTCTGTGATCTGCTTTGCATGGCTGCTGTGAGGATGGCGGGAGCGATGGGGGTGTATAAAATTTCTGCTCTCTTTCTGTTTCTTTGCTGGTCTTCAATCCAGACTGGCGGTCGTCGATCCAATTTCTCTGCGACTCCGCGCCGTCAGCAGCAGCAGCAACAGAACAATGCTAACTCGATGATGCAGCCGCAGCATGGAGGACACGCCCAGCAGGAACCGCTACCCTCCCACTGCGTGGCAGCCATGGCCCAGGGCGGGCAGGGGGGCGTTGTGGCTGGGCAGCCAGTGGCGGACCCTCACCAGGTACGTGGGAGCATCAGAGGAGGACTCCTCAGAATCACGGCGGCACGCTGAGGGGGTTCTGTTTCTGTCCCAGCAGGGCCGACCCAGCCCCGTGTCTTCTCAGAGCGGCCAGCAGAGTATGAGGAGCTCATCGACCAACAAACACGTCCCCCCCCCTAATGCCGCCCCGTCCTCCTCCTACTCCCTGCTGCAGCCCCTGGTGCCTGAGGTAAAGGAGATGAACTCGGGATACACTAGACTGAGCGCCAACCCCATGGTAGGAGAGTACCGCCACGCTTCTGCTTTCTGCTGCGCCTCCCCGCTGCTTACTAACACATCATAACAACCCTGATCCATCACAGTAGACATGCATTAAACCTGAAAAATGAACGAATTTTTGCATCCAGGAAACTTTTTCAATTCAAAATGTCAGAAATAGCGTTGAGTTCCAGGTTTTATCCAGCAGCCCAACAAAGCCTGGTTTTAGTTTAGAAACCATGCAAATTGAAATGGACGAAAGGATCCACTTCTTTGGAATGGGGGTCGTTTGGCTTCTTTGTTAGCCTGCAATACCTGTCTATGTCTCTGAAAGGGGGGGGGTCATTAAAGGGAATTTTTGGCCTGACTGAAGAGGCGAGGTGCTCCTTTCTAAAGGAGTGTGGGTTGCGATAATAGCGGGAAGGAATCAACTCAATTGATGAAAGAAAAAAGTTGGTTTGAGAGGGGTGTGAAGGAAGCCATCTATGTTAAGTAATAAAAACAGCCTTAAACGGGGGGGGGGGGGGGGGGGACTCAGATTTCAGCTTTCAAAAACCTACAATGCAGCGATAGAGTTGATCCCTTCCCGCTATCATCGCAGCCCCAACCCCTTTACTAGGGGTGTAAATCACACCCATAACGGAGATTCAATTCAATATCCATTGCCTGACCCAACGATTCAATTATTTTCAATACTGAAGAATACATGACCATACCATTCGATTCGATTAATCGGTTAATTATTTTTTTAACCTTACAGGCTAGACAATGTTTCAAATTTGAAATAAATCAATAAAAGCTGTAATATTGTTATACATTTTATTTGAGAAACAACAGTAAATAACAGAAGTAGCAAAGTTCACTCCACCTAGGCCTATGAAAACCTCATTCACTGAAGAATAATAATGCCCCTGCGACATAGATTCTGAAAGGCTTTGCATCAAAAAATACTGCGAGCGGAAAGGGTAGTGGCTAAAGGAAGTGAGGTAGGAGGGCAAAACAGGTTTAACGCAACTGCAGCGCGGGAGTCAAAATTACGTCCAGCAGCAAAATGATAAAAATAGACTGGAGGGAAGAAAAGAAATCGATGCATCGACAAAAATTATTATTATTTACACCCCTACCCTTTACAGGAGAACAGAAGACCCCACCTCTTCAGGCAGGCCAACAATTCCCTTTAACAACCCCCCTTTCAGTTTATACTTGAATGTTTATATTGATCTGTATTCAGTTTTCTAGCTCTGCGTCATATTCTGATGGACCCTAGGGGGCAGTGTTGTTCAGACTGAAATCTTCTAACACAACACATGTAGAAGTAGAAAATACTCTTTCTTTCTCTCCTAATGTCTTTCCAAGTGTTTCGTTCCTCCATCATGTTTTTCTGCGCCTTCATGTCTGGGTAGATTTTAAAATTTTCCTGCGTGTGAAAATCCAGATGCTTTGATCTTTCCCTTTCCTGTTTCTTTGATGTTCTTTGTCGTTTTATTCTTAGTTGCTCAGTAAATATTCACACTCAGCTAAAGTTTGGATTTTCAGGTTTTACTTTTCCTGGAAAAAGATGTAAAAGGATGAAGAGGCATCATAATAACAATGAAATGCTTTTATTTACATTCCAATTAAAATAATTAGCAGATGTTTTCATGTCCTTCTCAATAATAAGAAACCTGATTATCTGTTAAAATGATCAGAGCCCTTCTGTGCCTGCTGACCAGCTTCTTTCTAATGTTCCATCTCTTTCTCTGATCTCCAGCTCCTTCAGACCAGCCTAGCAGCCTCTCTCCATTAAGCCGGGCGTCCGCTATACGATCTTTTTGCCTTTTTTGGCTGCGAGAGTTTTCGATCGGGCCGACTTTCAGCCTGATGGTGCGTGGTGTAGTGGACAGGGGGTAAACGAAGGGCGATCAGCCTCTAACGACCACCTCCCCATCAGGAATCGTGAGGTCAGGAGAAAATCATGTTTGAAATTCGGTCGGCCGTCGTAAGGTGGTCTTTGGCAAATCGCTCAGTGCGCAAACAAGGATTCTTCTTCCACTTAGAGGAAAACCCAGCAGCATGACGGGGGTGCAATGAGTGAAATGGAGTTCTGTCTTTAAAATTGTTAGACTGTAGTAGCTACGTTTGCTCAGTCATGTCTTTGTCGAAATACGTCGTCGCCTTTTCTTTTTAGGGCTTTCAGCACTAAATTTCCCAAATTGACAAGGCAACGCGTTTCACTCTAGTGAGCTTCATGTTCCTCTTCTACTGGTTTGGCTTCCAGATAGACGAGTCAGAGTAGCGCCATCTCACTGCGGAGCTCAGTCCCACCTGCTTTTTAGACGTACAGTGGAGAGCATGTGAATAGAGCGGAGTGTCGCGCAGTTCCTGCTCCCCGTTCTGGAGGATGTTCGCTCATTCGCTCCGCCGCTCAAAGTAGAGCTAGGACGCTCAAGATCCGCTCCGCGCTCACCTTCATTTTCCTGCCGCTCTGGCGAAATCACTCGACGCTCGCTCAGATTTTCAGCAGAAGGCATTTTCTGACATTTCTTTCTTCCAGTAATGATGCCAGGGCCCTGCGACACACGACGTTTGATTTAATGATGTGACCGATACATGTGGATTGTCTTATTTAACTGGCCAGTAAATTATCGCACTGCTTCCCAGCTGGGAACGTAACACCTCACCCCATCCATGCTGCCCCGCGTTTCCTAATTAATTAGTCATTTATTTTACTAAACTACTTTTAATCAAATAAATGGTATTTTACAAATTTTATAGTCCAAATTTTTTAATTGACATTGTGAGCGCATCAGAGCGAACTGGAGTGGAGCGAAAGCCCCTCTGCGCTCCACTATATTTCTTTCACTCCGCTCCACCGCTGGCTCCATGCTCCGCTCCACCGCTGGCTCCATGCCACCGCTGTGTCCAGGCTCCGCTCCTATGCTCTGGTACAGTGTGAGCAGGTAGATCGCATCAGAGCGTCGGGTTGCTCAGTGTGAGGACAAACATGTTGAGCTGTGAACTCGCATCCTGCAGTTTCATCCTACAGTGTTATGATCATGCAGCTGTAGCTGAGTTTAACGATTGAAAAAATCTTACAATGCCCGGGTTTAGCACCTGCTCTGTTCGGTTGCAGCTGCTAGAAATCTGTTTCTAGAACATTTGGTGCTTTGAAAGGAGACATTTTTATTGTTTCTCCACCTCTTTTAGCTGTTAAAAAAATGTATATTAAACCCTCAGAAATAAAAACTTATTAACCAAGTTTTATTTGCTTAATGAATTTTGAGGTCCGCCTGTTATCCAACTCTTTATACAAGGTTTCTGAGGGTCATTAAAAGTTATTAAACTATAACTTTTTTAATTAAGGCCTTAATTGGCATTAAAATTCATTAGATGTGATTATCATGGCATTTAGAATGCTTTATTTAGTATTTAAGGGCTGTCAAAATTAACGCGTGAACGCGAGATGATTAATTTCTGGAATTAACGCAATATTTTTTTTAACGCATTAACGCAGTCTCACCTGTTTTACCCACAATTGTCCGACATGAGCGAGATGGAGGAATCAGAAGAACCCGTTGGCCCGCTGGATGGACAGTTGAAGTATAAAAAAAACAAAGACGGGACAATAAATAAACATGTTATGGTTTGCTCACACTGCAAGAAGGACTTTTCGTTTCACCGAAGCACTTCGAGCCTTAAATATCATCTTAACGCCAAGCGTTCATTTGTTGGCGCTTCAACATCAGGTGTTACGACTGGCATGAGTCAGACCGCCCTCACAGAACGCCGGGCATTAAGTAACGGTCCGCTTTACATTCAGGAAATGTAAACCAGTTAGTTTGCCTTAACAACTGGCTAAAAGATGAATAAATAAAAGGTAAAATGACCTCATGTAATTGTTTAAAAGTCAAGTTGTGTGTTTTAAACGAAAAACACTCCATTCACCCATCCTGTATATGCTAAAAAAAAAAAAAAACAGCAACGGCTAAGTTGCCAAAATTGTTGAGAATTAAATTCTCTGCTGTCATTAATAAAAACTAAATGTAATACCCATCTTGCTTATCTTTCTGTTCTGAAAACAGTACACAGAAAATGTGTATTTTTCAATAATATTTAGGCTAGTGATTAGTCGAAATTAATTCAAGAAACCTTGTGATTAATTAGATTAAAAATTTTAATCGTTTGACAGCCCTAATATTTATATATAATGTATATGTGTATGTATATATGTGAAAGTCATGGGTACTTGTTGATGGCTATAAAATAATTTCTAAGAGCATCAAAAGAGGATTAAAAAGCATTAAATTAGAGTTACTCATTCGTGTATAAACCCTGTTATAACAGCGGCGTCCTGAAGGGCGGCTTCCTGGCTGGTAGTTTCCAGTACTCCCAGTTACCTGCAAAGAAAATGGCAGTGAAATTCCAGCTGACATTGGGATTGTTTGTCTCTGTGACGGCTCTCTGATACCACCTGCTCTCAATCCTCCATCTTTGGTTACCTGATCAGGAGCCGCTTGTCTTTCCCTCTGATCAGAAACATTTCTCTGTTCTCAACTTTGTCTGGAATTCAGGATCAATGAAGCGTAGCTGGAAGCAGGTGATGCTCTGATCAGTGACCAATCAGCCTGATGGATCACTGACCCCCATCCAGCTGGGTTTAGATTTCATTTTTAATGACATGTTCAGTGTTGCTGCTCTAATGAATGATATCTGCTAAATTTATATCTGTGTTCATCTTCAACTCTTTTTGTAACGATCGTTATGTGAAGCCCGACGCCTTCACTGGTTTAAGGTTCATTTCGTCGCCGTCGTATCGGATCCATACGCCCAGCGGTCCAATTTGGATGTAGCAATTAATCAGGTTAATTGATTATTTAATTAATCGTTAACTAATTTAGTAATCAATTCATTGTTAACTGGGGTTTATCTGGTTTTAATGTTGACCTGGAACCATTTCGCCACAGAAATTTTTCTAGTTCTCATATTAATGAATATAAAAACAATGAATTCAGGAGCTTAAAGAAAAGCATGTTTCACCGCCATCAGAGCTTAACTAAACTAAAACTAATGCTGATATGTTGCTTCACTGCGCAGGCATCATCCAGCTGAAGATTCTTAACACCAGTTTAAAAGGATGGATTCTGAATGTGGAGATCTGTTTGGATACAAACCCAGCAGATCGAAATGTTCATGAAACTTTTTAAGAATTCAGTATTTATCGTCCCCCGCTTTGAAAGAAATCCATTTTAGCCAGTTGCTGCTAACTGGTCTTCCTGTCTGAACTGGTTTTTGTTTCTCTCTCCTTGCTCCAAGCTTCCTCTTCTTCTGCACATTTGCTTCTCTGCAGCATCAGATAAGCTTCCAATGTTGACATGTTTTCCTCATTCATCCGGTTCTCTCTCTCCTCCCCTTTCTGATGCTGCCCCACCCCGCCCCTCCCCCTCTCCCACCTCCCTTCCTTGCAGAAGCACCAGGACACTTTCTCCTTGGCCCCCCAGCGGCCGCTCCCCACCATCAACCCCATAGGCCACTCTCTACATCCGAACGGAGGGCCGTCGCTCAAGCCCTCCCCCGTGCCACGGACCATCCAGGCCATGCCCTGGGAGCAGCGCTCCCTCTACAATCAGTGAGAGCTCCTCGTCGCCAACGTGCGCCTCCCAACAACGCAGCCTCTTCTTCCACCCTGCCCCTCCCACACCCACCCATGAGGATGGAGGACCCCTGAATGCCCCCCCCACCCCCCGCCTCAGCTTTCTGGACCTCTCCTTGGGAATGCCGTGTGTGGGAATGGGGGAGGGGCCCTGTTGAGAACTAGTTGAGATTGATTTCTAAGTAGTTAGGTTGAAAACAATGTGTTGCCTTGACCCTCATGTATGATCTATGCCATGTACTGGATATAAGTTAAAATGTCTTTACCCCCCCCGCCCCACCCCCCCATCCTGATGACAATTTATCTCCCCTTCCTCTTTTTTCCCCCCCATAGTTATGAAAATATCTATCCTTCCCGTTATGAATAGTGCTCCCAAACCCTTTTTCCTTTTGTTGAATGAGGTAGAACGTTTTCTTTTGTATCAGGAGCCAATCCCAAATCCAGAACAAGAACCAAGTGGTTGTAAAATGTTACAGATTTCTTCCAGCGCTCCAGTGCATCTGTGTTTTTGATAAATGCAGATCCTGGACAGTAAGGAAGGCGAAAGCGGTGTTCCTCTGGCGTGCTGGAGAGCGGCCGCCGTGTATATTGTGCATCAGGAATCCCGTCATGTCAAAGCACTGGGACCACAGCTAAAGGGGGCCACGTCCTCGCTGCGCGTTACGACGCGTCTATGATTCAAACTGACTGTTACAGAGTTTAGCTACAGAGACGTACTGCTGCTCGATCGGCCCTGATCCTCAGCCAGAGACCCCCGACCAGAGCGGACCGGACTGAGCTCAGCCGCAGCCCGGATTTCAGCTTCAAACCTAGTCTCTGTATTTATAAAAAAAAAAAATAAACTACAAAGAACAGATTACTGACTGTTGGTCAGCAGCCAATCCGGATTGACTTCTGTTAACTTTAGTCTTTTTGTCAACTGTTGAATTTGATGAATAATTCATGGATCCAGCATGTAGTTAGTTTATCTCGCTAACATGATGGTTGTTAAAATACCCACAATTCTGCTGTCATTGTCTTTCCTCTTTTTAAAGTTGTTTCTATTTTTTATTCCTGACATGTTTTCATTGTTGCTTTCTCTCTCCTTGTAAAGTGTCTTTGAGTATTTAGAAAAGTGCTATACAAATAAAAAATGTTTTATTATTATCATCACTAGGCAATGATTGAAGCCTTATCGTCTGGTTTTAGTTTATCGGAGACGATCGATGAGCAGAAACATGGGATAAATGGTCCAAAATGTCTTCTTTAAGTGGGCCTTCAAAGCTCATGCTAAGATTAAACTGAGACTCATTGTAGATTAACTGAATTAAAAACAGACCATCATAAATGTAAAGAAGCACGAGACGAAGGGAAAAAAGGTCAAATCAAACATCAGAGGCGATTTAAGCTCAGCAGCTGAATTTGAGTAGAAGTTTAAAGAAACAGTAAAGTTTTCTGTTGTGAAGTGAATCACATGCATGTTCTAGAAGGAACGAGCATCTCACCTGTGATTGGCTGCATCTCATCTGTAATGCTACGTTCACACCGGACGCAGCAGAAGCAGCGAGTTTACATGCAGAGTCAATGGTTGACACGCGTCAAGGCGCAGCAAAAGGTCCCGCAGCGCGTCTGAGCGGCTGAAGCAGCGCGTCGGGAGCGTTTAAGCATCTGATGCGCGTGACGTGCTGCTGCTCCAGATGGAAAAATTAAACTTTTGCTGCTGGACACGCCGCATCAACCAATCAGAGAAGCTGATCTGGGAGCTGGCAGCGAGACAGACACATCGCTGATGATACAGAGCACTGTGATCACTCCTCTGAAACAGTTTATTAACAAATAAATTAACTTAAAATGTAGAAACAGAATATGTTCGCTTTTATTATCCTGCTGCCTGCAGTTTGGATTATTTAGATGAAAAACACCTACCAGCCGCCGCGGTGAACCGCGAGGAGGCGACCCGGCCAGAGGCTGCTGTTGAATGAGATCCTACTGACAGTGCACCGCTGGTATGTGGGGGTCTGAGCGTCTCCGACAGAAATAACATTGGAAGGCAGGATGGTAATCAGGATGAACTGACTGCAATGATTCAGTTTTCAGGTGGACTTTCTCACTTAAAACATATTAAAACTACTTTATTCCCACTGATCACAGCAAATATAGCTGCAAGGCAGAGAAAGGATAGAGTAGCTCCGCCCAACGCACGTCAGACCCACCTTTGCACCGCGGAGCCAGAGCAGCAACGCTACTTCAGCCGCGCGTCAGAACTAACTGGTACAAGCAGCAAAAATGAACCAGCAGACGCGATTTTGCTGCGTCCGGTATGAACGCAGCATTAGTGGGTG
Organism: Cyprinodon diabolis; assembly: GCA_030533445.1. Taxonomy (NCBI): domain Eukaryota; kingdom Metazoa; phylum Chordata; class Actinopteri; order Cyprinodontiformes; family Cyprinodontidae; genus Cyprinodon; species Cyprinodon diabolis. The sequence goes on from CM060077.1 coordinate 40,326,284, forward strand.
GCTTAAAGATGTGCCCACGCAGAAAGCCTGCAGAATATATCTGAAATGTGTTGCCGTAATGAGCCTCTAGAGTATAAGGTTAATTTATTGCTTGGACTGTAAAACACATTTAATATTTATATTAAATTATTATAATTATTATATAATTAAAAAATCGTTCCAGTAATTTATGGAACAACTATAAACGTTTATTACACATAAGCCGATAGTTTCAAGCCTTTAATCGGTTGTGATGATTTCCACAACATTTAAATTTAAAATTTTACATCAAACGAATAGGGTTTTTAGTTTTTTTACATAAACTTTTAGCCACTAGGGGCGCTAGACCTGCCGCCTAAAAGCGTCTGATAGGTCTGCCCTGAAAATTCAGAATTCAAACTTCTGAAAGTACTTTAAATGTGAAATTATTACATACTGTACAATAAATGATAATTTTTAATTAAGAGTATCTGTTCACTGCAGTGGGTTGATTTCATGTTAATATGTATTTAAAGAAATTTTAATTAGAATAATATTTTAAAAAAGTAATCAACCAAAACTTTCGCGACCCCCCTGCTGTACCTCCATGGACCCCCTGTTGAAGACCTGCATTAACTGCATTCAGCTCCTTCTGACAGTCTGAGTTTTTCCAGCGTGTGGAAAAAAAGTCAGAATTCTGACTTTTTTTCTCAGAATTCTGACTTTAATCTCAGAATTCTATTTCCTCAGAATTTTGACTTTTTTCTCAGAATTCTGAGAGTAAAAAAAGTCAGAATTCTTAGATTAAAGTCAGTATTTTGAGATTAAAGTCAGAGTTGAAATAAAATGTAAAAATCGGTAAACTTTTTTCCAGTGGCCTTAAACTTCTTCCGTACATGAAAGCTGACAAACAGTGGATTTATTTTCTTGGTTTAATTAGTTTCAATCATGGTGAAGAAGGGAGGGTCTCTCCAAGTCATTTAGGAGTCTTCTATGCAGGGTTGAGTTTGAAAGAAAGTCCTGATAATAGATCATAGACCCATAGAGAAAAGTCATCAGGGAATTACAGATTTAATACAGAAGTGATAATTTACTAATAGCCTTTAAATGGTAAGAATACTAGTATCCTCAGATTCATTTCTGTTTCTTTTATTTCTTCTGCTTTTCCTAGAGCATAGATGAAGGAATGTGTTTATATTAGTGAGGAAGAGCTGAAGGAAAATGTGATCCGTCTTGTGTGATTTTTCTGTTGCTGCTAATAATGGATGTGATCTTTTTCTTTGCTTTCGTGTTGGTTGGATCTCATTAGTGTGGATGAACTCTGAACAGGTCCTGCCTGCTCAGCCCCATGAACATTTTTCCCATCCAAGAACCAACTATGTCTGATCAGATCTAACAACTGTTAGCTTAGTTAGCTCTGGAGGTTCAGTGAAGCTCTGGGTCAAATGGCCCTTGTGTTGACGTTGGAGCTTGGCCTGTTTTCCAGTGCAGTCCTGTTTCTCTGACTGTGACTAACTGGATGTGCTCTCTTCATCCTCTGACATGGGAGCTGGCTCGGAGCTCGTCTGCCTGGCTGTGTGTTTCCTGGACGGGGCCGCCTGTGGAGCTGGTTGACAGTTGCCTTTTGTATCTATGCTTCTTTTTCTATGTCTGCTTCTGTCTCCTTGAACCCCAGCAGATGGCCGCTCACACTGAGCCTGGTTCTGCTGGAGGTTTCTTCCTGTTTTCCTTAGATAGAAAACTTTGAATAAATTTAACTGTATGATCTGGTTGAACTGTAAAGTGCCTTGAGATGACGTGTTGTGAATTGGCGCTATAGAAATAAACTGAATTGAATTGAATTTGAGGTGACAGGAGCGTGATGAATATTGACCAGTAAAAGTGTTTCATTTATCTCCTGTATTTGGGTCAAACATCACACACTCTTTTTTTAAAGCTACAGTGTGTAATTTCAGCGACATCTAACGTCCAGACTGCAGACCGCAGCAACATGAACATCTGCCCCCCACCGCTTCTCCCCCCCAACAGTACGGCGAGCGTTACGGGACAAAATGTCTTCCACGACGTCCGCATCACCTACCTTCTCAAGTGATGAGGTTTGTTTACATAGATAATTTTACAGATAGTATTTCATTAGTCTGTGTAGGGTATAGATTGTTCAGTACCGTCTCAGTTCATCTCTCTCAACTTGCCGTAGTTACTTTCAAGCGTAATGGGCGATCTCGCAATCGCTAGTCTGTTGGCTCTGCGCTGCCGTAGCGCAAAGATGTCTGCCTCCATGGCTGCGAGACCCGCTCCTATGTAATTATAAATAACGAATTATAAGGCAACGCAAATATTAAGGTTAAGAGGCTGAGCTCGTAGATGATGATAAATAACATAGTTATGTATAATATATTACATTTCTGACTGTATATCCCTGTAATTATTACACACTGTAGCGGTAAGGTAAAAGTGTGTTTTTATTAATGCAAACGAGCCTCATTGGAGCAATAATTCGTATTAATTGAATATGTCTGCGCAGTAAATCAGTTTATAAATGAAGTTAGTTAGATAATGCTTTCTGCATCTGATAACTGCTTAATTATCTGAATGAATAAAGTGTTACAGAAATGTGCTTCGTAGAAAAAGCATAACTGGGAATCGATGAGCAGAGAAAACAGCAATGAACCCGACTTTCTTTACTGTCTTTGAAAAACACATTTTTCTTCCCCGCATGAAACCAAAGTTATAAGAAACCACTTTCCAGCAAAGTTTTTTTTATGTGATTATTTCATTTAAAAGACCTATTGGTCAACACATGTTGAAAGAAGGTTTTGGAAATGCGGAAAACTCGTCAGTTATTCTGGTGGGTTTATTTTTTATTTTTCTTCTCTCAATCTTGGCTGCGTTCATCATCATCATCATCATCATCCTCCCTCCTTCATAGTTCTGATCTCTGAAGAAAAAGCTTCAGTCATGCTACCTTCCTCCTGTTTAAGGCTTATCTGTAGAAGTTACCATCAGGGTTTCTTCTGCTCTGCTTGTGATCAGCAGTCTTTTCATTTCAGATCCGTTAACCTGCAGTGAGGAGAGAATCAGCACCTCGCTCTGCTTTTCGGTTCTGCAGCCCAGTGTTGGTGGATCTGTTTACATTTCATTCCTGCTTCTCCTCCAGTCAGATCAGATCTCTGTTAAAGCTCAGATTCACTGATGGCCAGAAAAGATTAACAGAGTTTTCATTGGCTGGGAACTATGATGAGCTACAAAATATAAAAAAAACACAATCGTGATTGACAATGTTCCCCAACAAACTGCTTTACTCCATAACTCACTGCCATCCGTTTCATTTTCTTCTTTTTGGAAAGAATCTAATACCTGCAGATGGATGTGCCCCACTTCTCATTCGGCAGCTTTATGTCAGAGGGAATTTGAAGTTAGCAAGGTTTTAAAAGGTTATTTTATTATTAAGGACAATTAAAGGGTCGATGGTTTGATTCCATTCTTTCTCCTTCTCTTTAATCACCTTGTTTCCTGTCCATTTCTGCAGCAGAAATGTTTGTTTTTCAGTTGGCCTGTGAGCTGTAAAGAGCCTGAAATGTAAACAATGGGTGGATGGATGGATGGATGGATGGATGGATGGATGAATGGACAGATGGATGGATGGATGGATGGATGGATGGATGGATGGATGGATGGATGGATGGATGGATGAATGGACAGATGGATGTGCTGATCTGCTAAAGCTGGATGCTAAAACCCTTTCAATTATATTTGTCCTCAGCAACTAAATTCCTGCCTGGGTTTGAAGCTCAAAGCCAAAGTTTAGAAGCTCAGATGTGAATCAGTGTCTTTCTGTTGCTTTTAAATTAAATCTGATTTGTTTTAATTGTCAGACAAAGATAATAATAATAAATGACAATGTAGATTATCCTGGATGAGCTATTAATAACAGCTACTTCCGCCAGTTTCACTTTTCCCCAAACAGTTTCTAAATTGAGCGTGCGCGTGACGTGCGCGCGCACACGAAGCAAACTACTCAGCCGGCACGCGCGCCTTTGTCACGCGGATTGCTCGCCATTCGGCTCTCGGTCGCGCGCGCTTCCGGTGCGGATCGCAGCGAATTAAAATCTAGAATCGGGTAGGAGGAGAGCAGGATCGCTTCGACCTTCGATTATTGATCAGAAACTGTTTGTCATTTCGATGCGCGGCTCCGTTCCGCCCCTTTATTTACTGATCTCCGCTCCGGTTCCGGGCTTCTCCGCATCCGGCACCGGATCCTGAGCCGCTCAGCTTCCCTTAACGCGTCTACTGTGGACGCGCTTATCAATCATTTCTAACCACTGATAGTCAAACAGAAAAAAACATCTATATCCGCAGCATCGTGGACTAAATAGAGCGGGAAGGCTTAATTACTTTAGGAATGTCCTTCAATTAATTTCTATAAAACTTATAAAAAATGTAGTGACGCGTTTCTGACTCAAATATGTAATAATTATGCTGTTTTTTTTGTTTTTGTTGGTAATATTTGTGACTTTTTAAAGATGAAATAAAAGAAAATGAGCAGGAAATGTTAATAATTAAAAGTTGACATTAGATTTGAATACATGGTAATAATAAAGCGTTATTTATGTAAGCAGATAAATCGCTGTGGTTCTGTTTGTCCTGCAGAGGCTGAAGGCCTCAGGAAGGAAGGCCTCTGCCGGCCGGGCCTAGCTGTCATTCTACCTGCCGGCCTGCAGGTGGCGGTATTCCCCAGGCTGAGGGGATCACCGCTCCTGGTTCATTTTAAACGGCTTCAACGAAACATCCACCGCAAAACTAACTGCTCAGTTTAGTAAAAGAAAAATAGATCAAGATGTAAGCGGGAAGTTTTTCGTTGAGTAACGAAGAAACGAATATTTAGGCGGAAGTTCAGATCTAATAGTTTTTCCGCTTTAGTCTGTTTTTCTTTCTTCTCATGCAGGAATCACGCTGTTTGCTTCGTTTTCGTTAAAAACTGCAAAGCAACCAGTGATTATGGTAAGTTAACCGTTTTAAATAATTCATAAAGTGGAGTTAAAACTAAAAAAAATATAAGATATTTCCGGAAAATACACTTTCTGCTCGAGGATTGATCGGAAAGCCGAGAGGGTAAAGAGAAATGATTTAAATTTAATTTTAAAGTGTTTTTTTCTGTGTGTTTGTGCTGCTTTGTTCCCTGATCAGCCCCCTCCCCCCTCTCCCCCCCTTCCTCCCCCATCCAGCTCCATTTTGTGTGGCTGAGCTCCTCATGCTCCTCCTCCTCCTCATGGGGCTTTAAATTCCTCAGATTCACAAAAACTTCAGCCCCATTTTACTTTATTAAACACCATGAAACTAGAGACAGACTTTTTAAAACTTCACTTCCTCCTTATTTACATTTTATAAAAACATTAAACATGAGAGTTGCTAATAAATGGTTTGATTCCTGTTTCAATGGCTACATCAGTCTGCTTTTATTCTTTTATCTTGAAAAAAATAATTGAAATACTTTAATAAACTTCCTCAATGCTGAGTTTATTAGTCCTAATAAAAGTTTTAATTAATTACATGCTGCTTTATTCCTGTTTTCTCTCACCATCCCCTCTATTTTATATTTAAGGTTATTTGTTGATCAAGAAGGGAAGTGAAAACTGATTAAGAGTTTAAAAAAAAGATAATTATTAAAACTAATAGTTTTAAATTTGAGCAGGAAATGTCTGATGGTGATACAGCATCTTTTCCTCCAGGGAGTTGATTCCATGATGGCGAAATAAACAAACTCAATCATCAGAAAAGTTAATAAATAAATAAAACAGAATAATGCAACCAACCCCAGTCCTACAGGACGAAACTAATTAATTATTAGTAATTATAAATTAATCCATTTGATCTGGTCTGAGGATGATTTGACTTAAGATCAGTTTTTATAAAGTTTTAGTTACAATTTATGGTATTTTTGAAATGAAGATGAATGTTAATGACTAATAGTTTTTTTTAATGTAATTGGGTAAATGTTGGGATCTTTTTCATTCGATGGGTTTTAATTAAAAGGCAACAATAATCAAATGACATACATTTATAAAAATACATAAAAAAAAAAAAATCCAAAAATAGTAACACGCATTTAAATTTAAACACAGCAAAAATAAGGTGGTGCTGTCGGAACCGAACGGACATCGGTGCAGAAAAAGCTGCTTTGTGTTTCTGTATTTTGGTTCCTTTTTCCATGTTTGCATGAAACCCTTTCTCCTTGTGTGCAGCAATGCTTCCTCACTTAAAGATGCATTCAATGATGGCTGAATGCCGGCGGAGGAACTTCCTGTTTCCATGATGTCAGCGCAGGAAGCCAGAGGCACTTGCCTGTCAGGTAGCCTGCTTCCGTTTCTTCATCCCCAATGTTAAAGCCCTAAAAATGATGCCCTTATATGGACTTCCCTCCACAATCTGACTGGTTTGACCTCACCTGTCTGCTCAGGATTTATTTGTTCATTGCTAGAGACATTTATCAGAAACTTCTCACCTCCTTTTTTTCCCTACCTTTTCTGGGTTGAATAAATTACAACAAAATGCAGAAAGAAAAAAAAAAAAATATATTTTTTTTTCTTGGAGCTATAATCTTAATCCTGCAGCAGCCAAGCAGGACTTTGATCTTCATTTAACTCGTCAGGCTGTTTCTATAAAGACTTTAAATTCGTTAGGAAAAGTTTTGCTCCTGATTGTTTGACGCAGAGTTTATTATTTTCCTGCTGATTTAAATTTCCTTCTTTAAATACTTCAGAATATTTGCTGGAAATCTGGTAAATATTTACATTAAAAATAGAGTAATAAAGAAAGAAGCTTTTTTTATGTAGAAAGCAGCAGAATTATTGTATTTTGGAAAATATTTTACTTTATCTTATATTTTCTTTGAGATTAAGATGACAATAATACCTTAAATATTCTTGAACTCTTTAACTTACGTTGTTCTTAATTTAGTTTTTCAAAAACAAGTGAATAAAGTTAAACATCAGATTAGAAGACTAAAGGGATTTATTTCACTTGCAGGTAAAATAAAGTTTTTTTAAGCTTTGGCTGATAAAGAAAACCCTAAAAACAGAAAGGGGAAGAAGAGCTCATATTTTTCTGGGGAAAAGGGCAAAATATAATAAAAATACTGCAATAAATTAGATATTAATAAGTCAAATAATTGTATTTTCCTTTGATTTGAGATGTTAAGACAATCTGACAACGAAATAAGATGATTTACTTTTACAGTAAGAAAATAAACACATATTTCAAGTGTCTAATATCGAATTTATCTCAAAGGGAAAAATCCATCTTCCATTTGCACATTCATCTCTTTTACTTGCTTAAATTGTTGCAAAACACATTTATTTAAAGAAATACTGACTTATTTTTAGATCAGTTTTGCTGTAGCTTTATCCTAATGATAGATTTACCATCTAAACTGCAACAATAATCTCAATAAGTAATTTTCTTTTTTAAATAAATGTATTTTTCTTGAATTGATGAGGCAGGTGAGACACTTTGCCAATGGAACAAGATGATTAACATTTAAAATAAGAAAAACAATTGTTATTTCAAGTGCATAATATCTAGTTATTTTATTTTAAGAGTAAAAATGCTCATTCCATTGGTAGATCATCTTTTTTAGCTGCTCAAATTAAGGGTAAATACACTTTTTTTTACTCATTTTTAGTTTGTTTTTGCAGCATAGGACATTAAAATAATTTGTTCATCACTTTATTACTGTGAAATGGACTTAATCCCATAATAACTGATGCAAAGCATCAAAAAGAGGCAAATCTTTTCAACAATTTTGCTGCTTCTGTGTTTTTCACTTCTTCTTTGCAGAATTCGTAAAACTTAATTTCTGCTGATTTACAGAAATGACTTTGTGTAACTTTCCTTATTTTCTTTCCAGAGATTCTCATCTGGAAAACTCTGGAAATGGTTTAAATAAGTATTTCTAATAAGATTGAAATGAAAATTATGTAGGGAAAATATGACTAATGACTCTATTTAAGCCTTTTATGTTTAAAGTTAAAAAAAAGACTTTAAAAAGGTATTAATGTTTATGAAACATGTTTAGATATTTTTTTTACAACCAAACAGAAATCCCACAGATGATTTATCTCATTAAAATAAATAACCTATTTCGGACGTTTTAAAGCGTCTAGTTTTATGGATCTTAAAGCAGATCTCGCCTCTTTTTTTAAGCGTTTTTGGTTAAAAATGATCCTTTTAGTTGAAAGGAAGTTGTCTTTATGTTCTGATCTCCAATGCTGCAGTCAGATGATGTCAGCAAATCTCATTAGATCTGCATGTTATGCACGCACTCATAAACTCAGGTGATTCAAAGTGAGACATTAACATCTTTACATCATTAGTTTCACCTGTTTGGTCCCAGTTGGACGTCTGAGGTCCAAATGCAGGAGAAATGAAGAACAGGAGGTAAATGTTGCTTCTGATTTCTGAAGGTGTCATCATGGAGTGTCCTTCCTTCCCCACCTCTAGGTGAGGAGCGCAGACAGCTTATCTTAAATACCACAACAGAACAAACCTTTAAAATTTAATCAGACGAGCAGAAAACAGTTTTAAACTGCAGATGGAACGATTCAGTGGGAAAACTGATCCACTCTGACCTCCTTTCAGGTTCCATTAAAATGATGTTTAAGACCTTTTTTAAGTGAGATTTTTTTCTGCCTCATGTAGCAAGTAAGTTCCCTCTGAGGAAGAGCCAGAAGTCTTCATCATTAAGTACCGAAAACGGCAAAGAATGGAAACACTGTGTAGTAAATGAAGGATGAATGAGGCTGATGATTTAAGCATTTAGTTCTGTCACCTACAGCTAATCCTTAGCTTACAGCTAATCATTAGCCTACAGCTAATAAAGACAGAATATCACTATATGAAGTCAGAGCAATGAGACATTTTGATGCAGAAATGTTGAATCCATGCACTGCAAAGACTGATCTAGAAATAAATAAAACTAAAGTGCATTTCTCATTAATTTGAGTCGGTAAAGGGGAGGAAGTGAAGAAGATGATTTTTTTTTTCTCTTATTTTAAATGTGAATTACTTTAATCCTTGATAAGTTAGTGTTTTTGATCACTTGCATCACCCCTTACAAACAGACCCCCCCACTCCCTCAGTGAGGTGCAGAAGCGTTAGATTTATATGCAAGATGCTGCTACCTGGCTGTATGTCTTTATTTTGGCTTTTAACCATTTAGATGAGCTTGAATGATTTATCACCTATTGTAAATTAAGGTGAAAAAAATGTTAACGGCTTAATGTTTAAAAGTCAAGTTAAAAATTTAATAAGCAGCGTTAGAAAAGTCAAAAATTGAAGTGTCTTTATCTGCATTTAAAGTCTAAGGTTATGTTGTAACAAAAAAAAAAATATATATATATATACATATATATTTCATGAATTTCTTAGAGTATAGAAGAACTTTTGTTACTTTTCTTAATATTTTAGGATAATTGGTCGCTCCTTATTATTACATTGACCTTCATTCAAATATATTTTTCAAAAATGTAAAAAAAAAACAATCCACTAGACTTTGTTTCGAGGTTTGAAGACATTTCTCTTCTCATCCAAGAAGAGTTTTCAATGTGAAAAGTCAGAAACGGCGTGAAGTTTGAGGCTTCATACAGCAGCCCAACAAACCCTTGTCTTGCTTAGACAACATGCAAATTAAAAACAAAACAAGCCTTTGTTTTTGGTCCACTCGATAAAGCCTCTGAACTCAACGCTGTTTCTGGCATTTTGAATTGAAAAAGCTTCCTGGATGGGAGGCGAAACGTCTTCAAACTTGGAAACAAAGTCCAGGGGATTGTTTCTAACTTTATGGATTGACTATGACCTGGAGGACTGAGAATCTTCACCAGCACACATCAAGATATGTGTATTTCTGAATGTTATAAAGGTAATAAGTCCTCTGACTTGAAATGTTGATTTTTAAAGTATTTCACTGAGTGCCATATAAAGGGTTAATCCATGGAAAAATGTTCTTATCTGCTCAAATCAAGGGAAAATTCACTTTTTTTAAAAATAAATAAAGAATAATTAATAGCTTAGTTGTTTTTATTTTGTGTGTCTGTGTGGTTTTTTTTGTGTGTATTTTTTATTTTTTTTTAAGGTCCTCGTTGGAACAGATGCTCTAAACCAAGGGTGGGAAATTCCAGTTCCTGGGGGCCATTCTCCTGCAACTTTTAGATGTGCCTTTGGTTCAACACACCTGAATCATGTTATTAGATGCTTGAGAGGACTCTGGAGGAACTGACTGCATCCTGAGGAGGAAACTCATTGATTCAGGGGTGTTGGACCAAGGATGGCTCCTAAATGTGCAGGATGCAGGTACCCGGGAACTGGAATTGCCCACCCCTGCTCTAAACAGTTGAATAGGATTATTTCTAAAACATCTAACTGGTGCTGTGGACTAGTTTGATGAAACTTGTTCTTTAGCTGCAAAAAAAAAAAAAAAATCTGGGTCTTTTTTTTCTCTTTGCATTTAGTGCATTTTTTTTTTTTTTCATTTTTACCTGCTTAGATTAAGGTACAAATTACCTGATTTTAACACCTTTCTACTTCAGATTTTTTAGTTTTTTTGTAGCATATTCAATCATTTCTGTTTTTTCAATGAAGTTATAAATGTGACCAAGAGAATCTGGATGATGATGCATATTATCTCTCATCTCTTTTTGAATTTATTGTAAATAATCTTTTGATCTAATGATGCACCTTTAACTATTAAATTATTATTTTTTTGTTCTTGCAGGTCTGACAGGCTGACTCTCCAGCTGACAGGAGCAAATCAAACCTGGTGGGATTAGATCCTCCTGCCAGTATTGAGTGAGGGTAGGACATTAGCGTCAGCTAACATAGCTCTTCTGCAGCTAAAGGAGGCAGATCTAGAATATCACTTTCTACTGCTGTTTATTGGCTCTGAGAAATGGAGGAACAGGAGTGGCAACAAGTCTTCCTGTTTAAAAGAAATTAATCTGGTAAAATCGCTTTGATGGAAGGATTGGAGAATGGTCTGCTGGTGAGTTCTAGAGAGGGTTGAAGCATGAGGAGCCTGCGTGTTCTCAGGCTGTCTGTCTGTCTCCTCCCTCAGCATTCCCGTCCCATTCACCCCATTTCTTCCCAACCTTTGACCCCTGCATATTCACCCCTCCCCCCAAACACACACAGCGCTGCTCCCGAGCTCCAAACACAAGAGGAACAACTAAATCATTTCAGAAAGTTTCTATTGTTTTTCTATACATATTTTCCCTCCTTTGTTTTCTTTAAAACTGTGAATCAGATAAAATTAACTTCAGCTTTTAGTTCCTTGGAATATAAAACATTTGATTGCTTGTAGATCGTATGAATGTTTTTGTTTCTTTTCTAAAGATATTCAAAGATATTTAATGTGAACATGCACTATATGCACTAACTGAAACGAGCTACAAAGAATGTATAGCGGCTCTAGTTGATTGAGTTCTATGGCTATGAAAGAGCTCAACCTTAGAAACTTTGAACTGTTCTATGAAATCAACCTTGATGAATCCACTTCATGTTCACATCTAAGCTTCTCTATCTTTTCATATCTCGTTTATTATGTTCCTGCCTCATTCTGACCTCCATCTATGCTATGTTTGAATATTGGAAAAAAAAGGTTTAACATTGAGGTTACTCTACTTTAAGTTAATTTATGTTTAATTAGAGGGAGAAGAGGTTTGAGTAATAGGTTTTGTGTCATCATACCCCTTTTCAGACAATTTCCATTAATCGATGTCAGTTCTCTGGCTGTATTTATTTGGTGGAGGGTTTTGTTTCTATTTTATGTTAAGGGAAATTTTGTAAGTTTGGAAATTGGTGTTTGGTTTGATGTTTACTAGTCTCTATTTGTGTATATTTAGTTGACTAATTTATTGTTGTTTGTCAAATTGTCTGAAATAGATTCCTTAATGTGTGTGAATCACAGATGCCTCCCGGAGAAGCTGCAAAGACCCGACCTAAAGTCAGCCTTTACATCTAGCCGTTCCACTTTGAACTCTACATGCTTGTCACATTGAGGTTTAAAAAATGTTTTATTCTAACTTTGGGTCTCGTTCATAGCTGCACCCTAACTTATAGACTGTTCTCTCTGTCCTAAAAACTATTCATCAAAGTAAGGGTAGAGATCAACTTTGCATCGAGCTGCTGGACTAAAAATGACTGGACTGGATTATTTGTTCACCTATAAAATGTGTCTGTCCGGGGATATTAACCCTTTGCATGACTTCATTTCAAACCCAATTGTGTAAAGATGAGTGAAACGGACACGAAAAGACCCGACTGATGTTCAGTTATCTGAATGTGTCTGAAAGTGAGATGTTGATGAAAATAAATTAACGTCATTAAAATTCCAGTTTGTTCGCTTAAATTGGCATCTATTCTAAGCAACAAGGTTTCGTTGGGCTACTGTATAAAGCCTGGAACTAAACGCTATTTCTGACATTTTGAACTGAAAAAGCTTCCTGGATGGAAGAGAAACGTCTTCAAAGTTGGAAACTTTTGGAATGACTGAGTGTTTTGGGCACTGAGTGCCATATAAAGGGTTAACCCTTTGGAGGAAAAATTGTCTTATCCGCTCAATAAGGGAAAATTCACTTTTTTAAAAATAACGTTTTTTTTGTGTTTTTTTTTAAGGTCCTCATTGGAACAGATACTCTAAACCAGGGGTGGGAAATTACAGTTCCTGGGGGCCATTCTCCTGCAACTTTTAGATGTACCTTTGGTTCAACTCACCTGAATCATGTTATTAGATGCTACTGTAGAGAGGACTCTGGAGGAACTGACTGCATCCTGAGGAGGAAACTCAGTCATTTGATTCGTGTGTGTTGGACCAAGGATGCAGGTACCCGGGAACTGGAATTGCCCACCCCTGCTCTAAACAATTGAATTGGATTATTTCTAAAACATCCAACTGGTGCTGTGACTAGTTTGATGAAACTTTGTTCTTTAGTTGCAAAAATAAATAAAATCCAGGTCTTTTTTTTTCTTTGCATTTAGTGCATTTCTTCATTTCACCAGCTCAGATAAAGGTACAAATTAACTGATTTCAACACATTTCTACTTCAGATTTTTGAGTTTTTGTAGCATAATCATTTTTGTTTTTTCTATGAAGGTATTCCATAAAATGTTTTTTTTGTAAATAGTAGAAAGGTCTTTCCAGGTGTTTATTTATAAACATGGAGAGGCTAAAGTAAGAATTCTGAACCTTTAAGTTTTTTGATGGTGTACTGGTCTAAACCCTCTGAAATCCATTTTTATTGAGGCTACCTAAGTACAGGATTCCTTACTACTACTACACTGGTCTGAAAATGTGTTGTTTATTGAGCTGCAGAGACTGACCTTTGACCTGTTTGTGTCACAAAAAAACAAAGGTGTGTGGGAGAGAAGAAGCTGGAGTTTTTCTGAGGGAACGAAAAACCCCTGAGAAAAAAAAACTGAATTTCATGACATTTACATCAGTAGCTGGTTAGAGCAACTAACTGTTATTAGCAGTGTGATCAAATAAAATATATCTGGCTTTATTGTGTATTTAACTCCTTCCAGTCACTCTTTGAGATTTAAAACCATCATACTGAGAGGTTTGTATATTCTGAAGCTCAGAGCCTGAGTTTTTCACTCTTAGCCTCATAAACTGCCCTTGTTTTGGTATAATCTGAGAATATAACAGCGCCATGTTGAGGGATTTAGATCCATCCTCCTTCTAACTAACAGTCCGGCTTTGTTTAGCCTGAAATAGGATTCACACAAATAAGAGCTGTTAAAAACCGCCCACGTTAAATCAGATTCATGTTTAGGGGAGCAGAAGAAGTGAGAGCGGATTAGAGGCACCGGGCGCCATGATGGAGCACTGCTACTCCACGTAGGCTGCTCCGCCAGAGCAGGCCTTCTGATCCGGTAGAGGTCTGAGGCAGCGCCATGTTTGTTCAAAACAATTTAAACTCATTTCACCATAAACCCCTCCATCCATCCACACACTAACACTTCCTGGAGCCTTTACGCTAAAACCGCCGTTACAAATGTGAAGCGCGGACAACCAGCTTTGTTTTAGCGGAAGTTATAGATTTTACTGCAAGGCCGCTGTAGGTACTGGCAGGAAGGGAAAGCCGCCATGTTTGAATCAGTGTTGCTGCTAATAGGACCTCTGCCGTACTGTAGGCTGGAGGAGCTGCCCGCTCAGGGAGAGGAGCAGGGCCGCTGCGGGGTTACAGCAGCACCTGGAGCCTGCTTTCTGGAAGAACCTCTCTTACATACTGCCTTCCAATACCAACATGAACCTCTTTACGTCTCCACAACACAAAGTCATGAAGGACGGCGTTCATTTTACATTTAATAACGGCCTAAAGTTGAATCACTCAACTAACACTGTTGGCTGCTAGCTCACACAGCTAGCCTTAAATATAGCAGAAGAAAAAGCAGCTACTGTCACTGTTAGCCCACCAGGAGCAAGGCCGTAAATATCTATAGAATATTCACTAATATTTCAATGTTATCTATTCAGTTCTATTTCTATGCTGTGATACCTTGAAAGGGTTGGAGGATCAGGCCCCGCCTCTTCCGCCTCTGCCCTATCCCGAACACACCACGTGGTTAAAGCGCGTGAATCGGAGGCTAAGGAGGGGCGGCGTCACCGTTCAGCTCACAGAGAGAGAGAGAGAGGAAAACACAGCCTACACCCGATTTGATCCGGTCCCGCCAGAGTTTCCCCCCACTCTTCCAGACCCACCCACCCACCCAGCAGATCTGACCCACTACAATCCACGGAGCCCACGGGAGCTGCTGCTGCTTCGAATCACGGATTTTTTTATTGCTTCTGCTCCTCTAGTCCACCTGGATTTACAATCAGATCCACTCTCCTCATCGTTGGGCATTTTTTTATTTTTACAATATTTAGTAGCGTTTATTTAGCAGCCGTTGGTTTTGATTATTAGTCTAATTCCTTAATAATTCCAGTTTGTTTTCGACAGCAGTGTGACGGGAGCTGCTTTATTAAACTTTTCGGATTCCTAACCTTACAGTTTTTCTGGGGTTCTTTTTTTTGCTCCATATTTTGGACTCTTGCTAAAGAATAAAAAGCACCATGCACAAACTATACATCGGGAATCTGGGCGACAGCGTGACCGCCGAGGACTTGGTAAAAACCTTCGAGGATCATAAGATCCCTTACTCTGGACAGTTCCTGATGAAGAACGGCTATGCCTTCGTGGACTGCCCCGATGACCACTGGGCGATGAAAGCCATCGAAACATTTTCGGGTGAGTTATGGAGGAAAAGAAGGTTTCCTTCCCACTCCGGCTTCTCAGCAGATCCACAAATGCTTCAGCCGCTCGAGAGCGTCTTTAACCCGGCCTCCATGGCTGAAGGGGGGTCGTGGACCGAGGGAGGGGGGGGGGGGGTCGTTAAACTTTTGCAAGGGGGTGGGGGTAACCAATGGTACACATTTAACGTCACGATGGTAGAGGTGAACATCTAACCAGCCACATTAAATAATTTTGGTCTCTGTGTGATATAAAGTGTAGCTTTACCTCCAGTTTAGATAACAGTTGTGTTTAAGACAGATAAGTCTGACCTATATTGAAGAGAGGAACCAGTAAACCCAGTTCCTATTACCCAGTTCCATAGGGGCCCCCTGGTCTGCAGGCCAGTCAGCTTTCCAATAAACTATCACTTGTCCTACTAAATCACTCGTGTTTTCACAAAAGTTTCATACAAAACATGAATCCTGCAGATTTGGGTTGAAAGTTTCTCTTTTACTCTAGCTGTTAAAAAAAAGAATAAATAAATATTTGTTTTTTTTTTATTTCCGAGTCTCTTTTATTATATTTTACTTTCTTAATAATCAGGTTATTAGATGTATTGTTGCTGCAGCACCATGCTGTAAATAGCAGCTAGCTGTTAGCCTGTAGCCTCTGATCTGGGATGATTTAATCTGATTTAATCTGACCCTCCTTGTTCTTCTTCTCTTCAGGTAAAGTGGAACTTCATGGGAAACGCATTGAGGTGGAGCATTCTGTCCCCAAGAAACAAAGGTACTAAAAAAAACACCACCAAACACTTTGAACTGTTTTCTAAACACATTTGCATGAGTCACATTTTTGGCGGTGCTGGGAGTTCTGCTGTGAGTTCTGTGCTGCTGTGTTCCGCGGTGTGTCGCTGGATGATGGATGGATGATATCTCGTAGTGAAATGATTGTTTTATTGGAAAAATGTATCCACTATAACTGTAAACCTGCCTTATTATAGCACATCTAGTTTGTTTTGTTTATAAATGTGCTTTAGTTCAGCATCAGAGGGTCTGCATATGGTGGTTTTATTTTGCTGGCGTGTTTCGGTGGTCGCTCTGTTTTTCTAGATCTAGCAGTCGATGATTCGTGGCTGTAACCTTTGGCCCAGATAGAGGAGCTCCGCCATTTGGCTGAACGTGCTCCTCCTGTGTGAGCTCCATTATCACCATAAACTGATGCTCACACTGATTCATGTCTGCACATTAATTTACCAGCAGCACAGAGGCCTTAACCAGGAGCAGGCTTTTAGGTGTCCGTCCTGATGCCTGATAACAGTTAAAATTCCAAAAACACTGAAACTCCTCGCTTTGTTTTTTCCCGCTGGGCTGCAAGGAGGAATCTGTGGATGTGGACAAAACCTAGAAACGATCTGCGGCTTAAAAAGTCTGCAAATAAACATTTTTCTGGTTCCTTCCAGGCCTTCCCTCTCTGCTAACGGTGGTCGCTTTGTAGGATCACCGTGGCGCTGAACACGTGGTTCCATCAGGCGAAAAAAGAAGCAGGCTGCAAAATGGCGAAGCTTTCAGTTGAAAGGAATTGGCTGCAACAGGGCAGGCAGTCAGGCAGCCAGCCCCCTCCAGCAGCCAGGGGCGTGCGGGCCTTTCCTCCACGGCTCCGCAGCCCGTTTAGCGCCTGTTTTTGCGGCTCTTTTCCGCTCATGGCCCAACTTTGGGAGCTGC
Organism: Cyprinodon diabolis; assembly: GCA_030533445.1. Taxonomy (NCBI): domain Eukaryota; kingdom Metazoa; phylum Chordata; class Actinopteri; order Cyprinodontiformes; family Cyprinodontidae; genus Cyprinodon; species Cyprinodon diabolis. Next base: position 40,343,235 of record CM060077.1, read on the forward strand.
CTCTTAAAATGGCCGTTCACTCTCAGCCCCTCAGGAGCAGCAGGCTTTTTCACATTTCATCACTAAAATGAAAATACAAAAAAACAAATTATTAACAGACTCTTTTGTTTCTGCACGCGCCTTTATGATGCGCTACGGAAATTCAAGAGGAGTTTTTCTTTTCTGGTGCCTTTAAAAAAAAATCAACAATTAAATCCCATTTGGTGTGTTTTTATACAACAAATAAATTTTAAAAGAAAAGTTTTCTGCTTTATTTTGGATTTAAAACAGAATATTTCCTCCGAGTGATGATGATGATTCAGTTCCACATCTGGAATCATGGTTCAGATGTGAGAACAGCATCAAACATCTTCTAGGCTGCAGGATTCAGCTGGTTGTGAAATGGGACCTCAGTGGAGGTGTGTGTTTGTGCTGCTGGGGGAGGAGAGGGGGGTGTTCAGAAGGAACTGGTCCTTATGGAGGGGGGAGGGGCAGCTTTCTGTAAGGAAAGAGCTTCAATTCTCTTTTTATGCAGAATGTGGCAGATCAGGACTTATTAGGTGCAAGGGGGACTGAATAGGGAGGGGCCCTGACCCCTGGCCTGTGGTGAACCTGCAGTGTTTTGTTTGGAAGATACTCATGGGTGGTTTTAGACTGGAACCACCTGTGCAAAACTGCATTACGCTTCTTAATGCTGCAGGAAAAGACGAGTAAATAATTATCATCAATTAAAAACAAAAAACAGGCTTCATTAGTCTCGCTCACATGTTGATATTTTTTCCATAGATTTATTTCAGCGGTTGTTAAAATCAGTTGCAAAGCTGCTATATTAAACCGTTTTTACTGTTTAGGAAAATATCGTCACCAAATCTGTTCATTTCTGCTCTGATTCACTTGATCAGGTTTGTGTTTATAACAGATTTTGTTTAAACAACGTCTTAATTAGCCGATCCCCGTGCTGCTTTTTTTTTTTGTAAGGATCCAATGATTAGTTTAGCATCTTTAGGTTTTAAAAACCATTACCCCCCCTAACAAATCTCTTATTAAATAGGGGAAAATATGCATTTGTATATATGGTGCGTGTGTTTGTGTGGCATTTTTCTTAACCTAATGCCAAATGTATCGTATTTGATACATACGGTTTCTGAAATGTTTTGCGTCTGACACCTTTTGCATTATTTAATGGTAAAAACTTTGGTACACAATCAGCTATACCTGATAACAGAGGGCAGAAGACTACACAAAAAATAATCTTGACTTATCGCATAGTAATAAATTATTAATATCCAAAATTTATTTCTGTTTTTTCTTTTTACATATTTTTTAAAAGGCCAAATAAGGACTTCAAACCAAAAAAAGTAATTTTCTGTTTTGTTTTATTCTTGGATCGGGCTTTAAAGGGTTAAACTCCACCCCCCTGCTGCAGACGCATATAAATGGAAGCGCTCTCCGTTTATGATTGTTGAAATTTGTGCAAATTACTACAACATTTAAAACATGTCAAAAGGAAGAAAATAAAGCAGGTAATTAGTGACAGAAAAGAGAAAAGTGCTGCCTGTTAGGAGTTTTTAAATCTTTGCTATGTGTACATGTTGCTGTTCATGTGTGGCTAAACCCGTGTTGCTAACCTTGGCGTGTTTGTTGGATCCCAGCAGATCAGCCGTCATTTTTTCTGAAACGCTGAACCCAGATCATTCAGTAAAATCTGTTTTTGATGGGAGCTCAGGCACCAGTTGCTCATAGATGAGCGACAGTAAACTGGGAATATTGGTTGTTGCTCCTGTGATCCATTATTTGCATCTGAATTTTAAAACTGACCTTAAGGTTTTTTAAACTTAAAGTCTTCATCAGTTTGTTTTCTAATAAAAATAAAACATGTGAGTAGCTAACAGTAAATCGCTCTACTGATTAGCATCCTGACATCACTGCATGCAGCTGCTTATGAGCCTCTTGTTTTAAATATTCAGGACAGATGAGATATCGGTTCCACAGACCCTGATACATTCTGCTTATTTTTATCTTTTTAAGCCAATATTGTTTTTTTTATTTTCTTCTGGTTACCTGATGAAAAACATAATAACTCCTGTTTCACTGATTTCAAGCAGATTGAGTGTTGCATCGCACTGAACCAGAGAAGCATCGGCCAGAAATATCGGTCTGTCTCTAATTGGTTTCCCTCTAAATGCTTCTTATTCGTTTTTATATGTTGAATAAAATGAGATAATTGGAGGGAAACTATTGGATGAAACGGCGATGGGCTGAACAGGTCACGCCGGGAACACGCTGCGCTGCACTGAGGAGTCAGATGGAGCTTTAGGCGGCCTGGTATCTGTTTTTAAAATGGCATCCTTTAATCTGTGAGTCTGAACGGCGTGGCTGAGGCCAGGAAGGTCAGGCGTACAGTAACCCCCCCCCCCCCTCCATCCGCTTCTGCTCTTTGTTCTGAACCCAGACAGTTTGCCTGGTTTTGGTTCTGCAGCACACATGTCCGGTTCTGTCCGATTGAAGGGCGTGTCGGTAGCAGAGGAGCCTCCTGGAGGAGCTGCTCCTTTGCACCATGGATGCATTTTCCATCACTGCTCTGCTCATGATCTGCAGGTACGTTCAAGTGCAGGAATTCTGTTACACACCAAATGCATGCATGATTCCCGTGGCGTGAATCACGAGCGGCGTGTGAGGCTCAGAGCGGCATTCAGAGAGACGGAGGGAGAAGGAGCCATGGCTGGATTTCCTCCACTCCTGTGTTTGGCTGACGAGAGGGGGAGGGGACGGTGGGTGGAGGGAGCGAGGGGGGTGCGACCAATCGTCTGTCAGGACCGGCGGGGGTCGCCCCCCTTCGCTCTGTGACTCAGAGGAGTGAGCGTGTCCTCCCCTACACGCATGCTCTGACAGCGACTCTCTGCTTCCCGTCTCTCTGCAGCACAGTGTGTTCATTCCTGCCTCTCTTGTTCCTCGCTGTCCCTTGGCGTGTTGCCATGTTCTCTGCAACACCCCCAGAGCTCTCCACAAAGAGCCGACGCTGAGCGATGGAAACAAAGGCAGGCGGCGAGATCCAGGGAAGGTGGCTGGAAGACGGATCCGATGCGTTTTTTAACGTCGGGCTGGTAGACGGCCGATCCAGTGATCCGGAAGGTCGATTTAGAGCTTTCTGATGGCAGACCTCTCAACCCGACAGAAATAAATCAGACAGAATGGGTTTTTCCTCTGGCTCTAATATAGAATATATAGCAGCAAATACTGATGTCAGATCAAACTCCATCTGGTACTTTTCTTCATAAATCAGCCGAACATTAAGCTCTTTTTTTCTTTCTTCTCGGTTTAAACCAGAACAAAAAGGACGGTTTGATTCAGAAAGAAACATGGCGGCCTGGATTCAGGGTTTGGTTACTTTAGGATGTGTGGATTAACAAGCATTTGATCATTTTAGGGCAGAAACAATCAGATTAATTGTAATTAATTGATTATTGAGATAATCAATTAAATTTAGCAGCTGGTTTTCTAATGTTTACTGTTTAACTAACTTTATTGCCAGTTTGTTTGCTTTCTGCTGTTTCATCTAGTTTGGCTTCACAAAACTGGAAGTGATCGACACCAAACACTGCAGGTGTCCTTAGCAGCTGATAATCAATTAAAGTGTTATTTAGCAAAGGAACGTTATGATGTCGAGATAAAAAAAAACGTGAATGTTTCCTTTTGTCTTTGAGAAGCATCAGAGTTGTATAGCTGCGTATCTCTTCCTTCGCCCAGCTGAACGTGGAGCCAGACGTCCAACTCCAGCCGTCTGCAGAAAGGCTGCAGCCTTTAACCAGGCAGGAGAAAAACAAACCTTCAGTCGCTTTGGTTGTGGACTCTTTTACGAGTTTCAGAATATAACCGTAAACATTTTTCAGGAATCGCAGTAGTGGGTTTTTTGTTCTGCTGGAATGGGAGCCGTTCTGGTTTCCAGGCCTCCAGCATCCTGGTCAACCTCTGAGCTTTTACAACAGTTTGCATCCGTTGTGCTTTTTTACTGGAGAGAACACATAAAAACTCAGATGAAGCTAAAGTGATGCACAAATGTTTGCATCTATTCCGCAATACTCACAATCAGGCAGGTTTTTCAGGCAGTTGATAAACTTTGTGCTGCAACAAGTGGGGGAGGGGTAGTGCATCCTGTTGGAGAAATCAGAAGGTTCCTTCTGCGCTAAAAACAAAAACTTATCTAAACATTATTAAAAAGCATATTACTAAATTTGAGCAGGTAAATTGGATGATTTGCCGTTAAAAACGAGCCCCTAACATAAAATAATTAGATATTCTGCACCTGAAATAAGATCGTGGTTTTTTTTTTTAGTTCATTTTGAACTATAAAAATCTTTTTCCTTTGTCATACTTTTTTTTTTTTTTGTTGCTTCTTAAAAACAAAGGAAAATACAATTCTTTGTATGAAATGACTTTAAACTGGGTCAAAAGAGGTTGGAGATATTAATGTTTAATTTATCTGTTTTAACGACAGCTTTTTAAATCCATGTTTTTTTTTCCCCGTTGGTGCAAACAGCTGCTGCCTGTCTGTTTGGGATCAGCGCGCTAACATGCCGACCATCCGAACGTCTCATCTCTGTTCTTTTGCTATAAAATGAACCTTTTCCTCTCCAATCAATCAATAAAGATCTTCAGTTTCAGGTCGTGCTTAAAAACTTCAACCTAGATTTAACATCTGCTTCCATAAAATGACACTTTGCTTAATTATAGGTCATTATTGATTCATACAAACATTATTTAGCTAAAAGCAACAAATCGGATTTTTAAAACCGTTTAAATTCCTGATTTAATCAGATTCAGTGTTTGGCTTTTCTATCCTTTCACACAGATTTTATTCTTTTGTTTTGTAGTTTTTTCTATTTCCTCCGGCTTCAGTTTTGGTCATGCAGCATTTTAGCTGCTGAAATCCAACAAATAATGCAGTCATAAATGTAGGGCTAAAATAATTAATTCAGATAAATTACCGTTTAATCTTTAACTGTAGTATAGAGGCTTTAAAACATGCCTTTAGCTGACAGGGCGACCCACTTAGAGCAGGAATTATAAGAAAACTATAAAAATATACATTAATATTTTGCATTTAAGATAAAAAAAATAAATAAATAAACTAGAATTTGGCAAGTGGAAAAGTTTTAGTTTCAACTTGTTTAATTTAGTAAAAATCTCCTTTAAGGAACCTTTGGCTAGCTGATTATTAATTGATTAATAAAAAAAATAATTTACATATTAATTGATTTTGTAAAATAATTATTTGTATAATCCTCCATAATTAAATCAGAATAAACTAGTTGAGCACTTGGTGCATAGCTTGATGATCCACAATATAAATACTATGATTGTATTTTTCTGTAGGCGTCCTTTTATTATTCCATCGGCTTCGTGCTGCTTTCCAGGGAAGGAAACAATCATTTGTGTCTCAAATGTCTCTTTCTATATGTTGAAGCTGAGCTCATCCATCCAGGCAGGTGAACATGTAGGTAGAGTTAAAACCATCAGCTTTGCATGCTGGGCTTTCTTTACGGGTCTGCTGGTCCGTCGCCGTTTTTAAGGATTATATTTTCTTGGATTAGCGCTGGAGAATTATGATGCCTCCTGTTTTCATTCCTTTGAAACTGTCCTAATTTAGTACAGGGACATATTTAGGATCACTGCGCTACACCTCCTGTCCAGTGGGTGGCGATATTAAGAAAGCAATCACAAACAAGGACTTGAATTCAGAAGAAATCTTAATGAATATATATATATATGACCAGAGCCTTAAAACCTGCATAATTTATTTACGATAACCACTAAACATTTAGGACTGATACGTTTAATCCGATTAATCTATTATAGAAATAATCGTCAACTGATTTAGTAATCGATTTTTATCTTGAGTATAAAGACTCTAAAATCTGCCTTTAGCTGACGGAGCGACCCACTTAGAGCAGTAATTATAACAGGATTGTAAAAAAAATTTAATAAATATTTTGGATTTAAGATCCGATTAGTGATTAATCAAAAAAAGATGATAAACAAATTAATTGATTTGTATTTATTCTATTAAAGGCTAAATAAGTTAATTAGATAAGCTGATAATCATTCAGGACTCCATGGACAATAACCAGATATTTATCAGATGTTAAATATGAGCCAGTGGAGTAAACGATGATCACTGGGAGCTCTGGGAGAACACATCCAAACTGGGACTGGTCTCCTCTGTTTACATGCAGAAAATGGACAATAAAGATCTATAATTTATCTGAGTTAGGTTGAAGCTGATCTTTGGGCAAACTGATTTTCTTTATGTACACAGAAAATTAAGAGAAAAGGAAAAAAGTCTAAATTTTACTGTATTATTTAAACACAGTTGATGAAAATATCCATATTAGCTTTGGATTAGTATAAAAAAGTAATAAAAAAAATCTGTTTTTGGGGACGGCTTAATTCTTTAATTAAATGAGTTTGTGTTTTTACTCGGTCTGTTATCATTGAACCCGTCGCACATGAAAACGTGCGGCTCTACTGTTAGCGCCTGGCTATAGCGCCCTCTGTGGGTCTCTGCATCCACCTGCAGGTCTATGAAACTCAATAAATCCGTCTTTAATAATGATGTTGCTCAAATGTTAGATTATCTAGTAAGGCTGTCAGGATATTAGGATATTTATATCGACATTGAAAAAAAATATTTGATTAAAAAATGACGATGAGAAGCGAATCTTTTTCCATGTAACAGAATCACAAATGCTAGTTGAATAAGTTTGCAAATAAATGCAAAATAAAATAACTGAAATATAAAATAATATTTGAAGGCAGTCTTGGATATTATTTGCTCTTGCAAATAATCCATAAATCTGAATAAGAGCAGCAAACAATCCTTCTCTTTAATAAGCTAACGACAGCATGCAAAATTACAATTATGTAAAAATATTGGAGGATTAAGAATTTACTTTTCAATGTGTCGAAATCTTTGACAACCTTATATGAGTTGTCAAAAGTATTAATGTTAATTACTCAAGTAGAAATATAAATCCTGCTGTTTTAAAAACACTTTTGTTACATTAGAGGATTTTTTTTTTTTACAATTTATAAAACTAAATGCATTTCAGTTTATTTCTATTGCGCTAATTCCCAACACGTCATCTCAAGGAATTTTATAGCTTTACTTATTAAAGTATAAAAGTAAAAGTAATGCAGAAAAAAAATGATTAAGGCCAGAAGCTTTACTGCTCTACTCTATTAAAGGAACATTTTTCTACAATTCTGGATGAAAATTTCCGTAGACTTAATTTTCTTAGTTTTATAACTAATGGTAACAGAGTCGCATTTAACTTTGCTTCATCTGGAAAAACGATTTATTTTGGTTTGTAGGGAACAACAAGTTGGGGCAGCACCGAGTCCAACCACAAAAAAAATGTTTGGATGAAACTAATTATTTTGATGGTTTATATTTAATTAAATTAAACAAAACTGACGAGTCTATTTTTAAAATCTGAGGAGGGAAAAGTATTTGTACTTTGTTACTCAGCATCTCTAACATCGAAAAGGTGCCGAGAAAACGTTTTATGTTTATTTATACTAAAGGAATCCAAAATGCAGTGAGATATTATTGCCCAGCTAGCTTTAGCTTCCACTTTCTTTCTATTTAAAACTGTTAAAAGGGCAGAAAGAAAAGAAATAATCCAAAGCAAAACAGAAAATCAAACAGCTCAGTTCAACCTTAGAGGTTTGAAATGAGGAAGAGATGCGATAAAGAGAGATGCTGCTGGTTTACAGGCGGTTTGGTTCCATTTTAAACTCCACATTCAGATGTATTAGTTAATCATATTTCTAAGTTACTGAACAGATTTATGGCATCGGACAGTTTTCTGCTAATGTCTGCAGAAACGGCCACAATAAAAGCACGGCTGTTTCTCTACGGCTCTCAGCAAATGAAGACGTAAATCATCTTTAAGGAGTTTTATGTGAACAGAATCCATGAATCATTTTAGAGTTTTTGTTTTAACTTTTTTCTCTCCTCATAACATCAAATCTAAAGCTTTCTGTTCCATAGATTTTATGGTAAAATTCCAGAGCGTTAAATTCACATAGAAAAGCATTCATTGGAAAATCCTTGTGTCTGGTTATTTGGGTTTATTCAGAGTTTGAACGGGAAGCAGAGGGTGGGGAAATATAGCCGCTTTTTAAAAGGAGCCTGTCTCTTTAAGAGCTCCCACCCCCCATCGGTTCACCCGTTCCTTTTCTGATTGCTTCTTCTCTCCGGTTGGAACCATCTGTCCTTCCCTCCCTCCTTTCTTTCTGTCGATTTGCTCTTTTCCCTCCTCCAAAATAAAACGTTGCACACATCTGGGTACATGCATGACGCACCAGGAGGAATGGGGGGCAGAGGAACAATCAACACAGGAAGGTAAAGGAAGGAGGAGGGTGCTGGAGTACTTGCTGGTAGGGGCCCAGGGGCCGGGGCCCGCGGTGTGAGCTCAGAGCGGCTCCGCTCCAGAGTTGGATGGACGACCTTTCAGCTGAGAAATGCTCACCTCTGGATCCCAACAGGTGTTCCTGCTGCTTCCTGTCTGCAGCAGGAGCACCCACTGAAACTAAATCATTCCGAGTTTTACTACTGGAGAGTTTCTACAGGATCTAATGCTCTCATTTTAGATCAGATTGTTGTAATAATGACGCTTCCTGTTAAAAAAGCAGCTTTTTGTTTAACCAGTAGATCTAGGAATGCTTGAATGCTAGAAATAGTCCAGAGGTACGAAGGGACAAATTCTGAATCAGAAAAAAATGAAACGGAAATCGAATGATTTTGTTGATCCCTGCATTTAAACTGGCTTTAAAAGAGCAGGAGCCAAATGATTGTGGAGCTCTGTCGCTCCGTGGGAGGAAAACATCGGTTCAAGCCACGTTTCCCTCTGCAGACGCCCTTCACAGGTGGCTTTGTTTCCTTCCTTCTGAAGTCGGCCGCTCCGGTTGGCCCGAATCACGATAAACTCAGAAAACGTTCATTCTGAGGAGACGTTTAAGAATAAAAGTGATACTGAAGTAAAATCTGATCTGACTGCAGAGGAGAGATTATCATCTGCTGTGCTGAAAGCTGAGAAGATAATCAGGTGATATTTGCAAACTACAGAAATGAGAGATTTTTAAGAATCTGTTTAAACTGCAGACTGCTGCATGATTTGGTGTTAGAGGCCATTTATAGTATTATTAAATAATAGTAACAGATTATCGTTAACTTGAACCTTTCCTGATAGAATGAAGATGGCAAAGCTTTGGTCAGTCCATGATAGTGGTGATAATTAATAAATTATAGTCCTATATCATTGCTACCAACATTTTAAAGAACTCTTGAAAAATGTTTCATAAAAAGGCTGGACTGCTTTCTTAAAATAAATGATAAACTGAATGAATGAGCATCAGTACGGCTTCAGGAACAACTGCTGCACAACTTCAGCTGTAATGGAGTCTGTGAAGCATATTGCTGTTAATACCGTAGGTGTGTTTATTGACTTATGTAAAGAGATAAACTGTTTGGCCTTCAGTGGTTAAAGCGTCATTTGACTAATAGATTACAGTTTGTACCGAGTCACAAACAGATACAGTAAAATATGATCTTCCTCAAGGCTCAGTCCTAAATTATTTAAACTGTATTTAAACTATATTTTCCCAGTATCCAGTGTTTTAAAGTTTATAATGTTTGCTGACAGTACAATATTTTTTTTTTCTGGAAAAAACATTGATGAACTAATAAAAACGGTAGAAAATTAGTTAATTACAATAAGTTGTTGTTGTTAAATGAAGAAAAAAAACAAAATATCTGATATTCTTCGGTAATCTGCTCCATAACGATGTAAAGTTATGTATAAATGGAGTTAAATGAAATTGTTAGATTATTATAAACAACAAACTTGGTTGGAAGTTTCACATAGAATATATTAGAAATAATATATAAGAATATTGTTTAAAGTAAACGATTTAATAAATAACCTGCATATTATATATCCCTCGTCGGTTATGCCTTATTTGTCTTACTGTTCAGGCTTATGGGGAAATGCAAGTAAAACAATTATTGAAAAAAAGCTAAGGCTTATTAATAAAGCGGGACGCTGTGAACCAACTGATAAACTCTTCAAAGCAACACATTAAAAGGTTTGTTTTTATAGAAAGAATTGAAATATTGTATAAAGCAGTGAACAAAATTCTTCCTTCTGGTGTTCAGGAATAATTTAAGTTAAGAGAGCAAAAATATAATTTGTCCTTTATCGGTGAATTTTAAAAGAGCTTTAAAATGTAAAATGATAGAATGAAAAATGTTTATATACGGACTGTGAAGAACCTGGTAGGTTTTTTGGTAAGCTGAAGGTTTGTTTGTTTCTTTTTCTGTTTCCTGTGTTTGATGTTGGATAATTTAGCAACAGTAAAGTGAAAATGTGACGATTGCAGTAAAATATAAAGATGCCATGTTGATCCATATCCCTACTCACGGTCGGACCAAATGATGGAAGCATGTCGATTGATCTGTTTACAAACACAATTAGTTTTTTTTTTTTAAGTTTAAACCTGCTGTAGTGAACTTTAATCTGGCTGGCCAGTAATGTATAGCAATAAGTTGGGGAGGGGCAGCCTATTGTTGCTCCATCCAGCCTGTAGAAGGTTGCTCCATGTGGCTCTTTCACACATTATTTGATTTAGAGCTTTAACGTTTATAAAGCTCCGCCTCTTTCTCTGCTTCAGGGTCAAACTTTATGGATAAAATGAATTTAAACTTAGTTTGGATCTTTTTTTTTCACCCCCCCATTCAGGCAGTTTGCATAATGACCACCGAGGTGCAAACGCACTGCAAACTAAAAGATGCTAACACACAGCTGCAAGTAGCAGAAATAACTCCAGGCCTCTAGGGGGAGGCAATCACAGTAGAAACATGAACAAGATCCTATGAGAAATTAACGGTTTAAATAAAATATAGTTTTTCTTTTTCTCCTCCAATTGTTTTCCTGGCAGTATCACGGTTAATGCTTCAGCTAACGCTATGTTAGCTAAATTCATTTTACTTCTCTGTTTACAGTCTCGTACCTTTGGTATTTTCTGCACAGTTATGTTGCTGCAGAGCGTTTGCACCTCTCAGTCTCAAGGTTGTTAATCAAACGGTTAATGTTAGATTTAGACTTTACATCTAGGCTGAAACTAATGACAATTTTAGCAAATCGATTAATTTGTCCATTTTTTCCCTCCGATCAATTAATTACTGCTCGGATAGTTAAGCTTCCTTAAAGAAGATTTTCCTTTTTTTTTCTTTTTATGAAATCAAACAAGCTGAAACTAAATGTTTCCACTTGAGGAGTTCTGGATAGAGCAGAGGGACAGACGAGAATTTTATTTATTTTTTTTACCTTAAATGCAAAATATTAATTTATTTACGATGTTGGTATAATTGCTGCTCTAATTGGGTCTCTGTCATCTAAAGGCCTGTTTTACTCTTAACTCCAGTTAACGACGAATCGATTTCTAAATTAGTTGATGATTATTTAATGAATCGATTAATCTGATCATTTCAGCTCTACTTCAGCTGCAGCTAGAGTTTTTTTCCTGCTGGTAAAACAAACATGATTCTATCTAGGATGTTATTTCAGGTTTTTTTTGTTTTTTTACTCCAGCTCATCTTGCGAGTTTTTCCCCTCCCACAGGTAGACCGGTTCATGTCTGATCTAGTTTTAGAAGCTACGTCCTTTGGGGGTTTTTTTTCTGCATACATTGTTTTTAGTGACATTAAGCTGCAGCTGCAGCAGGACGATTTTATCTCTGCTAACGTTGTGTTCGTTGCACAAATGGAAATAAAATCAGGTTTTCTGTGGAAGAATGAAAGTTAACCAGCTTTAAAGTTTAGTGCCATAAATTTCACCGATTAGAATTTTATATCTGGGAGAATCAAATAAAAGTGAATGTCTTTCTTCTTTGTTTCTGTGTTTGTTTCTTTTCTTATTTTCTTTCTTTCTACTTTTATTTAAAATGGGCAGTAAACTCCTCCACAGTTGTGATGGAAAGGAAAGTGAGGATCTGAACTAAGGGGAGGTAGAGGGAGGCGGGACAGATGACATGAAAACCAACACAGAAGATAAATTCAGATAAATTGAGATAAATCCAGAGCAGTTTAAATGTTTTGGTTTTATTAAGCTGCAGTTTTGATGGATTTTCTCCTTCCTCTGATGGCTGCTCTGTTCTGATTGCTGTTTTTGCTTTGGGACAAAATAAAATGAAGCGTAAAACTAACCAGCTAATTATGAGTAATAACGGTTTTCAGCCATATGATGTTTTAATAAATACAAAAATGGCTCCACTGTTTAAATCTGAAAAAGTCTGCTTGAAAAATAAGTTTTAGAGAATAAATATATTTTTCTTCTTTCTACATGTGATGTTAATTAAAAGATAAATACATTTACCTATTGGAAATGAAATGGTTTGATTTTAGGGGAGTTTCAAAGTACAGCCAGCAGGAGATTAGTTTTATACCTGTAGATAAGTTTCCTTTTCTTTTCTTTTCTTTTTTTTTACCAGACCATTAAAAACTAATATAAAAGTTATTTATATTAGTATTTACATTTTTTGGAATCATTTGGAGCTTTTTCAGTGGCAGAGGAACGATCAGTTCCATCTGATGCAGGCTTTAACGCATCGTTTGATCCATGAATCATAATTAATTAAATCAAACCCTCCAGGTTTGATTTTTAAAAATAGTTTTCTGAAATGCTTTCCATTTTCATGCAGCAGATTGAAGATAGTGGAGTAAAAATGTTAGGAACAGGCAGGACTGATGAGCAGCTTCTATCTGAAGGAATTGAGTTGATGTTTGTGAAGGAAATGTGTTCAGAATTGGAGCGAAGGTTAGAAAACGTGGCGCTGCGTCACTTTTCCCCTGAAATCTGCCTTCCTGTCCGCTGGTGGAAGTAAAACTGAGATCAACCGACTGCCGCCATTTTCCTCCAACTTCCGCTTCTGTTTTCCTGAAACAACAGGCCCCTTGTGTGAGCGTCCGAGAAAAAGACCGCCGCGCTAAAAGAAAACAGAGCTGGGAACTGCTTCCTCTCCTCTTTTCTTTTTTTCCCATTCCCAAAAATTAGATCTTTGAAAATTTCTAGAGAAGTTTCTTCTCTTTTTTTTTCATGTTATTTGTCAAAGCTTCTCCTTGGAGACCCTTCCCTTCCCCCAGCGGCCAGCAGAAGATCTATGTTGTGGTGGGGTGGGGGGGCTAAGGAAGGATGGGGAAGCTCACTGGCTACTTCACTGCTGAAAAAATGCAAAGAATTCAGGTAAAGGGGGACGAGAATCTGAGGGAACCTATAGGGCAGCGCTGCTGCTGCTGCGCTCTGATTGGTCCAGAGCCGCTTCTATAGCTGCACGTCTATAGAGCTGTGGTTTGGCTTTTCTCTCTTCCTGTATGTAAACCGTCAGTCTGCCAGCTGCTCGCCGGTCTGACCCACATCAGCGCTGCTTCCCTCCTGCTCCTCACCTCCTCAGGTTTAGCTTCTATCCAGCGGTTCCTGGGCAGCGTCTCGCTTTAACATCCAGTTTATAGGAACCAGCAGAATAAACCCAGAACCTTCTGACTGCAGAGCAGCCATCAGGAAAAACTTTATTATTTATGTTTTTGTACAGATGTACGATGCGATTCAGATACAAGTCCTTTGATGACAGTGGACCATGTAACAAGAACTACACAGCATGACAACATTTCTATTAATTTATCCATTTTTAATAAATGAATAAAAATAAAATTAATTATATTTTTAAAAACTTTTAAAAATGTATTATCCCAGAGTGAAAGTACTTGTTTGAGAAGGGAGAGTTAAATAAAATAGCCCAGTAAAGGGTCCCAAGTATTTAACTTTCAGTTTTGAGGAACCTCATCATATCAGAGCCACATTGATCAGGGTTTCTGCGGGTTATTAAATTATTATTTTTGAAACTAAGGCCTTAATTGGCATTAAAATTCATTAAATGTTATAATCTTGGCATTAAAATGCTTTGGAAAAGAAGCTTGAGGCGGAGAAAAGGCTAGAGAATGGGGGGAAAATGCAAAGCACCAAAGTGGCGGGAAAACGAGGAACTGGGGACATGGCTGCAGCCTGTCCACGGTGAGGATGGTGAAGGATTTTGCTATAAATATGTATACATTAAAAGAGCATTAAAAAGCATTAAATAAGATGTATTCATTCATGTATAAACCCCGTTGATGCTTCAGCTGCTGATTGGGATTTCCAATCTAAAAGGATTTTCCTTCGAGCAATCAGGTTTGCAAAAGCAATAGCATTTTTCTTGCTAGCTGTCGCAGCTTCAGCCCCAAATCGAGCCGTTAAAGGACTCGGCTGCAGATCGAAGCCAAAAGCAGATCTTCTCAGACAAAATAGCTTAAATTAAAAATGTACCTTTTCTCTCCTCCAAATGTTTTCCTGGCAGTAGCACAGTTAATGCTTCAGCTAACGCTATGTTTGCTAAATTCATTTTACTTCTCTGTTTACAGTCTCATACCTTTGGTATTTTCTGCACAGTTATGTTGCTGCAGAGCGTTTGCACCTCTCAGCCACCATAAGGTTGTTAATTAAACGGTTAATTTCAAAGGAGATTAGATTTAGACTTTACATTAGGGCTGAAACTAATGAAAATTTTAGCAAATCGATTCATTTTTCTTTTTTTTTTTTTAAATCATTGATTAATAACTGGACAGCTAAAGCTTCCTTAAAGAAGATTTATTTTTATTTTTTTTACAAAATCAAACCAGGTGAAACTAAACGTTCTGGATAGAGCAGAGTGACAGACTAGTTTTTTATTTTTTATTTTAAATGCAAAAAATATATATTTTTTACAGTGTTGGTATAATTGCAGCTCTAATTGGGTGGCTCTGTCATCTAAAGGCCTGTTTTACAGTGTTTTAGCTCCAGTTAACGATTAATTGATTTCTAAATTAGTTAATGCGATAAATGTTGTCAGCTGCAGCTGACCACTCTACCCCACAGGTAGAGCGACTCATGTCTGATCTAGTTTTAGAAGCTACATCCTGTGATGTTTTTCTTTTTTTGTTTTATCTGTAGATCTTATTTTAGGGGCATTAAGCTGCACTTAATGCACTGAAAAACTTCTTCCAGCTTAGAGAACGACCAGAACATATGAGCCAGGTTGCGTCGGTGGCTCTACAGCGATCACACGTCTCGTGTGTTAGCATTAGCATGTCTGATCTACTGCTATAATGAGTTTAAATTGAATGAAATTGAGACGAAGAGAAGAAGAAGTTCCAATCACACGGTTAGGAGCTCTATCCCTTCATGTCTCTCTGAAATGACCGTCCTTATTTCTTTTCCCATTTTATCTTGATGTCGTTTGTTAATATGCTACTAAAATGACATCATTCAGTTATAGAAATGTGAGATTTAAACCTGGTTAAATCCAGGTTTGAATCGTCAGGAAACGATGGGTTAAGTTTAAGTGTTTTTCTGGTCTGTTTATCCTCACTTGGTTCTTTAAACAGCTGCACTTTTTAGATGATTTTAAAAAAAGAATCACATTATGGAAAACTTTTTCTCTTCATCGGATGTTGATAACTGAGCGTCTTCAGTCAGATGCTTCATCAGATACACTACAGGAATCCTTCCTTCCTGCAGATTCTAACCTCTGAATTTCTACGTTTCCCTTTGAATTCGTTCAAGTTATTATTGATCCCAATCTGTGGATGGATTAAAATGGGTAATAATTTGACTTTACAAATATGAAGCAAAAAGCAGAAAGTTTCAGAATCTCCTTCAGATGTAGATCTTCTTATTATAGACGTGCTGTCAGCGAGTCGTTACATGTCACATGATTTAACCCAGAATGAAGGCCCCTGATGCTTGGATCTGCTTTATTTCTATTTATTACTGCATGATAAAGTGGGAGGGAAAAGATGAAAGGCTTTAATAAAACTTTAAAGATCCTTCTTTCCTTCCTATATGTTTAGATTTGATCCAGATTCAATCATTTTTGTTTAGCCGAGACTCAAACTGATCAAAACCAAAGTTTGATCCATGCTTTTTTATTTCCTTTATAAATTATTTCCAGATTTTAATCAGCAGATGTTTTATAATAAAAGCTTTTTTTGTTCTTTCCTCGGTCTTTCTTCTTATTATAAAAACTTTAGGCAGATTCCTTCTCGGCTCATTTAAATCAGTTTAAGTCGTTATTTCTTAAACAAAACATAGAGGAAAAATGCAGAACGGGAAACAGAAATGGTGAAGAGAAAAATCCGCTGAATTTATTTCTTAGTTCTGCTATTTGGGGAAAAAAAACTGAAACTGCGGTGATGAATATCTGGGATAAAAATGAGAAATGAGGGAAATAAAAATCTGGATTTAATGAATAAAAACTCTGCTCCGTTTTAACAATTTTGTTTTTAGTTTGGATGCATGCAGACTCTCTTAAAATAAAAAAACTACAATTAAACTGGAATTGATAAGAAATTATTTTTTTATTTAATTTCTATCAGAATTTATATTCTATTATTTTACTTTATTAGATTTTGTCGACCATAAAAAGCTTTAAGGATGAATAAAATGCGCCATTTTATTGCTGGTTAAAATAAAAACAAAGTTCTGTTGTCATAAAGCAGCTGATGGATTTTAACTTTTAAGAAAAACTAATTTAGGAAATAGAGGCTTAAAAAAGAACTTTCTGCATGAACCAAGGAGCCACTTTTATTCAAAACCAGGTAAATATAAAAGGAATTTGTCAAAAAATAAAAATAATAAAACAGTTTTAAGATGATTTCCTCCTGATAAATTGAAATAATAATAATTAGTGAATCTGAGTGAGCTCAGACTATAAACGGATGTTTTTAAGGAGGATGAAGTTTAAATAAAACAAAGTCAGGCCGCCATCCTTGGTGAAGCTCCTCCTTCCTGGAGGCTTCAGCCTCCATTTAACCTGCTTCTTTGTTTCTTTCTCCGTCTGTTAAACGTTTTAGATCAACCTGCAGAACCTCTCTGGATGCAGGATCTTCTGCAGCCGCGCCGCTGCAGAGCTTCAGCCGCCTGCTTTAACACCCCCCCAAAATGGGATTTTATAAGAGTTAAAATGGAGGCTATGCATGCTGGTCACATGTCTCACACCACGGACCGCGCATTCATGCACACACTCAGGGAGACATGTATGAGAAAGGCAGGAAGCCCCTTCCCCCAGCCAGCCAGTGTGTCATAGCTCCCTCCTCCTGGGTGGGCGTGAGCGAGTGGGGGGGTGTGCCGTATCACAGCCACTGCCCCGGCTCACGTGGAAGGGAGGTGTGTGTTCAGAGGGAGGAGGAGGAGGTGCAGCAGCAGTAGTAATAGTAGTAGTGGTGTATTGTTATGCTGAAGCAGATTTTTCCAGAGGACTACTTGTCTTTTCACCCCCCCACCCCACCCAAACAATCATCTGATAGTTTAGAATCAGGTGGAAAAGCATCTTTTCCAGAGAGAGGAGAGTTTGTTGGAGGAAAGAAAACAAAGGCCTCAGAATGACCCCTAAAATAAAGGCCTGCTCTCCTCATCTTGGTTCCTCTGAGGCTGAAAATACCCAAATAACTAAAGACGTTTTGTCAAAAGACTAAAACTGATCACCTTGGAACTTATTGGGAAGAAAAACAAGTCAAATTTCAGTCAGACTTGGAATTAGACGTCTTTTATTTCGTTTAGTACAGTTTTCCAGATAATAAATGAACATTTCCGTTCCATATAGTGCTGCAGTGATCAAATGTAAACGGTGTGGATGAAAAAACATGGTGCAAAAATGCACAAAAGTTTAGAGCATTAATAAATATGCTGCAAATATGCAGTGTTTTTGGTTTGGTGTTCTCCGTGTGGTGCAAAGTATGTGACATGGTTTTTTTTCAACATTCATCAGTCTGATGGCAGCAGGTAAAAAGCTGCTGCAGAACCTGCTGGTCCTGCATTGAATGCTGTGAAGCCAGGAAGAACAGTCCTCACCACGCACCATGGACTGACTTTATGCACAAACTGCTTTTAAATCATATTTAGATGAACCTCAAATGTTGCCTCTCGTAATGCAGCTTGGAGCTGAGCTGCTGGTTCGTTTTCTGCCGCTCTTACAGCGCCTGAGTATCTGTCAGCTTTTCAAGACGCCAAACATTTTCCATCCAATCTCTGTCCCGAGAAAACCTCACAAACGTTCAAAACCTGAGAGGGTCAGTCACCATGAAGAGGCCAAGGTGATCCTCATCAATCTTTGCATTTAGAGCGATGCCCTTCAGTTACATTTAGGTTTCTGATTTATTGTTTTTATAATAAAAGGCAGCATCAGCTGAATCTGTCCAAGTTTAATAGAATAGTTATTGGGAGTTAATTTGCTCCATTACTCTAAGATAACACTCTTTAAAGTCTGTTTTTAGCTGATATGATAAAGGCTTTTAAATGTAAAAAGAGTTTTAATTATTTAACTTTTAAATCCAATAGATGGGAGCAACAAAATGAGACTCTGCTCCTGAGGAAATGGAAAGAAAATCCATTTTCACTCATTATTCCTGCTCTGATTGGATGGGAAGACATGTGTGGGGGGGTGGAGAAATATGTTTCCATCGTAAATCTGATTTAATTCCGCAGAAAGTTGTTCTTAAATGAGCAGTTTTTAGTTGAAATGCTCTGAGGCCCAGAAATGTAGGAGTGAAGGCTGAGGCGCCCCCTGCTGGTGGAAGCTGTAGCGGCGCCATGCAGGAGTTAGTGGACGTGTGATCAGAGGACGGGCCCCTCTCCGTGCTGCTTGCTGATTGGCTTCTGCTGGCCCCGCCCCCTCTCGGCTGCTCTCCTCTATCCGAGGATCCAGATCTTCAACCTCGGCTTGATTTCAGGAAACAAAGAAGCAGGAGGAGAAATGAGAAACGAAAAGGAAAAAAATATCTGAAAATATGAATTTGTTTAAAGGATTTCTGACCAATGATTCAGGAAATTCAGCCAAATGTCCCTGTTTTTATTTTATATAATTATTATAGTTTAATAAGGCATTTAAATCGACTTTGAACCTCTGAATTATGCTTTAAAATTAATGTTAAAACTGTAATCGGTCTGTTCAATTAGAAACCTTTATTTTTGTTAGATGCATTATTACCTCATGCTTAATTTAATGCTTTGTTTTGAGGAAATGAGACATGAAAATAGAAATAAAAACGAAAGTCAAATGTATGTATTTTTAGTATCACTGTCTAGAACATAAAAAAGAAAAAATAGCTTTTCAGGTTTTCTTTCACCTTCTTGGTTTTTATTGATATATTTTCCTGTTTTCAATTAGCATCAAATTGAGGAGGCTGTGATTTTTTTCCCCCTGCATAAATCTTTATTTTCATAAAAACTTTGAAAGTACAGCATTTGTAAATGTAAAGAAATTGCTTTAGACTTTGTTCATTGAGATGAAGCACTGAGCAAATTACTGGGAACTAATCAAAACTGCATTTTGTTAGAAAAATGAAATGTTCTGCCTGTTTTTTATCCCAATGTTATCCTGTATTATGTTCATTTTATCCTGTTATTAAAATGAGATTTTATTAAATCTGCTCTAAACACCCCCCCTTCCTGCCTGTAGGAATAATTTAGTTTCTAATCCAATATTTCCATTTAATAGACAATCTAGTTGGTTTATTTAAGCAAAAACTCATTTAGACATTTATTTAGACCAGGACTGATTAAAGGGAGACTTTATTTGCTTTTATAGAATTAAACTGTATAAATTATATATTTTATTTTACACACAAAAACAGCTTTTAATCTATAGGTTAATTTAACACGTGTGTACATACATATGTGTGTGTGTGTGTGTATATATGTATATGTTTTGGCGAACTTTCATGAATGAATAATATCGCGCGGCCAGCAGCGGATTTTCAGATGTTTCGTAAAGAATAAGTGTTTGTTCCTCGCGGGTTTTAATTAGCGCGTTAATTGTGGGCAGAGTGGGCTCCTGCTGGTGGATCTCTGTGGATCAGGACCTCATGGCTTCCTGACACCGCAGATCTGCCTCTCTATACCCTGCAGGGGGAAATTCACCAACATCTCTTCCCCGGACCGGTTCGGTGGTCAGCAGGCCGGTTCGGCTGTGTGTGTGTGTGTGGGGGGGGGGGGGGGGGGGGGAGGCCGGTTCGGCTGTGGTTCGGTCGAACATCGTTGTTGTATTTTTTCTTTCCCTCCTTTTGTCCGCTGACTCTTCTCCACGTCACGTGGAACCTGCTGCTGTAGTAAATGGGCGTTGCCTGCACAAGATGGCGGCCATGCTGGACCCACATGGATGGATGCTGGGTGAACGCGCTGAGCGGCGCGCGCTGTGGTTTAGCTGTGAATTGGAGCAGAAATGCGCACTTAGTTCACATTAAGTTTTTTATAACTTGTTTTAATGTTTTATATTTTATTACGTTTTTTTAATGAATTCCTGCTCCGGTTAAAGGCTCGTGCTCCGGCCCGTGACCTCCCTCAGCTCCTCCTGTCTCCGCTGCTCCTCCTGCTCTCCTGTTTTTGGCGCAGAAAGTCGTTTCCGCCGCAGATGCTGCGGGTTTCTTTCAGGCGCAGCAGAGGATGAGGCGGTTTGCAGGGCGTCACAGTCAGCGGAGGTACGTGCAGCACGTGCCTCTCAGCCACAGAGCAGATTGCGGCCTATGAGGTTGTTTGTCCCTTAGAGCCACCGTACCTGCAGCTTCCATCCAGTCCCTGCAGAAGAAGGACTTCAGTCAAACCTGCAAACAGCTTGAGTTTGTAAATGAGCAGGGAGGTTAAAGTAAGGCGCCGTTTGGGGACAAACATTAAGGCTGAGTCAAAATGGAGACCCTCACCTCCTCAAAATGGAGGCGGGCGGGGAGGAGGGGGAGGAGGACAGCCTGAACTCTGACCCATGCCCCCACCACCTCCCCTTTGGCCTTAATGGATTCCAGAGCTGAGCTCTCTGTTCTGATCTTACCACCCACCCTGCCTACTTTTATTTTTCTATTTTATGCAAATAAAGGGAGTTTGATTAGCCCCGCCCACAGGTGATCAGTTCATATTTATTCTGTAAACAATCATCATGCATTTAAGGGGACAAAAACACCCCCTCTGATGGTTTTTAATTTATAAAATCATTTCCAGCTTCCATGGACGAAAAACTCCACCCTGATTTCACCTTTAAAATTGGTTATTTATCATTAACTTTACTTCATTTTCCTCTTCATACAAACGTTTTTAAAAGGTCATAAATATAAAAAAGCACTTAAATTAGTAATTTAAAAACATTTACATCTTTTTTAAAACTTAAAATATTAAAGAATTTCATCATAAAAGAGAAAACCCCCCACAAATGTTGTTTTGCATTTGAAAAATAAATGGTTTATAGCTTTAGAAACGTGCAGAAGTCTGTGGACACGCCTCATGGCTGCACACATCAGTCTCATGATTAGTCCAGATGAAGCCTTGCTAAGCTGGGCTATGAGGCCAAGTCCTCTGAGAAACGGTTCAGACGTGTCCGTTCACTCTGTGCTGCTATGAACTCCATCATTCGCTGCGTTACGTGAGGCGCGTAGAATCCAACGGAAGGCTTTTCCTGACCCGATGGTGAACTTGGAGAACATTTATGCCTTTTCAGACACACCTGATGATTCAAATATTACCTTTTATTTTGTAGGATCTCTATAGACAAAAGCTTGTAAGGATTGAAATTGCTTACACCTATTCTCTCTTTTTGTCGTATAAAATTAATGAATTTTGCTTTGAAACTGAATTGTATTTAATGCATTTTTATTTTTACTCTGTTCTATAATTCAGTTTGAAAATTCAGTCTGTTAAAAATCTGTGTCGTTTAGCTGTAGAGTATTAAAACAGATGAATGTTTTAGATCAGATTAAAGTTATTTAACCAAATGTCTTCATTAAAGCAGTGGAGGTCAGCATGAACGAGCTTCATAACTCTCTGATAAATACCACTTGTTGCTGTAGATGCTGCTGTGGATCTGTTTATATGACGAATAACAATGTATCTCCAAAGGTTTATACGCCCTTCACTGCTTCAGCTCAAAATGGTTGAAATAAAAGAAAAAACAATAAAAAAAACCTTGTGTTTCATTGCTCTGCGGCTTAAGGAACCAGAACTTTGGAGCTGAGATAGATTTATAAAACTAAAAGTTAAAACACAAATTGCATTTTTCATAAAATAGAATACATTTTCAAGGAAAATTCATTTTGGTTTATTCATAATTGTTTATCAATTTATAAACCAGTGCATTTAATTTAGGGCTGCAATTAATGTTTATTTTGCAAATCGATTAATCTGCCAATAATGTTTTTTTTATTTTATTAATGGTATAGGGGGTGATCTTTTATTTCCGGGTGGATCATCTAAATAAATGGTCCTCCTAATTGTCAATAATCTTGGTGATATGTTTATGTCAGGCCGTCCTACGTGCTTCTCCCGTTAGCCATCTTTTTCTGCGCACTTTCAGGCATAAATCTGTGGGGATTCAGAAAGTCATTGAAGTCTTTGAAAATGGCCGAGGATCATCAGAGAAAAGTTGTCTACGAAGTGTATGAGAAGAAAAGAAAGGCCTCAGAGGAGGCAGATGTATCCCAGAATGCTTTGTGCGGAGAGCTCTCCTCACAATGCATTATGGGATTTGCTGACTAATAACAAAGATGGTGCAGGCACCACGCCGTGGAGGAGGAGTCACGTGACCAACAGAGCAAAAAGTAGTGATCATCTGTCCGAACAGTCAGTTAACTGAGTTCACTATAAACTCCCCGCTGTGTGTAGACACAGTAAACTTGTCTAAACTATGGCAACAAAGCATTTTAAACAGGGCGTGCACGAGTAGAAATATGCTTTTGCTTGCTTTTTATTTTTAAAGCGGAGAGGGAGGGGAATTTAAAGAAAAAAAAATCCTTCACAATACCTTTAATCGATTAATAATCAGACAAAGATTCCTTAAAGAAGACTTTTTTTTTACAAAATTAAACGAGTTGAAATTCAAACGTTTCCTCTTGAGGAGTTCTGGATGGAGCAGATTGACAGATCAATTATGTTTTCTTAAATGCAAAATGTTTAGATATTTTTTAAAATCTTGGTATAATTGATTCTCTAAGTGGGCGCTCTAAAACATGCCTTAAGCTGACAGAGTCCCTGTTCTCCAGTTAATCATTACTTCCATAATCCATTAATCTAATTATTGTTTCAGCCCTAATTTCTTTTAAAATGTCCTGAGTCCAGATTCAAATCGGCTCCAGTTTCTGCCCGTAGATTTCTTAATGAGTCTGTGTGACGTGTCACATCCATGTTTAAATAAATATACTTATAAGGACCAGTTGAGAGGCTATACTTGCTCGTTTTTTACTTTGACTAGACCGGATGATCGGTTAGTGAGTTATTTTATTTTTAAGATGGCGGCTTGCCTAGCATACAGGCTGTGTTTGGTTTCCTGTGTCTCCTTGAACTGCAGCGCCGGCAATAAAATATTCATCCTTGGTTTTTATGCTGCAGCTATGAAATATTAAGCCCCTGCACTTCTGGGCTCGTGCGGCAGACCCCCGGCTCTTGCTTTCTACCAGGGGACATGTGAGAGCAAACTGTCTTCTCATTGTTTAGCCTTGTAATGGCAGCAGGTGATGATGGCAGATGAACGGGTCTAAATGAGCGCCCCTGTTTTCTTCCAATCTCATGTTGGATTAACCTTTACCTCAGCTGGTTTGTGTGCGATTCAAAAAGAGATTAACAATTAATCCGTTAGTTTGAGGGACTAATGGTAGAGAAAATGTGATTGATTTGTCAGATTCTCCACCATGTCGGACACTACTCAATGCAGTCCCTGTTATAGGCCAATTTAATAGTGGCTAACTAGATCCATCTTTTTCAAAAATGTCTTAGCTTAGTATAAGGATTGGCCATGTTATCCTTGCATTACTGTATTTCCTGCAGCTTAATAGCTCACCTCACTACAAACTACCTCCTAAACTATTAGCCCATCTCTTGTAGAGGGGAGCTGACGCCACATGGCGCCATAGACGCTATCTGCTCTTCAAGCCCTCCAAAGAAACGATTACTAAAAATACTGTTTATTTGTTTTAAATGTCAACAGAACCAGTACAAATACAACCTGATTATCCAAAGGGGTAAATATCGGCTCTATTATCTTGGCGTGTAAATCGGGCATCAATCAGTTCATCAATGGTGTAGAAGAATTGGCCATAAATTGTTCAACGGCTTAATGGACACAAGCTAAAAGGTTTAAGTTGCAAAAATATTAAAGGGCCTGTAGAACGACGCTGGTGGCTTTTAACCTGCTAAATGGCAACAACAAGAAAAATAAATAAATAAATCATGTTGCTCAAATTAAACAGTGTCTAATAATCTACGACAAACTAATGATTTACGTCCACCGGTGTTCTATCAGATGAGCATACCCCGTCAGACCAGCATACCCATGGTCAATACCCTTTTATCTCTTTAGTTTATCTCCGTTTATCCTTTAACTTGTACGAAAAATACACTTAAAACTTCTTCAACGGACCTGTATCCCTTTAGTCATGTACAAAAAAAAAAACATTTAATCACTTAGTTTATGGCTTTTTTTTAAGCAAATGGCGATCTGATGTTGAATAGTTTTTGTACATGACTAAAGGGATACACACCCATTGAGGTAGTTTAAAGTGTATTTTCCTCGCCCCCAACGCCTGTAGATTAACTGCTTAAAGGCCAACTTCTCTCACAAAGTTTACCAGGAAGGAATGGTGCAGTAGAAGCTTCCTGGAAGGAACCCCAGACCATCACATTACCTCCACCATGCTTAACAGATGGCGTCAGGCATTCTTCCAGCATCTTTTCATTTGTTCTGCGTCTCACAAACGTTCTTCTTTGTGATCCAAACACCTCAAACTTGGATTCATCCATCCACAACACTTTTTTCCAGTCTTCCTCTGTCCAATGTCTGTTCTTTTGCCCATCTTCATCTTTTTCTTTTATTGGCCAGTCTCACATATGGCTTTTTCTTTGCCACTCTGCCCTGAAGCCCAGAATCCCGCAGCCGTCTCTTCACTGTAGATGTTGGCACTGGTGTTTTGCGGGTTCTATTTAATGAAGATGCCAGTTGGGGACCTGTGAGGCGTCTGTTTCTCAAACTAGAGACTCTAATGTACTTCTCTTCTTGCTCAGTTGTGCAACGCGGCCTCCCACTTCTTTTTCTACTCTGGTTAGAGCCTGTTTGTGCTGTCCTCTGAAGGGAGTAGTACACACCGTTGTAGGAAATCTTCAATTTCTTAGCAATTTCTCACATGGAATAGGCTCCATTTCTAAGAACAAGAATAGACTGTCGAGTTTCAGATGAAAGTTCTCTTTTTCTGGCCATTTTGAGCGTTTAATTGACCCCACAAATGTGATGCTCCAGAAACTCAATCTGCTCAAAGGAAGGTCAGTTTTGTAGCTTCTGTAACGAGCTTAACTGTTTTCAGATGTGTGAACATGATTGCACAAGGGTTTCTAATCATCAATTAGGCCCCGTCCACATCAAGTCAAAACGAACACGAAACGCTAATATTTTCCAGAACGTTTGTCGTAAAGACGGAGACGTAAAATAAATGTGATCGTCCACACGAATGCATGAAAACGCTGCAAAATGTATGCCAGGCCTGTAAGTGGCGCTGTGGTGCCAAAGCAAAAATAGGCGACGAAATATTGGGCATGCGCACTAATATTTATACATGGTTGCCCTGCGGGTCCATTTTCGTGGTTCAGTCAAATTCAGGTGCTGAACTATGTGGTCGATATTGCTCTGTTCTTCATGGAGATATTCCAGAAGAAGAAGATTCTGTTGTAAGCCCGACAGCAGGGTGAGTAGCATGAGCAGCAACCATTCAACACAGTACGGCGCCATTGTTGTTGTGATACTGTGTCGCGCATGCGTGTTTAGAGGCGACGCTATGACGCATGCGTGTAAAAAAAAAAAAAAAAAAAAAAAAAATGCGGTTAGAGCTTAAAGATGGAAACGCGAAAACGGCGTTTCAAAAATCTTCCCACTCTGAAGGCTGAATAAAAAAAAGATCGTTTACAGACCCCCGAAACGCCGGCTTCGTGTGGATGAGAGGCTGGTTTGGTGAAAAATTTGTGCGATTAGGCCAGGGTTCAGCTTCGTGTGGACGGGGCCTTAGCCTTCTGAGCCAATGAGCAAACACATTGTACCATTAGAACACTGGAGTGATAGTTGCTGGAAATGGGCCTCTATACACCTATGTAGATATTGCACCAAAAACCAGACATTTGCAGCTAGAATAGTCATTTACCACATTAGCAATGTATAGAGTGTATTTCTTTAAAGTTAAGACTAGTTTAAAGTTATCTTCATTGAAAAGTACAGTGCTTTTCCTTTAAAAATAAGGACATTTCAATGTGACCCCAAACCTTTGAACTGTAGTGTAAATAAGATGGTGATCACTTGTTTTGACGGGCCCATGAGGACTAATTGTTATTTTACATGATTCTGACCCTCTAAAGCTGCTCTGCTGCTGTTGAAGCCGTTACCTACATTTTAAACTGTTCTGTGTTGATCGTTTCGTTCCAATATTTGATTTTTCTTTCTGTGAATCACAATAATCATCACCAGATGATGATTGAAGAAATTAAGCGTTTTCCATTGAAACTTCAAACCCTGGATAACCTTAAACTGACAATCTTTTTCAATAGCCGATGGTCAACCCCCCACTCTCACTCCCCACCCGCTGTCTGAAGACTTCTGACCTTTGACCTTTAACTCCTCCTCAAAGTAAAGGCTTTTCTGTGGAGTTTTTTCTCGCCTCATATCCCCTCTGATTCATTTTCTAAGCCTGCTCTGTCTTCTGCTTTTCATCTCTGGTTCTTTGTCTCCTGCAAAGCTGAAGCTGATCTGGCCTTCAGACACATGTGGAATAGCAGGTCTTCACTCTGCTCAGCTTTTCTAGCTTTTTAATGAGCGACTCAAAAAACAAAACAAAAAAACTCTTATTTCTACGTTACAATCATGTTAACATGTTTAAGTCGCCTCTCGGAGCTTCTGGGGTCTAGCTTGTGGAGTAGTCCCTTTTTAGGTTTGCTGCTGTTAGACCTGAATTCATCTTCTGCTGGACATTAAAACATTTTCTAACTACAAAGCAATTAGCAGGTTACCATGGGTCCGTGAAATCCTTGGAAGTTGATGAACGTATTGCTGGGTGCCTAAAGGCTGGTTTATACTCAGAAACCAGGTCGTCTGCGTGTGTTTTGCAGTGAACGCAGATATGCCCCGCCCCCTTCTGCAGACACTGCTGCACCTCTCCAAAATTGTAGGTGACCGCAGACAGGAGGCCTCTGATTGGTCAAATCTACATCCGCTCTACACTATGCGTATTTCCTGTTTGGTATCTTACCGGCTTGTTTTGTTTGTATGACCGCCATTGTGGAAAACGACTGGTGAAGATGGACCAGCTAGAAGAGCGAGGTATGCGAGAACGCTGGGACCCTTTTTCCTCCCAGATCCCCGCTCTTTTTGGCCCTCGTGTCCCTCCGTTGTCGGGAACAAACTTTCCCGCACTTCCTCACTGCCTCGGCTGCTTCTAGGCCCACAGCTAGTTCCTGATTGGTGCTTTTGTGGCGCTTCAATATAGGACATAAATCAAAAATATCGGCGTCATACCTGCGACACACTGCTGCCGGAGGATAACCAGCCCTTAACAACACACGCGTCGTTGTGTCCGACCTTTTTGCTGGTTTATTGATCAATCACCAGTCCAGTCATCCGCAGCGTACTGCACCAGGGTAGTGCATATTTCAGGATGCACGTCTGGCCAAAGAGAGCTATGCTGAGCCGCCATTAAAGGACCCAAAACAGCAAAATGATGTGTTTTTGTTGCACTCTTTTGGGGGTTTTGACGTAATTTTCCCCCCCGAATAATGTAATTATCTATATCAGACCCAGTTACAAAAGCACTTTATTCTGTTACACCTTCGATTTGTCTCGATACGTTTCACTTAGACTACCCCACATAAGCGGGCTGTTATAATTAATCTATTATTTTTTACATAAGCATTTCTCATACCATTGTTTCCTGTAACATATTTATTCACCACTATACGTCTTAATGAGCATTTAAGTTATGAGGCTTTAAGAAAAGAACCATTTAACATTTGTTGAAGATCTTCAAGGACTAATTGTCCATGAATGCAGCCGATGTTTTCAGTCCAACCTCTTTCACTGATGCTGATCTAACAACTTTTAAGTTAAGTTTTATTCCATTGAATCAACTATCGTCTCAAATCCATCCACCCACCACCACACATTCAGTCATAGCAGTAGGAAAATGATCCTTGAGTTTAATAAACTTGGTGCTTGAATTTGATGTTTTTCTGAATTTGATGGGTTCTGAGGTAACGTCTTCATAAAGTCTCTCCTCTTAACACCTTAAACTGTCAGTAGACGACTTTACATCAAACTTGATGGAAACTGCAAAATCTGAATCAACTTGAAAAATTTTCAAAAAGTTTTTCTTCGTTTCAGGTATTTTTTGGCTAAAAAAAACCCTAAATGTGGATAAGAGGAGATGGAAACATATTTGTCAAATGTTCTGATGTAGTGAACATTTAACTGATCAGCTGTTTGCTCTTTTGGTTCCTGAATGTAAGCATCAGTCACACTTCTCTCCCTACGCCTCTGGATGTCGACGTAGCACCATCGCTAAAGCAAATAAAACTTCCCTGATTGCACAACTTGATAAAAAATGTTTTCTCCATTATCTGTCTGTGGTCCACGTTAGCTTGTTACCTCTCTTTCCTGTTTTATTCAACCATTCGTGACCTTAATGTACGCTTTGCATCGCCTCCCTAATTCGCCCCAGTTGAAGAAAACGTTTAATTTCACTTTTCTTTTTTTTTGGAAAATTCACATGAAATTTTTAATAGAAACAGGATTTTTGGAAATGACAATCCATCCTCAGTGGTCTGTGAAGCCACCTTGTTCTATTCTTAAAGTTGAGTTGGTCTGGGTGTCCTACACCATTTACATGTTATCCTGATGCTCCAGCCGTATCTCATCCTTGACTTGTATCTTAAACCATCTCTGTTTTACGGACAGTCAGAGGCTTGACCCTTCTGAAAATGGTGCTGATCCATTTATTAAATCTAACAAGAGACTTGCTTGATCATTAAAGATCAGTTTTCAAGGCCTTGGCATGTGTGTCGTCTAGATAACAGCTTTTCAGATCTCACACTCAATCTGTAGAACGTGGCTCTGAGTCTGCAATTTATATCAGAGGGATATTTTCAGCATCACACCAACATTTCTGAGTGGAGTGTAGAGAAATGGACTTGTGAAACAGCTTGGTGAAACACCGTAAGGTAGCAGCTTGGTGAAATGGCGTAGGGAAATGGGCTGGTGAAGCGGCCATGGTGATGGTGAAACAGCATAGGGAATCGGCCGAGTGAAACGGGCTGGTGGGACGTTATGGGGAAACAGCCTAGTCAGACGCTATGGTGATATGTCCTGGTGAAACGGCGTATGGAAACGGCCTGGTGATGCGCTTTGGTGAAATGTCCTGGTGAAACGGCGTAGGGACACGGCCTGGTGAAACGGCGTAGGGACACGGCCTGGTGAAACGGCGTAGGGACACGGCCTGGTGAAACGCTTTGGTGAAATGTCCTGATGAAACACTATGGTGAAATGTCCTGGTGAAATGTCCTGATGAAACACTATGGTGAAATGTCCTGGTGAAACGGCGTAGGGACACGGCCTGGTGAAACGCTTTGGTGAAATGTCCTGATGAAACACTATGGTGAAATGTCCTGGTGAAACGGCGTAGGGACATGGCCTGGTGAAACGACGTACATGGCCTGGTGAAACGCTATGGTGAAATGACCTGGTGAAACGGCGTATGGAAACGGCCTGGTGATGTGCTTTGGTGAAATGACCTGGTGAAACGGCGTATGGAAACGGCCTGGTGATGTGCTTTGGTGAAATATCCTGGTGAAACGGCGTAGGGACACGGCCTGGTGAAACGGCGTAGGGACACGGCCTGGTGAAACGGCGTAGGGACACGGCCTGGTGAAACGCTTTGGTGAAATGTCCTGATGAAACACTATGGTGAAATGTCCTGGTGAAACGGCGTAGGGACACGGCCTGGTGAAACGCTTTGGTGAAATGTCCTGATGAAACACTATGGTGAAATGTCCTGGTGAAACGGCGTAGGGACATGGCCTGGTGAAACGACGTACATGGCCTGGTGAAACGCTATGGTGAAATGTCCTGGTGAAACGGCGTAGGGACATGGCCTGGTGAAACTATGTACAGGGCCTGGTGAAACGCTATGGTGAAATTTCCTGGTGAAACGCTCTGGTGAAATATCCTGGTGAAACGACGTACATGGCCTGGTGAAACGCTCTGGTGAAATGTCCTGGTGAAACGATGTACATGGCCTGGTGAAACGCTATGGTGAAATGTCCTGGTGAAACGATGTACATGGCCTGGTGAAACGCTCTGGTGAAATGTCCTGGTGAAACGATGTACATGGCCTGGTGAAACGCTCTGGTGAAATGTCCTGGTGAAATGATGTACATGGCCTGGTGAAACGCTCTGGTGAAATCTCCTGGTGAAACGATGTACATGGCCTGGTGAAACGCTATGGTGAAATGTCCTGGTGAAACGATGTACATGGCCTGGTGAAACGCTCTGGTGAAATGTCCTGGTGAAACGATGTACATGGCCTGGTGAAACGCTCTGGTGAAATGTCCTGGTGAAACGATGTACATGGCCTGGTGAAACGCTCTGGTGAAATGTCCTGGTGAAACGATGTACATGGCCTGGTGAAACGCTCTGGTGAAATGTCCTGGTGAAACGATGTACATGGCCTGGTGAAACGCTCTGGTGAAATGTCCTGGTGAAACGATGTACATGGCCTGGTGAAACGCTCTGGTGAAATGTCCTGGTGAAACGATGTACATGGCCTGGTGAAACGCTCTGGTGAAATGTCCTGGTGAAACGATGTACATGGCCTGGTGAAACGCTCTGGTGAAATGTCCTGGTGAAACGATGTACATGGCCTGGTGAAACGCTCTGGTGAAATCTCCTGGTGAAACGATGTACATGGCCTGGTGAAACGCTCTGGTGAAATGTCCTGGTGAAACGATGTACATGGCCTGGTGAAACGCTATGGTGAAATGTCCTGGTGAAACGATGTACATGGCCTGGTGAAACGCTCTGGTGAAATGTCCTGGTGAAACGATGTACATGGCCTGGTGAAACGCTCTGGTGAAATGTCCTGGTGAAACGATGTACATGGCCTGGTGAAACGCTCTGGTGAAATGTCCTGGTGAAACGATGTACATGGCCTGGTGAAACGCTCTGGTGAAATGTCCTGGTGAAACGATGTACATGGCCTGGTGAAACGCTATGGTGAAATGTCCTGGTGAAACGATGTACATGGCCTGGTGAAACGCTATGGTGAAATGTCCTGGTGAAACGGCGTAGGGACATGGCCTGGTGAAATTGCACTGTGATTATATCTAAATCAAGCACATGCTCCATCCTGACCACCTATAACCTTCATTAACAGTCAGTCTACACCCAGCCGGGCATCCATAGGTTGAAATGCCCCGCCCCCACAAACTGCCCCATAATGAAAGCCATCCAAACTCTCAGGAGGAGCTTCCATGGAGGAATTCTCTGTGGTTTTAAAATAACAGGCGGCCTCATTATTCATAGCTGGAGCTTCAATCAGCGCCTTCGCCACCAAACCTGGGTGAGAAAATACGGAGTCAGAGGTACGAGCAGCTTCTACATCAAAGCTCTACGTCTTTAAACCACAAATATGTAAAGATGGTCTTATCAGGGCCCCCATCATGTCTTCAGAGACCATAGTCACCATCAAAGACCTCCTCTGACCCCCTACCATTACCTCCTGCTGACACATGGCTTACAACATGGGCTGAAACCATGGCAACCGCGTAAGAATGGGCCGGTGATAAGCTGAAAACGGGTCCTACATTTAAATAAGCGCTCCGTCAGCAAACTGCCATCTCTTTCATATTAACGTCAGAAGACCTGCGGGGGTTGGTCCAACTTTGTCCGTGTGACG
This sequence comes from Cyprinodon diabolis, assembly GCA_030533445.1. NCBI lineage: Eukaryota > Metazoa > Chordata > Actinopteri > Cyprinodontiformes > Cyprinodontidae > Cyprinodon > Cyprinodon diabolis. The sequence continues at coordinate 40,375,291 of CM060077.1, forward strand.
GTGGTTTGGAATGAAGTCCAGTTTAAATGTGATTAAAAACACAAGTAAAGTTCCTTCATGCAGGATTTTGACTCTTATTTCAGACAATATTGTTCATTTCACTGCTAAGCTGCTCATTCGCTGTGAAAAGCTCTACGCATCCAAATACCATTCTGTATATACTCTGTGTAAACAAAATAAAGTCTAATTTCTGCTCACAATGATCCTCCTGTTAGTAGACGATAAAGTTTCTGATTTCTGTCGTTTTTTTCCCCACAGGACCAGAAAACTGCAGATCAGGAACATCCCCCCCCACCTGCAGTGGGAGGTAAGGTCCTGTTTCCCTTCTGGTCGTGTTCAGAGAGCCGCTGTTCTGTCAGATCAGCATACGCCGTCAGCAGAGTCAATACGCATGAGCAAGACGTCAGATTTGTATTTATCCCTTTAGTTTTATATGAAAAATAGACTTTAAACTACGTCAACGGGCGTATGTCTTTATAGTCATGTACCAAAGAAAAACAATTTAAGGTGAAACCTCCATACGCCTCAGAAAACACCAAGAAGTAAGTAATTTGTGTTTTTGTACATGACTATAGGAGTACATGCCTGTCAAAGTAGTTTAAAGTGTATTTTTTGTACAAAACAGAACTTTTTGTACTAAAACTGCTACTAAGAATGGGTATGCTGGTCTGAAGGGGGTATGCTCATCTGACAGAACACCGGTTGATCTAAACAGCAGAGATGCTCCTCTGCAGGCCAGGAAACGTTTGTTCATTTTCTGAATGAATGAATGAATGTTATTGTGAGGTTGGATATGATAGCTGAGGTGAGTTTATTTTCTACGCCGTTCCTCTGGTAGCTTCAGGATGTTTGGTAATTCTGTCAATCAGAGCTAAGATGTCTGCCACAGTCACCTTTAACCTTTGTTTATCAGTTAGCTGTCTCTGCTACTCAGGCTAATCGGTTAAATCATTGATCTGTTAGTTTATTTAAGGAAGTTTAAAGCTTCAGCTCAGCTGAACACGGTTGTTTTTTCTACCGTTTTTCATCAACTATATTAAAGGTATAAATAAAATATATTACTTATTGAGGTATGAGTAATGAAAATGTGCCGCTACAGAAAGTTCTGCATCCTTTTCTTTTACAGCTCTAAACTTTCCTTTCTGTTTGTGACTCGGAGCAAATCTTTTTGTACTAATCAGCAATGTCGGCTTTTTTCTTTCTTTTTTTTTTCTCTATATATTTTTTTAATGACTTAAAAGATTTTTTTTCTCGCTATTATCTATTTTCTTTTTTACAGTTTGGTCAGATGAAGGATGAGTGCCAAAAATAGTACCTAACTAGGAGTAAAACATTCTTTGGTAAAAAGAAAAACTAAGTTTAGATTAATTCATCATAACGTCTGACTTTAAAAGCAATTTAATAAAAAGTTATTAATAAAAAAAGGTCATATTTTTGTAAGGGTTATTATAAAATAATTTAATTTAACAAACATTTTTTTAAGGCAGAAGAAAAACTTTTCTTCTAAACATAAAACTTTTATAAAACCATTTCCTCCAGTTCTAATATTTAATTCTTATTGAAGTTGGATCTCCAAATATCATGGAAGTTTTATGATGCCGTATGGAGTACACTTTATTCCATTATTGTGGAAATTAAAGAACATAAAGGGAAAAAAATAAAAAATTTACAAATATGATTTTGGGAAAAGTTGTGATCAATGAAAGGTTTTGAGAGTAACTTAACTTTTATTTTTTCCTCCTTTTTTTTCAGATTTTAAAATCTTTAAAAAGTAGTTTTAGAAGATTTTATACTTTAACGTTTGTTTGTATTTCGGTTATTCAGATGAAGTTTTATGAATAAACTACTTTTTCACCTTGTTTTTCCAGAACGCAAGGTGGAAAAATTCAAAAATATAAAATCTGTAAAAAAAAAAATAAATAAAAAAATAACCCACTATTTATATAAAGTTAATGTATAAAATCAATTTTCTTTTTTTTTAATGAAAATTTTTAGAAAGTATTTTAAATAAAATCTGATCAAACAGCACAGTTACTCTCAAAACTTTTTTTTTTAATTGAAATGTTTTTCAAAATTTCATTTATAGACTGCATTTTTTTTTGTCTCTTAAAGTTTAATTTAACTAAACCTATTTTCAAATTTCCATTTACAAAATCTGCTCTAAACATTAACGCTGCGTCTTTATCTGGAGCTTCCTTTAAAACAAACTTTATTCATTAAAGTTTCGATGAAAACTAATCATGTTTATTAGGAATTATGGCAGAATTGCAATTTCTCCTAAAGTAGAGTTTAGTCAGAGTTTTTGAAGTAACTGTAACTAAGTAAATGTAACCGTTTAGTTCCCACCGGTGAGGAAGAGGAGGAGGATGAAGATGATGATGATGGTGTTGCTTTTTTCAGCCTGATTTTCGTTGCTTTGGAAACGGCTTCATTTCAACATGTTTAATTAATAAATGTGTTGAACTGTTAAAAAAAACCAACCAGCAAAATAATCCCTTTGACCTTTAACCTAAAGTTTAGCAAAAATGTTGTTTAATTTCACAGAAAACAAAACAGAAAAAAAAAATCACATAAATTATTCTTAATGTAATTAAAAAGTGAGGATCATTTCTCTGTGGTCAGACTTTAGTATTTAGAAGATTAGAAACATTATTCCGTTCCTATTTGGAGGCACATCTTCCACTAAAATCACTTTTTCTACTCACTTTGTTTGGAACAAAGATTCAATAATTCTATTTTTAGGTTTTTTTGGACAATTCCAGATTAAACCATCTTCTCACTCACTCCTGGCGGCCATTTTATGGCCCTTAGAGGAATTATTTGCGGCCTTTAAATGGTGTTTAAAAAAGACTAAATAGAAGAAACAATCGAATAAATGCGTGTAATGATTATTATCTTAATTTCAAAAAGAGAGTCTTTCTATAAAGTTTAAGGTTCAACATTTTATTTTAATCTTTTTTTTTTTTTTAGTCATGTTTTTGTGTTCCGATTTTTTAAAATTATAAACAGGAAAACAAACATCTATTTAATTTTATATTTTTATTTTTTTTCTGACAGAACCGACTTAAAGTGGTCGGTTATGAGAAAAGGAAAAATAAAACAAGGTTTAGCCTTTTCCTTATTGCTGAAAAGACAAACAAAAATAAATAAATTGTTTCACATTTCTTAGATTTTCTTTCCAGTTGCTTTTACTAACTGGAGAAATTTACTTGTTAACTTGAAATATTATCTGATTTAGGACTAAAACTATCAGATTAATGGTGATTAATCAATTATTGAAATAATCTTTAACTAATTTAATAATTGATGAATCGTTAATTTGAGTAGAGAGACTGTAAAATGTGCCTTTAGCTGACAGAGCACCAACTTTGAGCAGGAATTATACCAAAAGTGTAAAAAAATATATAAACATTTTGCATTTAAGATGCAAAAAACATTTTCATCCATCAGTATGCTCCATCCAGAACACCTAAAGTAGAAGTGATTTAGTTTCACTTCTTTAAATCTGTAAAAATCTTCTTTAAGGAATCGTTTGCTATCAGATTTTAATCAAAAAAATGATCGACAGGTTAATCGATTTACAGAATAACCGTTAGTTGCAGCCCTAAACTGATTGGTTGTTTGTTTTTAGCAATAAAAAAAAAAAAACAATGGCAAAATATTTGCGCTACTCTGCCGATGCATGAAGTTCTAGTATTTTGAATCCTATTATTACTTCAGATCTGAGAATAACTCTAGATTTTTATTTTTGTTTCAGGAAAACATCAAAGTTGTTGCTCAGCTTTAAGTTTATCTCCCTTAACTGTTGATGCTTCAGTTTTAAAATATTCCGTTTTTTTACCTTTAATAAACAACTAAAGGTTGGATCCTGACGGGAAATAGATGTTTGGTAATAGAGCTGCTTGATGAATCGTTTTTAAATGATCAGTCAGTGAAGTTAGGAAGGAAAAGGCTGAAACGTTTGACCTGATCACTTCCTGCCTCTGTGTGCTTCCAGGTGCTGGACGGACTGCTGGCTCAGTGTGGGACCGTAGAAAACTGTGAACAAGGTCAGTCTCTCTTCTGCATCTAACATCTCTAGTTCTACTCTATCTACTATAGATCTAGAAGGTCTCTTAGAGCTGTGGCTGTTTTTCTGATGATTCACTAATTAGGAAAATTCTTAGAAAATCTGAGTCGTTTCTTCTGTGGGTTTAAATGAAGGCCTGGTATCTGACGGATGTATTTTCTAACGTGCTTTTATCTATATTTGGTTTAATAGATCAACTCTGATCAGTTTGATTGTTTAGGTTTCTTTAAAGTCCAGCAGCTGTAGAGAAACAGGCCGATAAAACCAGGCAGTAACAGAGTCTGGTTTGACCTGCTGGGATAAAGAAAACCTTAATCCTGGTTTTAAGTTATTTCTCCGTTTGATCTGGGCGTCCGGATGAAGCCGGTAGCTCTGGAGCTTCTGTCTAACTCGCTTTGTTGCTTTTTGTTTTAGTGAATACAGAGAGCGAGACTGCGGTGGTTAACGTCACATACGCTTCCCGGGAGCACGCCAGACAGTGAGTTATTCTGATCCTCGCACTCTGTTGTTTCTGTGATGATGATGAAGATGATGAAGGTAAAACCAACAGCATGTTTGGATCTACAGCAGGAGGAGCCTGGAATCACCAGGCTGCTGTTTACTGGGGGAAAAAAGGGCCTCAATGAAAACTGCTCTGTATGGGCCCCTCCTTCTGTGTGTGACTGCCATCTAGTGGCCGTTTCAGGAAGCGCTTTAATTCCTTCTGCTTAATGAGGAATCAGAGCCTGATCAGAACTTAAGGCGGAGGAGCCGTGCTTCCAGATTGGGCCGATTTCTGCCCATTTAGGCCTTTTCCTTTTTTTGGGATCAAATGGGGCTTAAAAAATATTTTATTGGTTGTTTAAAGGAAAAGTCCGGTCAGCAAGGAATAATCAATGAATTATTAGATTATTAGAGACAGTCCAGTTAGATACACAGTAAACAGTCAAACTTAAGATAATTAAACTTGAAAGGTTTTAGGCAGAAAGGGTAGATGGTGCAGTTTTTCTCCCATCTATCCTTTCTGGACAACAAGCAGAAGAGACTTGCTAGGGCTAAAGTAAAGTAATGATGGCCGCTCGTTTTTCTTTTTCTGGCCATAATCCAAATTCTAACAGTCTATTCAGCAGGACTATCAGCTGTTTAACCACCTGACTTCTGCACAACACAACTGATGCTCCCTACCAGTGTTAATTTCGTCAGCTTTTTTTAATTTAGTCTTAGTCACAATGAGAAAAATACATTTTAGTCTTGGGCGACACTGTAAATAATAGAACTTCTCCACACATAGGTTTTTTTTTTAACTTATATATAACACTGTACAGAATAAAAAAATCTTCACACACAGCTTCTCTTTTTCTCTATTTTATTTATATAACACTGAGCAGAATAGAACTTCTCCACACACTGATCATTGAACCTTTTGTCGGCTTGTTTCATCATATCCACAAAGTCTTCATCCTCATTGGTCCTCGCAGGCAGACCAGAACGCCCAATCCACTTTGCCATTTAGTTCTCCAGGACTTTCTGCTCGTGCTGGGAGACACTGAGACAGGCGCCGTTTAGGGACAAGCAGCGCAATAAGGCATAATCTTCTATGAAGCTCAAACACTTATATTAACAATTACAAATTAGTTATAAACAATTTACAATTCTTAATGTCCATTCGTCAATAGATCATAAATTTCGTCTGTCTTAGTCTCGTTGACGAAAATCTTTTTTTATTTTCTAGAAAAAAAATTTTGTGTGTTATCATCTCGTCATCATTACGGGAAAAAGGGGCGGTGACGAAATATTTTCGTCATCGTCCTGGTTGACAAAATTAACACTGCTCCCAACCCCATTTATAAGGCCAGTAATCCCACTTATTAAACCTGACAGTGGGACACCTGTGAAGGGAAAACCATTTCAGGTGACGGCCTCTGGAAGCTCATCAAGAGAACGCCAAGAGTGAGCGAAACAGTGATCAGAGCTAAAGGTGGCTGCTTTGAAAAACCTAGAATATAAGACATAGTTTCAGTTGTTTCACACTTTTTTTTATATAATTCCACACGTATTAATTCAGTTTTGATGCCTTCAGTTTTCATAGTCATGAAAATAAAGAAAACTCTTTAAATGAGAAGGTCTGTACTGTATGTATAGGCCTAAAATTGAAAGACTACATCGAAAGTTCAGCGTATGTCAGCGTTTTAGAATAATCTGGGACGTTGGGCAGATGCTGCTAAATTAGCAAGGTGTGACTGGGACCTCAAGGCCGGACTCTGATAGGAGAAGTTTGTGGGAGCTCAGCTTCTGCAGCCGGACAAAAAACCCATCGATAAACCATCCGATTATTTAACAGATGTTATTTTTCTTTAAAAGTTTTTTACAGATTTATTTCTCAACTAACTGCAGATTTGAAAATCTGGCAAACAAAAATCTGAACAACTACGAATAGTGGTTGAACTTTTTCATATCAATGAATCTCCCTTTATTTTTTAATCCAAACTTTCCTATAAAACGCGTTTCTTTGTTCTGCGTAATCCTGGCAGTAATGTTTCCCCGTACACGGGACGTGGCGCTGCGTCTCTTTAATCAGTCCTCCTGTTGTTCCGTTTGCTGCCATCAGAGCCATCCAGAAGCTGAACGGATATCAGCTGGAGAGCAACGCCCTGCGCGTCTCCTACATCCCCGACGAGACCTCCGACATGGACGGACAGCGGGGAACCGAGAACGGCCGTCGCCCCGGCTACGGGCCCCGCGGCGGACTCCGAGGCGGCTCCCCGAACTCGGGAATGCCACCCAAACCTCCGCACGCCGACATCCCCCTCAGGCTGCTGGTGCCCACCCAGTACGTTGGAGCCATCATCGGCAAGGAGGGAGCCACCATCCGCAACATCACCAAGCAGACGCAGAGCAAGTGGGTAACCATGACGCTTTGAAAACGGGCTTAGTGACCAACCAGCAGCCTGACGCCCATCTGTTTCCCTGCAGGATTGACGTCCACCGTAAGGAGAACGCCGGCGCCGCTGAGAAGCCCATCAGCATCCACTCCACGCCGGAAGGCTGCTCAGCCGCCTGCCGCATGATCCTGGAGATCATGCACCAGGAGGCCAAAGACACCAAGACGTAGGTTTGAGAGCCAGAGCTAAAGCAGCAGAACATGGCGCCCGACTGAGGCGGGGTTTGATGACAGCTAGCTTTATTTTAGGGCGGATGAGGTCCCTCTGAAGGTTCTCGCCCACAACAACTTTGTCGGCCGGCTTATCGGGAAGGAAGGACGCAACCTGAAAAAAGTGGAGCAGGACACGGATACTAAGATAACCATCTCACCGTAAGCGGCGCACCATAACCACTGCAGCATTATAAAGTATTCACACCCCTCAGTCACATTAAAACCAAAGCATTTATTTGATGAGGTTGATTTTTACTCCTAAAAAAACCTGAAAAGTGTGGCATGCATTTTTCCTCAGGTGGCTCTGAACACAACTCGTCACAGAAAATGGTGCCTCAGAGGTTGTGGCGTTTAGCGCTAATAGAAAGTCCTGCGGGGGGCAGCGTAGCTCAGACTGAGAGAGTCCAGGTCTGCTTTAGTCGGACGATGCAGCAATTAGGCAGCAATTTCATGGGTCTGACAGGCAGGAGTGTATTTAGGAAATTTGGGGCCCTAGGCAAACACATGCAGGGGCCCTCTGAATGGAGAAGACAACACATCAAACAGACCCATTCTACAGATAGATAAATGTTAATAGAATAGACATCCATTATCTGTTCTAGGTTTTTCACTTGGATGAAATAATAGCTGCATGAATCATGACAGCAGACAAGATAGAGGAGAGCAGGAGGCGGGGTTACCAATCTACTTGCTCTGGAGAGCAGAGTTCGCTGCTTTTAGATGTTGTCTCCAAAGTGTCCAGTAGCAGAAAAAAGTCTCTAGATTTGGCGCTAGGAGCTTTTTAGAAATCAAAGTGCTGTGCCTTTCAGCAGAACCATAAATACTTCAGAAACATAAAATCCCATGAAGAAAGAGACAGTTGTGTTCATAAGCCGACCGCAGCAGAGAATCAGATTCTCCACATTTTACAAAGTATTTCATTGGGATTTGCCCTCAGCCACGTGTTCTCAGTGCGTTTGCTGAGCCTAAGCTAGTTCCATCGCTCTGACTAACCTATCACCAAGCTGAAGCTATTTTCAGATTACCTGAGTGACGATGCTTGTTGTGGTGACGTGTGCAGCCTCCAGGACCTGACCCTGTATAACCCGGAGAGAACCATCACTGTCAAAGGCTCCATTGAAGCTTGCTGCAAGGCCGAGGTGGAGATCATGAAGAAGGTCAGAGAGGCCTACGAGAATGACATTGCAGCCATGAACGTAAGTAACGCTCAGCAACGCCGTTCTCTGCTGTAAGATCGTCAGCGGATATAGAGGTTTATGGTCTCAGTCACAAACTGTCGTAGCATAAAGATCCTGATGCTTGAAATATTCTGAAAATGTCTGTGAAAAGACAAAGATTCATATTTCGAGCATCCAAACACCATCCAGGAAGGAGAGACATAATGGGAGGTAAAAACAGCTTATTATGGGATGGACTGGATCACTAGAATCTGTGCTTATATCTAGATTTTACTAGAGGGGCTCCAGTATATTGTTATTTTTCTCTCTTAATTAGAATAAATTGTCACCAGAAACAGATTTCCAGGAAAAGTCCAGAAACGTTAGATTAAATTAAAACAGCAAAGTTAAAGACATTTTGCCAATAGAACAAGACAATTTACACTTAAAATAAGAAAACACAACCGCTTTATCTTATTTCAATCGTATTTTATCTAATTATCTTATTTTAAGAATAAAAATACGAATTCCATTGGCAAATCCTCTCATTTACCTACTTAAATTAATGGTAAATACACTTAATTTATTTATTTTTTTACTTATTTCTAGATCGTTTTCCCAGTGTTGGAAATGCTTCCTAGAAAGGGAACTAGTTATAGTTACTAGTTAATTCTCCTACCTGGGTTAGAACTCAGTTAAAGCTCAAAATAACTAGTTATGGAGCAAAGTAACTACGTTAGGCTTACATTTTCATGTTTGAGATTATTAATACTGACTAATAAATTCATTAATTAAAAAAACTACATAACAAAAACATTGACTCTATTTTTATGTGCGATGTGGAAGAAATGAATTTAGACTCTGTTGTTATATTTGTGTGTATTTTGTTTTACTGTTATGATAAAAGAAAATGAAGCACATTAGCCTTTTTTAGAACATAAACCATTTCTCAATTTAAAAGAACGCAAGTACGGACTCGTGTTCTCTCCAAGTACATTCTTGAGAAAATAAAAGTCTGCTGCTGCAGCCAGGGCTAACGTTAGCCCTAATCTGCAGCGGCAGTTTTCTTGTTTTATTTTGAAAATTTTCCATCTGTTTTGTGTTTATGTGACTGTATTACTCATTATTCACCCAATAAATGAAAAAGTAATAATTTATTATCATGTAGAGACTATTAATTAGAGCAGGTGAAATGCAGCTCCAGACAAGCTTTGAATGTGATGATGTCATCAGTACGCTTCTGTTCCAGTTGACTCAGATTTATTCTCCCCAGGTCTAGACTTTACTGCGGTCGGCCTCAGCGCTCCACTGGTTGCCACGGACCTCTGAACATCTAAACTTTTTATTATTATGCACTAAATCAGGAAATGGGCCACGTAATTAAGCTTAAAGTATGTTCTCGCCTTAAATGATCTTAAAACATACTTTAATAGAACAGCAACAGAAAAGAGAATTTTTATGTTCTGTGAGTGCAAACCTGGAAGCTGCTGCTGCCGCAGTGCATGGTGGGACAGCTGTCAGTCTGGAGGACGGACAAGTGTGCGCTGATGCATGCTGGGTAAAAAAGGGAGGGGAGAGAACGTCTTGGTACTTCATTGAGAAAAGGCCTTAATATTTTTAATATGTTGACACAAACTATGAAAAATGTATTAGAAGAAAATTATGCTTTTTAAGCAGATTAGGATTAAATGTACTTTCTAACAAAATTAAACTGTATTCCGGTGTAAAAAAAAAAGAAAAAAAAGCAAGGTTGTACTCTCACTATTTTTGATATAACAAAAAAAACCTTCAGTCCAAAGCCATGAAAGTAAAGAGTACGATGTGTTGATGACTAAACCAGCTGAAGTCATTCAACCTGATTGAGGAGATTTATCACATTCAAGCTGCTTCTAACAACAAAATCATTTTCCTCTACAGCAACAAACTCACCTGATCCCTGGACTGAACCTGGGCGCTCTGGGCCTCTTCCCTCCTTCATCCAACATGCCCCCCCCTCCACCTGGAAATGCAGTGGGAGGAGCCCCCTATGGCTCCTTTGGGGTAAGAGAAGCCTCACTGGACGGTCCAGAATCCACTGACATGCTGTCAGTTTTTGGCTCAACCTACATCTGATCCGATTTGTCCAAATTTGCTCTAAATGACTCCATCCTTATCCGCACATCCATATTCAAAGAACTGGTTCACAGGAGATGGAACACGTCACTTCTCCATAAGGGCTGTAGTGTTAAAAAAAAAAAAAAAAAAACAGAACAAGGAAGTTTATTGTTAATAAAGTGAGACTAAACACAGGGCAGAGGATCCCGGTGGATATGAATGTCAGGCAGCCATGTTTCTGTGCGCTCAGGCCCCGGAGCAGGAGACGGTCCATGTCTACATCCCAGCACAAGCAGTGGGGGCCATCATCGGCAAGAAGGGACAGCACATCAAACAGCTGAGCCGCTTCGCTGGAGCCTCCATTAAGGTTGGTGAAAGACCGAGATGAGGTCCAAACCAGAATATAAACCCCAAAAGGCCTGAAATGTATTCCCGTTTCCTTCTCCAGATCGCGCCGGCGGAAACCCCGGACTCCAAAATGAGGATGGTGATTGTGACGGGACCCCCAGAGGCTCAGTTCAAGGTGACGATGGTTGAGAATAAGCCTGTTTTGCCTGCAGACTGCGCTCGATAACCGTTTGCTTTCTCCGTCTCTGATCCACAGGCTCAGGGCAGAATCTATGGAAAACTGAAAGAGGAGAATTTTTTCGGACCAAAAGAGGAAGTCAAGCTGGAGACTCACATTAAAATGGCGGCTGCTGCTGCTGGGAGAGTCATCGGCAAAGGAGGAAAGACGGTGAGCAGCAATTCAGTTCAGTTTATTTCCATTGCGCCGATTAACACACATTATCTGAAGACCCTTTACAGAGACAATTCAACCAGATCATCCAGTCCGATTGGTTCAGTTTTCTATCTAAGGAAAACCAGCTGATTGCATCGACTCATTGACTCTAAGGCAATCCCTCACACCAAACATGCTTGTAGCGACAGTGGAGAGAAAAACCCCCTTGATGTGATGAAAAGGTGTCCGTCCCCATGTCCCCCAGCAGTCTAAGGCTATAGCAGCACTAATGCAGAAAATAGCTAAGTATTTTGGATCAGGGATAAGGCACTTGTTTGAACTTTTTTTGGCAGGCAATGACTCAGATATGTTAACACTAGAACTCCCACAGCCATCATTCTGACGGTTCTGAGATTTTAAAGGGAAATAACTTTATTTAAATTAATCTTGTGTTGCTGATGTTGCTGTTTCTATATTTCCTTCATTTCACATCATTTTTCAGCGCTGCACAAAAAACCCGCATCATATGATGTTTTTTACAAATGTGAAAAGGTCGTCAGGGGAAAATGCCTGCGGGTAATGAATTTCTGTAAATAAAATGGTAATTTTAAACTTCAAACCTGTGTGATAGAACAGATTTATTTATATTACTGATTTATTTTTTATCCAAATTATGTCCACAGATAATAGTAGCATACAATACAGCCTGTAAAAAATATATATTAGACCTGTTTAAAGGTTTACATATCCACAATGAGTTTATACCGCACAATAGAACCATTTCAGTTGATGACATCATCACTACTAATGTGTTGCAGGACTCGATTTTAACCATCGTACTTTTTATTGTCGGGAGAGTACAAATTTCATTGCATTTGCCTGCCGGGCAAGTTATATGATCGCAAAAAAAGATTATTTATCACTTAAAATTACATCACAGAAATTCGATGAAAACGTCCCACAACCATTGCCGGCGCCATTTTTGTTGTTTTGTACACATTCTCGCGTGATTTGGAAAAGCCGCGTGATTTTCCGCTAGATGGCGTGATTCAGCTCTTGGGGAGAGAATTCTGCAGAGCAGCAGCTGGATGATGAATTTAATCTATACTATAATACACGCTAGATTAAAAATGCTCAGTCAGGGATTAGGAAAATAATAATAATTTTATGCGCACAGTGTAAATATTTCTATCATATGGCAGTCTTCTGTACAGTGATGCAGGTCATACATTAAAAAATGTTCATTACATTTTTTTCTCTTAGACATTGGAGTGGTGCATTTAAATGTTATAGAGCTAAACATGTTAAATTGGTGAGTAGTAGTGTAAGTTTTTAACCAGTCAAGTTTTTTTTTTAGATTTTTAACATTAAAATTGATTTTTTTCCAAGCACACAACAGTTTAAAGCAAAGTTTAGTTTGAAAAGAATGTGCAGGAAGGATTGAAAAGCATGTTAACACTGTAATGTAGGCCTGAGTTCATTATCTGACGCATGCAGATACACACCAGGAACCTGGAAACTTAAAAAATACTGAATTACAAAAAACATTTAAAAAACAAACATGTTTCATTGATATAGATACAAAAATGAATATTAGGAACTATATTTATCAAACATTATACTGGGCAAGTAAAAATTGTTTCTGGGCAAATGAAATGAGAAAGTCACTTGCACTTTGGGCAAGTGGTAAAAATCCTTAACTTCAACCCCTGCGTTGCATTGGGAAAAATGTCATCCGTCAAATTGACAGCCAGTGGGAGCTCTAGTGTTAAGCTAGTGGCTCACTCCTAAATTGACCAATGATTTTATTTCCAGGTGAATGAGCTGCAGAACCTGACAGCAGCTGAGGTGGTCGTTCCCAGAGAGCAAACGCCTGATGAAAACGATCAGGTCATCGTCAAGATCAATGGACATTTCTATGCCAGCCAGGTATGCTGATAACGCTTTAGTTTGCCTTTATTCCATGCTCTAATGACTAACCCTGTATTTAAGTGGCATGCTGTTATTGGCTGTTACTAAGGAGTCCACAGGTTAAAGGAAAATGAAACTTCTGTCTTTAATGTAAAAACTCCAAATGATCTTGATCTTACTTGAAACAATAGAAGAAGCTGCAGCAGAACCTGCTGGTCCTGCATTGAATGCTGTGAAGCCTCTTCCCAGAGGGCAGCAGGGAGAACAGTCCATGGTGGGGGGGGGTGAGGGGTCATTGATGATGTCACGGGCTCGGGACACGCAGCGCTGGGATGAAATGTCTTTAATGGAGGGAAGAGCCCCCATGATCCTCTCTGCTGTTCTCATGCTTTAGAGCAGCGATAACCGATAAAAAATCAGCAGGTCCGAATAAAGAAAATAATCCATCAAGGTCCAGAGACATTTTTAATTATAATCTGTTACTTTAAACAGAATTTAACCCTGAAATAAAAAAGCAGTTTTTTATGCATCCATGTTATACATTAAATTTTCAAATAAAAAAAAATATTAAAAAACAGAACATCTTTCCATTTTAAAATCTAAAGTGTTTTTTGAAGTAGAGAACAACAATCTTTTAGTTTGGTTTATAGATAATTTCCTGATTCCCATATTTTCTCAAACACTTGAACTGATCGTTTGTTATTTTCTTTCTTTTTTCTGTCTTAATGTTGGCAGTGGGCTTTAGGCTGCCCTGCAAGGCTTTAAACCTGGGTTTAACCAGAGACTAAGCCATTCTCAGGCACATATCAAGGTGCTCATTTTGAGCCTGGATCCAGATTTATTTTTGATTCTGTTCATGGTGGAGAATCCTGCTTCACAGCAGCAGGTTGAGCCAAACATCCTCTAAATGTGCAGGGTCATCTTTGAGCACGCCATTTGGAAGAACCAGTTCACCGCAGTTCTTCCAGCAGTCCACACTTTCTCTGCTCTCTTTTTCTCATCGTCTTCTCCTTCTTTCCCATCGCCCGGCTTGCCACAGGTTTGCCTGCTGTGTCTAAAAGTAGCAGCAGCAGCAACCCAGACTGACGGCTCATTGGCTCATTTGGATCAGGTGCAGCCTGGAGCCGGACGCTCCACAGGGCTTTACCGTATTAACAGGAGAAGCGGAGCAAGTGAAATCAGAAACTGCCGTCGGACAACATGCAGTAATTTATAAATGTTTTAAATCAGGTTGGGTCCAGCTTAGCCTGCAGGTGGGTCCGGATCCGGACCGCGATCAGCTACTCCGTGACCTCTGCTTTAGAGCATTGAGAGAAGGTGATTCTGTTACCTTTGCAGAGGCAGATGAGATCTGTTTCTCATCTGTTAGAATTATCCTTATTGTTACCTGCCTGTTGTGTGTTTTCCCAAATAGTTTATCTAATTAGGAAAGTTCAGAATAAAAAATAATCTTCATTCTGTACGTGGCAAAGATTTGGGAATGGAATGAAAGCAGCGTAGTTGATCTAAGAAAAAAGTATATTTTGATAAAGCTGTAACCATGGATAAAATTTTTCTATTTACTTTATGTCTATAGCACCAATTCACAACACGTCAAGGCACTTTTCAGTTCACCAGATCATCCAGTCACAGTGATTTAAAGTCTTCTATCTGGGGAAAACCATTTCTCTCAAAATCGGTTGTCATATCTCCCGGTTATTTAATACATTTACATTATGTGGTGTTATTTGTCCCACAATGGAGAACTTTACTCTGCATTTAACCCCTCCCCTTGGGGAGCAGTGTGGGGCTAAGGGTCATGATCAGGGAGCCACAGTGGCAGTCTGTGGGAGAGGGGCTTCAACTCAGAGTGTCTGGGACCCAAACGCAATGCCCTAACCACTAGACCATCACTCCCCCTTTAAAGAGTTTGTCCCGAGAGATCTATTTGCAGGAAAGAACTGGAGACAGATGGCTTCAGAACTTTCAATAACGCATCTTCACATCACTTGAGCACCATTTTACAGAAATTAAGGATAATAACTTAAAATAACCTTGAACGTCTCTGGATTCCTCAATTTATTTTTATCTTTTTTGTCTGTTCTTTGTCTCCTTCAGCTGGCTCAGAGGAAGATTCGTGATATCCTGACGCAGGTCAAAATGTCTCAGAAAGGTGGGGTGGGTATGGGCCCCGGCCCCAGCCCCCAGGGTTTCACCGAAATGGGCAGCCCTACGCCGGGACTGAATCAGGATCACCAGCCACGCAGGAAGTGAGGGCCTCTTCCCACCCCACCTGACTGACGTGTGCAGACGGACGGACGGACGAACGGATACAGAAGAGTAAAACACGGACCCAGCAATAGACAGGGAGAAATATTGAGAAGGGTGGCGCTACGCCTGACAGCCACTGAGAAAGCCGGAAAAATTAGGAAAAAATCAAAAGATGAAATTGATATAAAGAGGATTTAGATTGAAAGAAACTTGAAAACAAAGACCCAGTGCCAGGCCAGAGGAGAGGCTGAATGTGGATGATGTGGTGAAAAGGAGGGATGGAGAGGCGGCATGGTTCTGGCGTGCCGTGGCTGGACGCCACGCTTCGGGCAGGTTTCAGTGTCTGGTGGACCAGATCCTGAAACCTGCCTGAAAGTCTCCGCTGCGCTGAGCAGGTCGGCCATGCTTCGCTCCTCCTCTGCAGACCTCCAATCATCTGCAGTCAGTCTTATATTTTAAGGGCGTTTTTTAACATAGAGATATATGTATAGAAATGTTTTATTCAGAGCTATTATTGATAAGAATGCAGTGAGGCGGAGCTGGGAGAGCTGGGAGCGAAGCTGCTGAGGAGGCACAGGCATCTCTAAGCCTGGTTCTCTAAACGATGGGGGGGCCGTAGATGCTAACACTGCTCTTTAAACAACTCTCTGAAGAAAAATATGAGGTTGTAAATATATCATCTTCATGTTATTGTTAGTAAATGCTGCGTCCGACCACATTTTTTACTAAAAAAGGAGGGGTTGTCTTTCAATTTCCCTTTTCCCCCGTGTAGCATAACGTAGCCTACAGTTAAACGAGGGGTGAGGGGGGCACCTGGCACCCTCCTCCGTGCTTCGCTTGTGGAAGGACACAGCAAGAGACAGTAAGGAGGCGGCCGTCGCAGCTGGTCCTGCAGTTCTAATGCAGCGGCTCAGCTACACGCTGATATAAGGAAGCATGTTTACAGGCGCAGCAGCCGTGCTCGCTGGCCAGCGACCCGCACCTTCAATGACATATTTTATATATATTATATATATATGATATGTGAGTTAGTCCGGCCCCCATCTGGACGTACGTCTGAGTGGCAGGTGGGACGTTTTGCTGCAGAGACAGACAGACGAGGCGCGTCTGAGACCCTCTGATCTTTGCGTTCTTCCAGCGGCGGGCAGCCGAGCTCCCCCGTCTGAAACGGAGACCCCTCTGGTACCAGAGCGTCTCCGTTTCCAAAGCCCCAAATCACTGGAAGTCATCCCAAAACTCCCCACCTTCACCTCAGCAGTTAAAGCCTGACTTGATTGGAAGCAGCTTCCTGGTCTCCTCTCCCAGATCCTGCCAAAGGCCTGTGGGCGGAGCCTCCAGATCCTGCCTGTGTATGATAATGAGTGGCAGGAGCGTGGATGCTTTACCAAGATTAGAACAGATCAGAGAAGAAACGATAAAGAAAAAACTACCTCAGGGTAAAATTACCTCAGTATTCCTAACTTTTTTTTTTTTTGCTTGCTGGTGTTTTATATAAATAGAAAAAAAAGAGCTAATAGTCCTTAATATGTTTTATTTTTTTAAGATTTTTTTTTTTTTTTTTTTTTAGTATTGTTAATTTTTAGGGTGGGGTGGGGGGGGTGGATTAATGAATTCGGGACGACATGGAGGCGGTTTTGTTCTAACCACAGAGATAAAACGCTGGTGGGGAAAAAAACGCGCCATCCGTCTCCCTGAAGCGTGATTGGATCAGCCACTGCCTGAAGTGGAAAACTGGCCAATGGGGAGCAGTGTTACCTTTAGAGGCGGGTCCTAACAGGCTCAAGGATGACCAAACACAGCACTCTGAGCTTCTAGTTGACTCTTAGGAACGGCGGTCTCCTCCGCCTGCCTCTATCAGTCAGTGTGCCTGCCTGAACCCTGAAGGACCCTCCTCTGGTGCCTTATTGTTGTGACATCATCAGGAAGCGCCAAACAGGAGCTGTTTTCTCCCTCAGCCGTTCCAGAGCTTCATCCTTTGAGCAGTTGTCCATCCAGAGCCTAACTGTCGGCGTTTTAGAGGGCGCAGCAGCTGGTCACACTGCAGGCAGCTCTGATGTCTCCAAATGTGAATATTTATTACCTGTGCACTGACCATGATGCTCCCTGTTGGCTGAATGGGCGTGTTTGTAAAAAGCAGGCATTTGCAAGTTTGTTTTGTTTTTTGTTTGTTTTTTTTTTGTGGTCAGGGAATGTGGTTGGTTTAAAAAAAGGCAGAACCTTAAGGCCCCTCCATCTGCGAGCAGACTCATCAAAGATGGAGAAACATTCTGGAAAATGGGAGCAAAACAGCAGGAAAGCTGCTGTCAGACCTGAATTATTTTGTATTTTTGGAGAAAAAAATAAAAAGGAATAAATAAAAAATAGAAGAATAGGAAAAGCGTTGAAGAGAAAGAACACGTTGGCCATTGCAGGGCGCCGCCAAACTAAAGTCCTCGCAGCAGCGACCTCCGCCCCAAAAGACGAGGAGGAAACATGTTCGCTAACGCCATCGCTTCCATTTTTACCCAGAGGCCCAAAGCTCACAGCCCAGCATGGCTGCTGTCGTTTCCACGTCTTTCCCAACCATAGAGCTCCGTTCACAGCCGCCGAGACGCAGTTTATAGGATTTATTGCTCAGCCTGCAGGGGATTGGTTAGATTCAATGTTTTTTTTTTTCTTTTTTTTTTTTTTTTTTTTTTTTTTAGTTTAGACAATACAGCAAGCTTTATTTGGACATAACATCTAGAGACGTAGTGTTGCACTAATGGACAACAAACTAACAGAACGACTAAAAACACCCGCCCCTCACTGCGAAAGGAAAGAGATGGGAGGAAACCAGCTCATTTCCTCCCTCTCTCCTCTCCTTTGTGTTTTAGTGAAGAAAATAATGAATTTCCTGGAGTTTCTAAATGATATTTACCGTTCGGAGCGGGCAGGAGTGTCGGCCTCCGTCGCCCTCTCTTGCGCTGGTCTCCATTTCATTTGTTTTGCTCACTTCTGTAAAAGACAATTTTTTTCCACCCTAATTAGTTCACCCCAAAAAAAAAAAAAAAAAAAAAAAAAAAATCAAATGAAAGTTGAATTTTTCTGTTTGAAAAATCTGAAAAGTAATCAAGCTTCTATATGACTAAACATTTATTATCAAGACTGCCACTAAATATGATAAAACACCAACAGGTCGGTCCGTAAGCGGGACGAGCCCACAGCAGGAGGGCCCGGTCCAAAACCCAGGAGAGGTTATTTCTGGGAAACGTCCGCCTCTCATCATTGAACCGAACTCTTTAAGTTAACATCCAGTAGAGAAAGCCTGTTCGGATCGGACCGAACCGCACCCTTCCACCTGCAGCCTCTATGCTGTGGGTCAGACCGTAGTGAGCAGGACTGTCCTGATTCCCTCGCAGCCCCTGGAGCAGCCCGGTTCTGGACGGTTTCTGGGCTGAATCCAGGTGGGAATGGAGAGTTTAGTGACGCCACCTTTGAACGTAGCTCAGATGTTGACTCCACGCTCTAACACTCAACATGTAGAACATTTTTCTGTATTAAACTCTTCGCTATAATGTTTGATTCCTCCTTTTAGTTCATAGTGCATGTTTAGCCCCTTTTCCATTCTCAGGTGCTTTATATCACTGCTGATCCGTTCTGCAGTTTCTACTCCTTAAAACTTTACATATAAAAACATATAAAACTTTATTTATTTTAGAGCATCTGATCTGATGAACTTTCTGCATCAGACCCGACGAATGAAGCATAACGAACCAGCAGCTGGTTCTCAGTCTTCTTTCACATCAGTCTGTTTGTTAAAAACTGAAATCTTTTTCCTTGGTAAGACAATCAGCCAATAAAATAAGAATATTTAGATTTGAAATGCGTTGAAACAACTGCTGTATTTCAGGTGCATACGATCTGATTTTCTTAGTTTCAGGGCAGAAATCCTCCTACTGATTTGATCTGATCTTTAAACTCAAATTAAGGGCAATTAGACTTATTTAAAGAAAATATATCTTAGTTTTTTCATTATTTTGTAGTCTGTTTATTTTGCAAATAATAAAGAAATTATTCAAACTGCTCCCTATTCAGAGGACCAGCAGTAGTTCTTGTAGCTCAGTTTCAGCCATAGTTCCGCTTTATGTTTCAGGTTTTGTGCCCAAAGCTGCAGTTTTAGGAACAACTTATATTCTTTGTATTTTTGTTTTTTTTAAACATGGATGCTCTTAATTTGAGCCTTTAAATGAAAGGATTTGTCAACTGAACAAGTATTTTTATCCTTAAGATAACTGGATATAATGCACCTTTAAAAAAAGAAAAGAAAAAAAAGTGAAGAGTTGATGTTTTTTATTTTAAATGTAAAACATTATTATTTTGAGGGCAAATTGTCTTACTTACACAAATCAAATGAAAATGCAGTAATTTGAAGGAAAATCTGCTTCTTTATATTTTGGTTTCCGTAGTGTAGTTCAGAAACAGCAAAGCATCCGAAGCCGTGGATTTATCCTTTGTATCCAAACCGGTGAACGGATGTTCATCTTGCAAAGTTCCTGCCGGAGTTGAATACAGAAAGCGTCAGCCGTGAGTTCATCAGTGCAGGTTGCAACCCTTTTCACCAGGGGTCACCATGACTCACTAGCCATCACCTCACTGTAGAAATCCACCTAGCAGCCGTTCAAACAGTTTGACGGCGCCACATTGATGTGAGCTTCGATCAGCAGTGATAGAAGGTACCTAATAAATTGGCAAAATAGAAAACAAAAAAAAGTATCAAAAACCAAAAATGGATAAAAAAAAAAAAAAAATTCCTTTAAGACTAGAACCTTGGAACGTCAGACCTGGAAACTTCTGGTTTGTTGTTAAAACTTTACGGAGCTGAGCTGCGACTCAACCGTCTGGAACTGACAAACTCCAACGTGGTGCAGAGTCCCGGCACCAGAACGCGGCCCCTCAGCAGAGAAAAGGGGCTCCGAGTTTAAACCCGGAACTAACTAAACACCCTCTAAACACATAACCAGCAATGCTACCTCAACAAATACCCGAGCTCTGCTGGAAGATTGCTGCTTTTCAGCAGTCAGACAGCTGGACGCGTGCAGAGACCAGGACTCAGTGTTTTATAGCACAAGTACATTTTTCACACTTTGATTTTTGTTTCCCAGTCGAGCTCAACTGGAAAACTGAAAAAAGACAGAATTAAAGAGACGTGCACAAAAAGAATTCCAGAATGCCACATTCTTGGGCGAGAGGGGGGCGCATAACCCAGCTGGACAAGCTTCGACCAATCACAGCCAAGCGTTGACCACTCTCGTTTGTAATTCGTAGACTGACTGCTAATCAGGCGGGATTATAAACGAGGAGCGCTCCTCACGTCTCCTCTGCGATTCGTCTCCGGAACGACGCCGGAAAACTTGTAATTATTTTCTTAATCTACCTCTTTGGGGAAAAAAGTAGGTATCATCTGTTGGGGGGGAAATGATTTGAAAATGACACCCCTAGAAAATAAATCTAGATGGATAAATAACTGGGTAGTGGCTTCTCCATATACTGTAGTGGATAGTCTATTCAAGGAAAGTCACCTCTACTTCTTCCAAAGATAAATTTATTCCCACTCTCAGTTGATTTGGAAGGAAACTAGAGCTTATTTGTCATCGTCACCAACCCAACATATGTTAGATTTCTTTATCCATTTGTGCATCTATTTGAATTATTTCTATGAACTGTCTTGTTTGTAACTTTAAAATATGATTTTTTTCCCCGTTTTTATTTTGGTTTCTCCTCTTTTTCTCTCCTTTTTCTGACATCAGATTGTATCTCTTATGTTTGGGTGCGTTTAGCATTTTCTCTCCCTCTGAAAAGTTTCAGCGCCCCTGCAAGGACCTTTTTCACCATCTATGATGTGTTTTCCTTTGAAGAAGCAAAAGGACCTGTTTTCTAAGCTGACAGTGTTGATGCTGGTGAAAGGAGGGAGATCCTGTTTCACTAACGATTTGTCGGATTCATCTTCACTCATCACTATTAGATTTAAAAGGATCTGATTTGTTGCAATGAAATCTACACCTATAGCAGTTCTTTTTTTGCTCTTCACAGTTTATGGACTTTCACCCTTTGCCTGCCTGATTTCTTGATTTCTCATCAACACTTGTTTTAATTCCTTGTAAACAAACAGAGCATAGATATGAATGTGTCATTAAAGATGAGATAACGGACCGTGTTTGCTTTGCTTTTTGTTTCCAATGGTTTATCTAAAGCTAGAAGGCAGCTCTGGTCTGGAAGAGTCCAGATTTATCTGTGAGGAATCCTTTAACCACTAGGGGGCGTTTTAGTGAGCCTGATGGTAACTGGCAGCAGTGCGCTGTCCGAATTAGGGGTCCTGAAACTTTACTGCCTGAGACTCCAAACATACCAATGGAGTGTGGGGGCTAGGCTAGAGGATTTTTTTTAATAGGAGAATAAAGTCATACCATTATAAGAATAATGTAATATTACATTATTAGAATAAAGTCATAATATTATGAGAATAAAGTCACAACATTTTAGGAATAAAGTCATAATACGAGAATAAAGTCTCAAAATTATTAAAATAAAGTCTCAAAATTATAGAAATAAAGTCATATTACGAGAAAAAAGTCGTAAAATTATATGAATAAAGTCATATTACGACAATAAAGTCGCAAAATTATAGGAATAAAGTCATATTACAAGAATAAAGTCGCAAAATTATTGAAATAGTCATTACGAGAATAAAGTTGCAAAATTATAGAAAGTCATATTACGAGAATAAAGTCGCAAAATTATAGAAAGTCAGATTACGAGAATAATGTCGCAAAATTATAGAAATAAAGTCATATTACGAGAATAAAGTCGCAAAATTATAGAAATAGTCATATTACGAGAATAAAGTCGCAAAACTATAGAAATAAAGTCATATTACGAGAATAAAGTCGCAAAATCATTAGAATAAAGTCGCAAAATTATAGGAATAAAGTCATTTTACGAGAATAGTCATATTACAAGAATAAAGTCGCAAAATTATAGAAATAAAGTCATATTACGAGAATAAAGTCGTATTACAAGAATAAAGTCGCAAAATTATTAGAATAAAGTCATATTACGAGAATAGTCGCAAAATTATAGAAAGTCATATTACGAGAATAAAGTCGCAAAATTATAGAAATAAAGTCATATTACGAGAATAAAGTCGTATTACAAGAATAAAGTCGCAAAATTATTAGAATAAAGTCATATTACGAGAATAAAGTCGCAAAATTATAGAAAGTCATATTACGAGAATAAAGTCGCAAAACTATAGAAATAAAGTCATATTACGAGAATAAAGTCGCAAAATCATTAGAATAAAGTCGCAAAATTATAGGAATAAAGTCATTTTACGAGAATAAAGTCATATTACAAGAATAAAGTCGCAAAATTATAGAAATAAAGTCATATTACGAGAATAAAGTCGTATTACAAGAATAAAGTCGCAAAATTATTAGAATAAAGTCATATTACGAGAATAGTCGCAAAATTATAGAAAGTCATTACGAGAATAAAGTCGCAAAATTATAGAAATAAAGTCATATTACGAGAATAAAGTCGTATTACAAGAATAAAGTCGCAAAATTATTAGAATAAAGTCATATTACGAGAATAAAGTCGCAAAATTATAGAAAGTCATATTACGAGAATAAAGTCGCAAAACTATAGAAAGTCATATTACGAGAATAAAGTCGCAAAACTATAGAAAGTCATATTACGAGAATAAAGTCGTAAATTACAGAAAGTCATATTACGAGAATAAAGTTGCAAAATTATAGAAATAGTCATATTAAGAGAATAAAGTCGCAAAACTATAGAAATAGTCATATTACGAGAATAAAGTCGCAAAATTATAGAAATAGTCATTACGAGAATAGTCGTATTACAAGAATAAAGTCGCAAAATTATTAGAATAAAGTCGCAAAATTATAGGAATAAAGTAATATTACGAGAATAAAGTCGCAAATTATAAAAATAAAGTCATATTACGAGAATAAAGTTGCAAAATTATAGTAATAAAGTCATATTACGAGAATATAGTTGCAAAATTATAAAAATAAAGTCATATTACGAGAACAAAGTCGCAAAATTATAGAAATAAAGTCATATTACGAGAATAAAGTCGCAAAATTATTAGAATAAAGTCGCAAAATTATAGAAATAAAGTCATATTACGAGAATAAAGTCGCAAAATTATAGAAATAAAGTCATATTACGAGAATAAAGTCGCAAAATTATTAGAACAAAGTTGCAACATTATAGGAATAAAGTCAAATGAGAAAGTCGCATCATAATAGGAATAAAGTCGCAAAATTATTAGAATAAAGTAACATAAGAATAAAGTAGTAATATGACGATAAAGTAACATTATTAGAATAAAGCCATATTACGAGATAGTCGTAAGATTATAAGTATAGTCATATGACAATGTAGTCACGAGATTATTAGAATTAAGTAATATCACGAGATAAGTCAAAACTATTAGAATAAAGTAATTTTACAAGAAAAAAATCGTAACCTTATGAAGTTTTAAAATTACGAGAATAAAGTCATAACACAACCCATTTCAGAAAGAAAGCTTTAAGCTCAGATATTGATCATTTGATGCTGATGCTAAAAGACTTAATTTTTCCTTATTTGTTCATCGATGCCAAATTATAACTTCACAAGATGCTCAACATTCCTTATTTTAGGGAACGACTGTGCTTCTTTTAAGAGTTGTCATAAAATATAACTTTATTCTGATAATGCTGTGACTTTATAATGTTACAACATTATTCACATAATTTTATTACTTTATTGTCTTATAAAAAAAAAAAATAAAAAAAAGCATCTTCAGCCTGGCCCTAATACTCATTCAATACTAATACAACCAAGTGAGGATCCCCTGAAAATACATACCTCATATTTATTTATGAATATAAAGTGAAGTTCTTATTTTTATGAGATTCAATTGATCATTTTAAATATTATTTAATGGGAAATGTACCTATTTAATGGTATATTTAATATTTGAATAACATTTGAGATAAACAAGCGAGCGCCCACTAGGAAACCTGTGGTCTGGAGGAACCAGTCTCTTTCTCTCTGTGTTCCTGGTAAAGACGAGCAGACATGAAATCCTCCATCAGAGAAATGTTTGATCAGCTGAAGGTCAGAGCTGTTAGCTTAGTTAGATCCCACCTTCTGAAGTTAGAGTTTAGAGAAGAGCATCGATATGCAGCCAGAGCTGGAGGATCATTTAATCTATCTTAATTGAAGCTGATAATGGGGTCAGAAGTTATGCATTGTTGCTTTAAAGGAACAGCCCTAAAATCATGAGCAGTAATAGGAACTAAATTCACTGCTTCTTTTGCTCCCTGTGAGCTGAAGTTCATCCAAACATCTGTCCAGCCGTCCTTCCTCAGTCTTTTTCTAACATGTTAGACCTGATTGTCCAAAGCTGTGTTGGCTGAAATGCGTTAATGTAGCTGCAAGCGTGTTAGCCTCTGACAGATCTCTGAATGGAGCACATTTGTTGGTCCTTCACTCTTATTTTCCAGCCATGAATGAGCTGCCGGGTCGCCTCCTTCACCTCTCTCACTGTTGGACCTTTTTTTCAATAAAGGGAATATCCTTGTTTTACTCTGGTTGCATAATTGAATATTTGAAAAAAATCCATCATGCATAGAAAGCTCATGGAAACACAGAAGGGATAACAAAGAAAAGATAAAAGCATTTCATCCCTGAACACAAAAGTGTTGAAACTGATGGAAGATTTAGTTGCATGTGGTTATCTCTCCCAGTGCATCATGTCCTCCTGATTTGAAGGTAAAATCTGTTAAAAAAGGTTTTTCAATGCTAAGTAATGTAATTTACTGTTTAATATGATAAATCAAACACATTTCCTCCGAACCAGATCACTCCGTTTAAACTCTGATACTTAATTTTTCACTTTCAAACTGGAAGATCCTAAAACCAGTAAGCAGCTGTAAAAGCACCATGCTTGGAGGAGTGCACCCAGTAGGGGGGTTCCTGCTTCTGATTAGAGTCACTCTGACTGAATAAAAAAAAGTCAAATAATTGAATTTAATATCACTGCCATCCGGAGTGAGTTTGTTTGGAAACATGTTTTCTGAGGATGCAGATCCGGTTCAAACAGGTCATTCCAATATGGCGGACGGTGGATTCACTTTTTTGGGCAAACCAGCAATCCAGTGAATAAATAAAGATCAGTGGATCAAACAGTCAGAAAGGAAGGAACAATCCCACCACTAGGGGGCAGCAAAAATTCCCTTCAATTCAGACGGACTAGAATTTGGTTGCACAGAAAATATAACTTTTTATGCCTGATTATTCATCAAAGTATTTTTTTTAATTATATATATATATATATATATATATATATATATATATATATATATATATATATATATATATATATATATATATATATATATATATATATATATATATATATATATATATATATGAAGATCTGATTGCAATTTGGTTGATTGAAAGTTTTTTTACTAATGTAAACAAATAGTAATGTATATTCTGTTAATTTTATACACTTTTAAGGTCAAGATTTGTGTGAGCACTGCTGCTGTAAGGCCTCCATGGGAGGATTCATTGTGTCTGATTCAAAGCTTATTTAGTGCTAAACGTTAGAAAACATCTGATTGGTTAAAGGGAAACTTTCACAAATATTAAGAGAAAACAGATTAAATCTAAAGCTGCCAATAAATCTCCTGAGGTTCTCTGAATTGATCCAGATCTCAGCAGAGGGTCCAGAATTAGGCCTGCATGTCTGATGGATGCATGAAGCCTAAGATTTTACTTTTCTATTTAAATAACACGCTTATTTCTTTTGTAGTGTTAAAACACCGCCCGCTCCAACAAACCGGACATCAGACAATAATAACAAAAAGAAAAACATTTGCGCATATTTGCGGTGAATCGGCTGCTCAGCGCAAATGAAAACAAGTTCTTTATGTGGATGAAGGTCTGGAAATATGAGAGTTCAACAAAAACAGGTCAATAAAATAAGAATAATTACAGAGACTGAATTTCAATCAAAGCGGTCAGCATATTAAAAATAAATAAAAACATTTTGTAGAATCTTAGTTTGACATTTTTGGAAATGTGAGAAATTATCATGAAGTTTCAGGAACAGCAAACTTAGAAAAGCATCAACATTTTAAAAGGGTCTTTTAGGCCGTTAAGAACTGATGCAGATTATTTTACCCCAAAGGAAACTGTTTATCAGGGAACTTTTATTTCAGTGTTTAATTTATTAAACAAAAGGCTCATATTGGCATTTTCATTAATAAAAAATAAATCATGGTAAATAAATCCGATTTTATTGAGGTAACGTCATCTTGCTGCAATATAAAAAAAAGAATTCTTGAAGTCATAAAAAACATGTTTTACATTAAACTCGATCTGTTATTTAGTGGTGAATGTAGGTAATCAGTTGGGATTGGTCAATTTTAAAGATTAACTCACTTCCACCCATGATCTAAAATTTAAAACGTGATTTCCTTTTTGTATGCAAAAGAACAGATTTGTAAAATTGTCCCATGTTGTCCCTGAACTTGGCATTAAAGCACAGACTTTGTCGTAAATTAAATAAATTGGGAAAGGTCGCCCTCTTCTGGCTAATATTGGTAACTGCAACGTATAAAACTCCTGAAACAAAAGGGATTTAAACAGAAAATAAAGGGGCAGGGATAAAACAAAAACATGGCTATGAAAATATTGAATACATCAAAAGTAAAACCATAAATGTATAGAAGGATCAGGTGGGGAGTGGCGGCCTGGTGGTTAGGGCATAGAGCCTGGAATCCTGAGGTTGTGAGTGCGAAACTCACTCCCACAGACTGCCACTCTGGCTCTCTGAGCAAGACCCTAAACCCCACTCTGCTCCCCGGTTGCCACACAATGGCAGCCCACTGCTCCCCAAGGGGAAGGGGTTAAATGCAAAAAGTGAATTTTGTTGCACTGACAGTGTGATGACAATAACTAAAAAGAAACATTGGAAAAATAAATGAGAAAAGAAAGAAGGAAACAGATAAAAGGTTTAGAAATCAACTGGTAAAGCCATTTTATTATTTTATGAAAAGAAAAAAAAACAGTCGTCTTTTAAAGGAGCAAAGAGATTCTGTTAAGACCAATCACTCAGCTGTGATAATGACCTTCTTCTTCAGCATTAGCTCATGGGGATCCTGGTCCTCTTACGATGAGAAAGCCAACCTCAGGTTGTCCAATGATTTGCAGGGTGGCGGTTCTACATCAGGCGTACCTGAGGGAGCAGTTATATCATCATAGCGTAGAGGTGGTGGACTCACCTGAATCAGTGGCTGGGCCATGGAGACCTCACCTCTGTCTCCATGTGAGGCTGTGAAGGACATCAGGAGGCTTATGGTGATGAAGAAGGATTTAATGTTGAAAACATGAACTGAGGAACACAGAGGAATGACAAGGAGATTAGAAAAAGGCTTTATGAGGTTACATTTTAAGTCAACATTTTAAGAGCTGCTAAAATGGCAGCACTGACATCTAGTGGTGAATTAATGAAAATCATAAACACATGGGAACACAAGACAGGGATTTGTTTTCCTCAAAATAAAAAGATGAAATCTAAACCTGGATTTCCTTCTCTGTGTTTTAGATCTAATCAAATACAGTTTATTTAAAAATTAATTAAAAAACCATCAACTTTATTGGTAGAGGATGTACAGCTGAAATCAAAGTGCTAAATGGGGCTAAAAATGATAAAACAAAATCAAAGAATAAAATACAGCATAAAGATATAAAACAATGCGATAAGAAGAATTTGTTTAAGCTAAATAAACAAATTTACAAGAACTACACCTGCCAGTGTTAAAAGCCAGCAATAAAAGTAAGTTTTGAGCCGTGTTTTAAAATTTGAAGGACATTTCACAAACAAGGAGCAGAGATAGAGAAGGCTCTTAACCCTCCGTACCTGCTGGAGCTGCTGACCTGAGGGGCAGAGGAGGCCAGTAGGGGTGAAGAGGCTCAGAGATTGGGCAAGGTTATTAAGGCACTTAAAAACTAAGATAAGAATTTTAAAACAGACTCTAAAATGAACAGGCAGCCAGCGGAGTGAGGACAGGGCAGGAGCGATGTACCAGAAATTACAGGAGAAATTAAATTCCCTTATATCCAGCTGTGTGATGTCATTTTGCTAGGTTGCAGATACTAAAATATTATGTTTATTCTATGAATAACCTCTGTGACTCTCATAAGGTCACTGCATGAACAGGACATTGATGATTGTTGGCCTAGTGGTCAGACCAGTGCGTGTTTTGCTCTGGAAAGGTTGCAAGTACCGGGTTCAATCCCACAGCCTGACACTCTGGGTCCCTGGCAAGACCCTTAACCCCCTGGCAGGGGGTTAAATACAGAGGATGAATTCCTCCAGATTATCCATCCATCCATTTTCTGTCACTGGATCGCAAGCATGCTGGTGTCTACAGGCGAGAGGAGGGGTCCACCCTGGACAGGTCTCCATCGCAGGGCAACACAGAGAAGAAAAGGACAAACAACAATTCAAACACACCTAAGGAAAATTTAGAGAAGCCAATTAGCCTAAAGTCATGTTTTTGGACTGGGAGGAAGCTGGAGTACCTGGAGAGAACTCACACATGCTCAGGGAGAACATACAGACTCCATGCAGAAAGACCCTGGGCTGTAATTTAAAGCCACAACCTTCATGCTGCATGGCAGCAGTGCTACCCACGGTGCCACTAAGCAGCCCATCAGTGAAGTTCAGTTATTATTATTATTATTATTATTATTATTATTATTATTATTATTATTATTATTATTATTATTATTATTATTATTATATCTCATAATTAGTTATGTCTCTTTGAAGCTTTTGATCTCAGTAAACCTTTCTTTATTTCTCTGTTGATCTACTTAAACCTTATTTGTTTTATACAAAAAGAAGAAAATAAATAATCTGACTAAAACACCTTTACCCTTTATTCTGGATGGATCCTCTAGTTTCTACTATTTGTCTCATAGTATTTTGGGTCAAACAGGGTTAAATATACACTATATTGCCAAAAGTATTTGCTCACCTGCCTTGACTCACATATGAGCTTAAGTGACATCCCGTTCCTAATCCATAGGGTTCAATATGACGTCGGTCCACCCTTTGCAGCTAGAACAGCTTCAACTCTTCTGGGAAGGCTGTCCACAAGGTTTAGGAGTGTGTTTATGGGAATTTTTGACCATTCTTCCAGAAGCGCATTTGTGAGGTCGCACACTGATGTTGGACGAGAAGGCCTGGCTCTCAGTCTCCGCTCTAATTCATCCCAAAGGTGTTCTATCGGGTTGAGGTCAGGACTCTGTGCAGGCCAGTCAAGTTCATCCACACCAGACTCTGTCATCCATGTCTTTATGGACCTTGCTTTGTGCACTGGTGCACAGTCATGTTGGAAGAGGAAGGGGCCAGCTCCAAACTGTTCCCACAAAGTTGGGAGCATGGAATTGTCCAAAATGTCTTGGTATGCTGAAGCATTCAGAGTTCCTTTCACTGGAACTAAGGGGCCAAGCCCAGCTCCTGAAAAACAACCCCACACCATAATCCCCCCTCCACCAAACTTTACACTTGGCACAATGCAGTCAGACAAGTACCGTTCTCCTGGCAACCGCCAAACCCAGACCCGTCCATCAGATTGCCAGATGGAGAAGCGCGATTCGTCACTCCAGAGAACGCGTCTCCACTGCTCTAGAGTCCAGTGGCGGCGTGCTTTACACCACTGCATCCGACGCTTTGCATTGCACTTGGTTATGTATGGCTTGGATGCAGCTGCTCGACCATGGAAACCCATTCCATGAAGCTCTCTGCGCACTGTTCTTGAGCTAATCTGAAGGCCACATGAAGTTTGGAGGTCTGTAGTGATTGACTCTGCAGAAAGTTGGCGACCTCTTCGCACTATGCGCTTCAGCATCCGCTGACCCCGCTCCGTCAGTTTACGTGGCCTACCACTTCGTGGCTGAGTTGCTGTCGTTCCCAAACACTTCCATTTTCTTATAATACAGCTGACAGTTGACTGTGGAATATTTAGGAGCGAGGAAATTTCACGACTGGATTTGTTGCACAGGTGGCATCCTATCACAGTTCCACGCTGGAATTCACTGAGCTCCTGAGAGCGACCCATTCTTTCACAAATGTTTGTAAAAACAGTCTGCATGCCTAGGTGCTTGAATTTATACACCTGTGGCCATGGAAGTGATTGGAACACCTGATTCCAATAATTTGGATGGGTGAGCAAATACTTTTGGCAATATAGTGTATTAATTATTCTAATTAATTAGTCTCCAGACCCTCGTGGTAAAAATGTGACTCGTTTTGACTGAAGGAATCTTAAACTTTATAAATTGTCTTTTTCAAAGTTTTCAGTTTTTCTTTGTGTGAGTTCAGCTGAAGAGCTTTGGCGCCATCTTGTGGCACCCGATAATAATGCTCTATATTCCAGAGAAGGTTATTCTGATACATGCAGTCAAAACACAAGCTGTTCTGTGACGTTTGCGGATGCAGAAATGTCTAAAGAGGAACATTTAAAGTCTGAATTGTTTTGTTTGCTAAACTGCACATTACCTTAAAGTAAAGTAAAAACTTTAAATATGCAGCCCCCTTCCTGTGACTAATTAATGGGATATTGGGAGAGCTCTTAGCTGTTCACTTTTCCACCTACTACAGATATAAAACGGTCTAAAAGCTGTTTGATGATCAAAATCTGTTTCTACAGACGCTACACATCGCTGCAGCGATGCAGTTTAGAACAAATAAAATAAATAGATTTAGAGGTGTTGAAAATTTTATGATCTGCAAAAGAAAGGAAAAAAAAGAAGAACGGAATAAAATCCCAATCATTAAATCTCTGGTTGGTTTTATGAGGAAATTACCTCCACAGCTGGTCTGATCCGAGCTCAAACAGACATGTGGCTCATTACTTGTAACTGAAGCAGAAAATGAACTGGCTGATTGTGATGGTCACCAGTTTGCCAGTTTAAACTCTGGAGGCCGACGCAATGTGGAAAAGTCTTCCTGTTTTCAATCCCTCTGCTTTCTTTGCCTTATTTAGATGATTGATGCTATAGTGAAAGGGTAAAGGTGAAGTGGTTGAAAAGGTGAAAAGGTGGTCGTACTTTTACCACAACTTATCTAGGAAGAGAGGTTTCTGCAAAGTCACTGGGTTTAAGCAATCGTTGGGTCTTTCTTTAGCTGTACAGCTGCAATTTCAAAGAGATCCTGAAAAAGTCTCCATTTTCCCTCGGACTAAGCAGCACTTTGTGGTGTTCATGTTTGACGAGACGACAAACTGAAGATGCTGCAGAATATTGAAAACTTCAAGAATTAACTGAAAACGTTCCTTAAAAAAAAAGACTGTATTGCTTAATTTTATTTTTATCGTTTATTCAATTTTATTGCTAATGCCAAGTTATGTTTTCATCGGCGTTGGATTTTCTCTTAGTTTTCAAAATAACTAAAAAGTTATGAGTGGATTTGGCTGAAATTTTCCAAGAAGGTTTGGATTGTGCCTGACAACAAATACTTACATTTTGGTGATGATCCAGGTCACCATCCTTTGAAAGATTCTGTGACTACAGGTATTAACTGAAGGTGGAAGTCACAATATACGGGGGAATTAGCTACTTGTTGGAGGTCTGCGCTCTCTCTGAGTGCTTTCCTAGTTTATTTCATTTTATTTTAAAATGTTTTTTAAAATGTAAAGCTCATTAAAAATCCCAATCAATTATTAAGAATGTTTTTTTTTGCAGACTTTACACATAACTCACAGTTAAACAAAGTTTGGATCAATCTGCAGTAGTGTAGGGATGTTGGTATAGCTAGAAAGTATGAGGGGAAGTAATGAAGTCGGTCTGACAGATTGTGTCATATAAAAACACACATTTCATTTTATGCTAAATTTTGATGCAGTAAGGTTGTGGGACTCCACTGGTCAGTAAATCAGGGGTTCCTGGGGAGTATGGTAGAGATGCAGAGACGTATCCAGAACATTTTTATAAAGGTGGCCATGCAATAACCAATGTACGCTGAGGGGCGGCCGAAAGTGAATAGGAGCCAGAACCTCAGGGTTAAGCTACACTGTTCCAACAGGAAAATTAATGAGCACAACATCCATATTTTCTAAATGAAGACAAACTGTACTTTCCGAGACCCTTTCCTAACAAATAGATGCATATACTACAGTTCAAAAGTTTGGGGTCACATTGAAACATCCTTATTTATGAAGGAAAAGCACTGTACTTTTCAATGAAGATAACTTTAAACTAGCCTTAACTTTAAAGAAATACACTCTATACATTGCTAATGTGGTAAATGACTATTCTAGCAGCAAATGTGTGATTTTTGGTGCAATATCTACATAGGTGTATAGAGGCCCATTTCCAGCAACTATCACTCCAGTGTTCTAATTGTTGGGATCTGGAGGCTTGTCCATCAGAGGGCGCCAAAGATCTTCTTGCTGAGGGTATGAGCTCACCTCCACACACCTGTTTCCTTTCTCCTCATCAAGAGGACTCCTACTTAAGGAGGAGGAGACTGACACTCCTCTGCCAGAGTGTTTGCCAGTATTGGTAAATCTAAACCTGAGCCAACCTACCAGATCTTAACCTTGTTTGTTCCGAAACCTGTCTGACCCTGTTTGTCTCTGTCTCACAGATCCTGACTTACCTGAAACCTTGGAGATTGAAATCTCACCCTAGAATCTGCCTGCCTGCTCTCAGTCTCAGCCTCTGCCTCTGCCTCTGCCCTCAGCCATCTGCCTGCTTGCACTCAGTCTCAGTCTCTGCCTCTCCCCTCAGCCCTTAGTCTGCCAGCAAGCCTCCGGACTCACAAGATTCCCCCCTGCTAATCAAAACCCTCTCAGAACAGGTACTTAATCCTGACATCTCAAACTGCAAGTTTCCCTGGATCCTGTCTAACAGCTCTGTCCTCCTCAGTGGTGATTCCCCGTGACCGGTCCGAAGAACCAGAACCAGTTCATCATTCAATCATTGTACATATTGTAAATAAACCCTTTGAACTTTTTCCCTGACTCTAAGTGTGTTTCTGCATGTGGGTTAGACGCCTTGAACCCAACATGACACTAATGGTACAATGTGTTTGCTCATTGGCTCCGAAGGCTAATTGATGATTAGAAAACCCTTGTGCAACCATGTTCACACATCTGAAAACAGTTTAGCTCGTTACAGAAGCTACAAAACTGACCTTCCTTTGAGCAGATTGAGTTTCTGGAGCATCAAATTTGTGGGGTCAATTAAACACTCAAAATGGCCAGAAAAAGAGAACTTTCATCTGAAACTCAACAGTCTATTCTTGTTCTTAGAAATGAAGGCTATTCCATGTGAGAAATTGCTAAGAAATTGAAGATTTTCTTCAAAGGTGTGTGCTACTCCCTTCAGAGGACAGCACAAACAGGCTCTAACCAGAGTAGAAAAAGAAGTGGGAGGCCGCGTTGGACAACTGAGCAAGAAGAGCAGTACATTAGAGTCTCTAGTTTGAGAAACAGACGCCCCACAGGTCCCCAACTGGCATCTTCATTAAATAGAACCCGCAAAACACCAGTGCCAACATCTACAGTGAAGAGACGGCTGCGGGATTCTGGGCTTCAGGACAGAGTGGCAAAGAAAAAGCCATATCTGAGACTGGCCAATAAAAGAAAAAGATGAAGATGGGCAAAAGAACAGACATTGGACAGAGGAAGACTGGGAAAAAGTGTTGTGGATGGATGAATCCAAGTTTGAGGTGTTTGGATCACAAAGAAGAACGTTTGTGAGACGCAGAACAAATGAAAAGATGCTGGAAGAATGCCTGACGCCATCTGTTAAGCATGGTGGAGGTGATGTGATGGGAGATTGTACAGGGTAAAAGGGATTCTGAAAAAGGAAGGCTATCACTCCATTTTGCAACGCCATGCCATACCCAGTGGACAGCGCTTGATTGGAGCCAATTTCATCCTACAACAGGACAATGACCCTAAACACACCTCCAAATTGTGCAGAACTATTTAGAGCAGAAGCAGGCAGCTGGTATTCTATCGGTAATGGAGTGGCCAGCGCAGACACCAGATCTGAACCCCATTGAGCTGTTGTGGGAGCAGCTTTACCGTATGGTACGCAAGAAGTGCCCATCCAACCCATCCAACTTGTGGGAGCTGCTTCTGGAAGCGTGGGGTGCAATTTCTCCAGATTACCTCAACAAATTAACAGCTAGAATGCCAAAGGTCTGCAATGCTGGAATTGCTGCAAATGGAGGATTCTTTGACGAAAGCAAAGTTTGATGTAAAAAAAAAAAATCTTATTTCAAATACAAATCATTATTTCTAACCTTGTCAATGTCTTGACTCTATTTTCTATTCATTTCACAACATATGGTGGTGAATAAGTGTGACTTTTCAGGAAAACACAAAATTGTTTGGGTGACGCCAAACTTTTGAACGGTGGTGTAAATCGTGGATACAACTCTTTCAGGTTTAAGGGGGCAAACATCTTTTCGATTGTCATCGCTTACTTTTATCAATAATCATTCGTCAAAAAAGATATTTACAAGTACTAATATCTACATAAACTGATTTGTTAATATGTTTTTATTAAATTATTTATTTAAGATTTCACTGCAGACTCCTAGATGACTTGCAGTGACACATCATCTTTACCCCATAGTGTAACACAAAATCTAGTTCTGAAAAGAGCCACAGTGTCTTTGTTGTCAAGTAAATGTTAATATATGAAAAATTAAACTGTTTTGAATATTCCACTTGAGAGTATTACTGCTGCCACCATCTGTGTCAGAGGAAAGAAGAGGTAGGGGTGGCCAATGATTAGCTAAGGAAGGCCATGGCCACCCCCCCCCATCTAGCTAATGTACCCTAAATAGTTACACTTCATAGGTGAAGGTTTAGTCATTTAGAGGAGTTGGTTGTGCTGTAATACTATGAGGTCTAAATTGGACTGTATGTAACCTGAACATGAATAAATTATGATTCAGTTCATTTCAGCACCAGTTCATAAAACAGGTCATCTTTCAATGCAGACTGTTTAAAAGTTTCTATGGAAACCCAGCTGAGACAGTAAAACATTCACTATAGAGGAATAAATTAACTGATTTCACTATCATTTGAGACCGTTGGAGTTCTGGAGAGTTGAATTTTGATTGGACCAATTTTTCTCTTTAAGTCTATTGGAACTTTGTTTTAATTTGTTGCCATAAATAAACAAAAATGATCTGAATGTGATTTTAGCTAAACTCTTTTTATCTGTCCAACAAAGCTACATGCAGAACTGTCTGGGTTACTGGGGTTTGAGTCTGTCTCTGAGTGGCTATACTCATACCTATACTGCTGTTAGAGGACAGACTGATATTGTTTTTCTCTCTCTGCTATAGTTTGCTGTTACTCTTCATTTATTTCATGTCTTTTATTCTCAATTTTCCTATCTTTATACTGATAAACCAATTTGCACAGAACGACTGCACTGTATTAAGGAGAGGATGACCAGGGCCATGTATTGCAAGATTTTGGGGAACAACCTCCTTCCCTCATTTAATGCATTGAAGATGGGTGGAGGCTGGGTTTTCCAGCATCACAATGACCCGAAGCACATACAGTATAATCAAGAGGTGGATCTGGAAGAAGCCTATCAAGGTTCTGCCTGGCCTAGCCCGTCCCCAGAGCTAAACCAAGAAGAGAATCTTTGTAGGGAGCTCAAACTCCCTGTTTCTCAGCAACGACCCGGAAACCTGACTGATCTAGAGAAGATCTGTGTGGAGGAGTGGGCCAAAATCCCTCCTACAGTGTGTGCAAACCTGGTGAAAAACTACAGAAAACGTTTGACCTCTATAATTTCTAACAAAGGCTACTGTACCATATATTAACATTGATTTTCTCTATCAGAAGCTCAGAACGTAGGACCCAGAATTCAGGCAAGACAGACAGTGGATTATTTAAAAAGTGTTTATTCAGACAATCACTGAATGGATCTGCAGCTGTGGCAGCCGCAGGGCTAGGGCGTCTGAGGCAGGAACGTCTATCGGAGAGAAACGCAGGTTAGTGACTTTGATAATCTGATGGAGGACGATTATGAACGCGTAACTCACTAACCTGTTGTGACAGGAAAAATGCACTTACAATGATAATTTCAGACCCCTCTTGTAAGAGGGAGAACTTTCAAAATAGCAGGGTGCTAAAATAATTATTTTCCTCACTGTAGGTATCTACCTTTTCATTAACATAGAAAGAGCTTCCCTCTCATTTTCTCCGAATCTGTGCTGGTGGTGGCAGAGAGCGGCTCACACTGAGTCTGTTTCTCCTGGAGGTTTTACTCCCGCTAAAGAGAATTATTTTCCTACACTCCCTTTATACTCAATAAGAGGGATTGCTGATAAGTTAATTACTCACTGCTCCTGACCCTCTTCTAGGAGAGCTACTACTGCAAGTCAGCGACTATGTGTGATCTTTGGTTTTCCTATGAAAACCTTTCTTTTTTCTTCTTAAAGGAAAAGTCCAGTCACATTCAGAATACAAAATTCTGAAAGTACTTTCACTGTGAAATTATTCCACCCTGTTCAATAAATGATCAGTGTTTTTAATTCAGAGTAATTTTCATGTGAATGTGCTTTACTGGAGGCGTCCATGTTTGTCAAAGAACACTACTGCCACCTACTGGTTTGTGACGTCACGGTGCGGTATCGGCTGTTGATCAAGTCCCAGTGCTGTATCTGGTGTTTGTCACAACGCGCTATTATCCAAGTCATCTTGAAAACATTCTTCTTCCAAATGTTGGCTACATATTACGTGTTTTTTCTCTGGCCAGAAGTTCGATGGCAAATCCTCCCTCTTCAAGTTGGCGATCCAACGACCAACCCAAATAACTAATAATTAATTTTTTTCCACTTTTCCCCGATGTATTCCAGCATCCAGCTGCCATGCACGTGGGCATTGTCAGTTTCACTATAGCTCTGGTGAATTTCAATGGTGAAGTCCTCTGGAAATCTTCAATAATTGTTGTTGATTGCAGATGTGTCTAGTAGTTCCCATTGATTTAGCTTGTAAAGCGGGGAGAATGGCGCTAGGCTTACCGCACCGTGACGTCACTGCTGGAAGATGGCAGGTGGGAGGGGCAAAGATGGTCGCTCCCAGACTCATCGTGATGAAAGTTATTATTTTCATTTTTTTTACCGATTAACACTAAATTCATTCAAATACAGCAAACGTATTAGTTTTAGGCATAGATAATGATCCATTGATTATTCCTATCTGAACGGACTTTTCCTTTAAATAATCCGCCCCATATGATGGGACTGAATCATATCTGTTTGTACACATAAGATTCAAAGCATAGATAGCATAAACGAACCTCAGGGAATTAGAAAAAAAAATGCTATTTTATGAACCTTTATTCCTTTTTATGAACCTTTATTTTAGGAACCTTTATTCCTTTACAAATTAAGATTGTTTTTCCTTTAGATAACTTTGATGGTTTTCTTGTGAGAAAAATCTGTTTCTAATTGACTCTAATTGTAAAAAAAACAAAAAAAAAACAGCCGAACTTCTTTTCTCTCTTCTAATTTTAATTTCTAAAGATTTTAGTGATTCATTGAAGGCAATTTATCTGAAAAATTTTTTTTAATTTAAACCCTGAGATGTTCAGTACTTATGGAATTTTGTCCAAGGCCAAACTACAAGCACTACAACATCATGTACTTTGGTAGATGAAGAAATTAAAGGATTTTTCTACCTAAATCTGCCTAAAAACATCCTCTATATGATCGCTAACCTAGGATCTTATGTTATTTCCTTCTTCAGTGGAAATTTTTGCTACCTGAGAGACTCAGGTCCTGCAGCTCATATCCTGTATCGTCCACGTTTTCATCCATCTTCCTCCTATATGTGCCTCTCTCCATATCATGTTTTCCATTCCCTCGGTTTCCCCCCAACCTTTCCCCTCACCCTCATGTCATAATTCTCCATTAGCCGGGATTCTTAACCACCTCTTGTATCTCCTATTAAAGGAAGTTCTAGATCATTTACTTCAAATGAGGATCTGTCGCCATCTCCTTCCCTCTCAAGCCCCCCCCAAAACACACCCCCTTATTTCCGATGCTCTGTAGCTTTCCATTACATCCCAAGAGAAAATTTGTCAGTAAATGTAATGCAATAAATATTTTTAGCTTGAGATTAGTTGCTTTATACCTAATGTATTTGATTTATATAAAATTTGATGTGGATTTTAGTTTTAGAGTAAAGTGAAAAAAGGGAACTTAAAGGGAGTTAGAATTTCTTAAAATCAGGGTATTTGAACTTGATTTAAGTATTTTTATTTCAACAGCTTTATATATAATCGTCTTATTTTACTGATTCCATCTACAAATAATATTACTTTCCGGATCAAATGAAGAAAAATGTATTTAAAAATGTTTACTTATTAAAAAAAATGTATTCTTGAGGTGTAAACGTGCCTTAAAAGCTCTAATATGGGCCTTTTAAGACTGAACTCTGCACACTCACTGCTGCATTCTGAATCCTATCATTTTCAATGGCTTGTCTTGCATAGGGCCAGACTCCTGTTATGAATAAAAAATAACTGTTTTCATTTGGTTACATGCTGAACAGGAAGAGCAGGACAGAGCAAGCAAATAAAACACATAAATGGAAACAGGAAGATAGAAGAGAAGGAGGAGAGCTGCTGGGAACAGAAGGGAGAAGTCAGAGAAGCAGTAACACTTAGCGAGGGTCAGCAGGTTAAGGATGGAGGTGTGGAAATGAGGGAGGGAAAAGATGAGGTGGGAGGAGGGAGGGGGGAGAAGGGAGGATGTATCATCAGTCCTTTTTAACAATCATTATGAAGATTAAAGTGAGATCTTCCTGTAAGTTTTAACCCTTTCCACACTAATCTGGAAGTGTTTTAGCTCTTTTAAAGCACTGTCACAAATTTCATCTCCCCAGAGAAAACAAGTCATGCAGCTCACAAGGTCATTTTATATTAAAATGGTGGACTATGTCAAAACTACTTTAGCAAACTCAGACAGGTCATGTAACAGAAATGTTCTAAAACTAGTGTCTTTACCAATTCTAATTTTATTGTTAAAAAGTTAAAAATTTGGTATAAATGTATATTCAGATGCCTTATCTCTGATACACAACCTTTATTTTTTTATCTGGGCACATGTGTGAGATCCAGAACACTATGAATGAGCTGACGAAGTCTGGTGCAAGAAGTCCAAGTTTCTTTCCTGGAAACAGGAAGTTGAATTCAATTCAATTCAGTTTATTTCTATAGCACCAATTCACAACACATGTCATCTCAAGGCACTTTACAGTTCAACCAGATCATACAGTCAAATTGATACAAAGTTTTCAATCTAAGGAAAACCAGTTGATTGCATCGACTCATTGACTCAAATACAATTCCTCACATTAAGCATGCTTGTAGCGACAGTGGAGAGGAAAAACTCCCTTTTAACAGGATGAAACCTCCAGCAGAACCAGGCTCAGTGTGAGCGGCCATCTGCTGAGGCCCACTGGGGTTCAAGGAGACAGAAGCAGACATAGAAAAAGAAGCATAGAT
Source organism: Cyprinodon diabolis (assembly GCA_030533445.1). NCBI lineage: Eukaryota > Metazoa > Chordata > Actinopteri > Cyprinodontiformes > Cyprinodontidae > Cyprinodon > Cyprinodon diabolis. Next base: position 40,415,238 of record CM060077.1, read on the forward strand.
ACAAAAGGCAACTGTCAATCAGCTCCTCAGGCGGCCCCGTCCAGGAAACACACAGCCAGGCAGACGAGCTCCAAGCCAGCTCCCATGCCAGAGGACGAAGAGAGCACATCCAGTTAGTCACAGTCAGAGAAACAGGACTACACTGGAAAACAGGCCGATCTCCAGCATCTATAAACAAGGGTGTGGGAATGGGAATCACTTTCTTAAATAAACTCAATAGTAGGGAGTGACTTCAGAGGAGCGCCGTTCCAGTTACATCACCAACATTTGAACTGAACACCCAATTGCATAATATAACAATTTTAGTATAAATAAACAAATAAAACTATTTAGATTACATTATGACAGCCTTTAAAATAAGCATCAGGCCCAGTTTGCTCGATGGCCAGTCCAAGCCCCTCTAGGTGACCTTAAACTGGTTAGGCTAACTCCCTGGAATCCTGGAGCATCCTGCCGCTGATATTCAGAAGACACAACTAAAAGGTTGATTATTTCCTGGTTCCCATAAACTCTACCTTGGAAAATCTTTAACTGGCATATAAGCCAAATATCAAAACACCACAATGTTTCAAACCAGGATGGCCTTTCCTACTAAAAAAACCCTCAGATGTACTGCCACTCTATTTACAACTTTAAGTGTCATGGAGTCTGATTCACAAGCGAGAGGAGCATAGAGCAGAGGATCTAGAAAGGGATCGGTGTGGTTGCAGGAGAGGAAGGAGCTGGGCCGAAAGGGAAAGCTGGAAGTGGTTGGTCTATGTTACTATTCATAAAACCTAGCCATAAAATCTCGATCTCCTCCACAGGAGTAATCTTAGGACAATCAGCCATCTCGTTTGCATGTCCTCAGGATGGTGTCTAAGGTACTTCACATCAGGACAAGGCCCAGGGCGCCACAGAAGGATTAATGCCCCTTTCCCAATAGCCGTTTACGCCCGGGAAAAATAAGCTTTTAGTGACATTGGGAACAGCTTACTGACGTGTACAATGCTGTTTTACTGACTTTGGTTATTAACACGGACACAACAGTGACTTCTGCTGCGTAACATCCCCAAATACACAAAGCCAGCATGTGCCGTCACTGTTTTCCAGCCAAAACAATTTTCATAAACCGCCCTGATATACGAAATCTCGCCCAATTTGAACCGAAGTCTATTTATCTCTAAGGCCATAAATCTAAAGAAAAACATTTTCTAAATATGGCCATCCTAAACTGGCTTGTAAGACGAGAAACGTTAGCCTTTAGATGTAAAACCCATCATGCACCTCAACATATTTTTGCAAAATATTCGAACATAAATTCGGCAAATATAAGAGTAACATCGTAGTTTGGTTTAAAGAAAAGAAAGCATTTTAGTTTTAATAGAATTTTGTTTTTTGCAAGGACTTTACAGTTTGAAGAAATATTAGACCATATGCCAACTGTCACGAGGATGTGCATGACAAGGAAGGGCTATATATACTGCTTGCATCATTCAGGTAGTTAACATTGGATTACTTCTTGAGCTCCTTGAGTTCACAGGTAGGAGCTTCAGCCAGAGAGTAAGTGTTGACACCGGTATAATTTAAGGAGGGCCGGCCCTCGCACGATGACATTAGGACCGGCCCACCGGGCAAATCCCCGGTACCATAGATTACCAGTCTACCAGCCTGTCTACCCAGGTCAAACGACGTGACAAGTGACTCGCGGCTCAGATCGGCCCGCTAATTTACTTGATACTAATGAACGTAACATAAGGATGTCAACACAATGTGCCAGTTGCTTCTGATCTAAGTAGAACCAGTAGAAACAACTCAGTTTCCATTCGATAAACATGGAGCAGCTCAGGTGAGAGGGATTAAGACAGATAATAGAGAGAAACAATAAAGCACACCGACTACGCTCTCCATTGTTTACTTTCCTGATTTCTGTCGCACTGGTGACATCATCAAAGCTAACCCAGCACCCAATGTAACCAGACACGCAGCGGTGAGGGACAAAGGCCATGAAGCCTCCAGCAAGAGGTTACACCAGCTTTTTATACCAGTGGGTAGGGGGCTAAATGCTGATTGTTTGCGGGTCAACCCATGTTTGAAAAACACATGTTAACCCTCTATTTTCACTGAAGAAGAGGCTTCAGTCTCTGTTAGCTTTGGAAGGCCTCATGCTTCCCCCAAAGAATTTTAAGGAGGTGACTGGGATGAGGGAAGTCATGGCTTCTCTGCTGAGTCTGCCGCCCACTGATCATAGATAAGGCCAAAGACGAAAAGTACGAGAACTAAAATATAGGACAAATTACAGAAATTAAAGCATTGTTTATACTTTTACTCAATGGAAGGTCAAGGAGAGGAGAAGACAAGAGGCAAGCATTTATAAAAAACACAAGCTTTCCTGTGAAATGGAAGCATATTAATAATGAGTAAAACAATTAAGTATTATGCTAATGAGGATTGCTTCAGGTTGTATTGCACTTCTAACACGGTTAGGAAAAAGCAAGGTTCAGGTGTTTAGGTGCAAAGATATGTAATGAATTTGATATTAATGCTTTCATCTCCGTTTACCTGTCGAAAAATAATTGACCCCTTTGAGGCCAGTGATTCATGAGTGCCATCTGAAGCAAGCAGTAGACTTTTTGTCTACTGCTTTAATTCCCACCTGGCTGTAAACATATTATCTTGTAAATGTTTGTATCTCTTATATAAGTTATGCAGACCAATATTTTCAAACTGTTATGCCTACCAATTTTTAAAGCTAATACTTAAATTTAAGCATTATAATTTTGTACTTTCAGGTAATGCTTTTAAATTACAATTATTTGACACATGTACAATTTATTTTTCAGCATTATTCGATGGACCAGTTCAGACAATGAATACCTGGAGTTGAGGGTCTTGGAATGGCACTTCTCCTTTTGGATGTACTCCAGGCTAAGCTGTTCATAGTTTGCTTTGCTGAATTTGGCCTTGTTTTGGTAAAAAATGTAAGTTCTGATGGCTGATTTATTTGCAGGATTTGTTTGTGCAGATGTTTTAACATCTCACACAGATCAAATGCAAATTTGCCAAGACCTGTCTGTTCATCTACACTAACGGACGGTCAACAGGCTTAAGGTAATTCTGGAGCAGCTGTAGAGAAGCTTAGATCAGGTCGCACATGTGACAACTGGTCACATGGTACGTTGACAGTGAACGTAAATTTCATGCCTGAAGCAAACGATTTACATGTTTTCTCTATCAGACGTGTCGGAAGTATTAATGTTTATTACTCAAGTAGAATTAGCAATCCTACTGTTTGAAAACACTTTTGTAGAAGTTTATCAACTTGAGGTTTTTACTGAAAAAAAGTGTTAAAGTACCATTTTAAAAACGACTTAAAGTACAAAAATAAAAGTAATGTAGGAAAAAATGTTAAGAACGGATGTTTTACTGCACTACCCTATTAAAGGAACATTTTCTACTATTCTGGATGATAACTTCCTTAGACTTCATTTTCTTAGTTTTATTACTAATGGTAAGAGTGTCACATTTAACTTTGCATCATCTTGAAAAACTATTTATTTTGGCATGTGGTGAACAACAAGTTGCGCAGCTACAGCTAAAACTGTACAACTAAACCGCACGGTTTAAAAGTTCACAGCTCAGGATGTTTGTTCTCACACTTTGCGACCCGCTGCTCTGATGCGATCTACCTGCTCACTGTACGTCTAAAAACCACGTGGGACTCAGCTACGAGAGACTACTACGAATGGCTACTCGGACTCGTAAGTTTAGAAGAAGAAGAACTCCTTGTCTTTGTTGGGATCTGGAGCTGTACCACCTTCCTCCAGCAGAGTGTGCCGTGGGTCTCCTGGAGCTGGAGCTTTCCAGCACACCTGAGACGCATCTACTCATCAGGAGACCTCTCCTTTATAACCAGCTGCCAGACCTTCCTTCGACGCCTCAGTGTTGACCTTAGTTTGGAAACCTGTCTCTAGCCTGAAGCTCTGGGGGAGCTTAACCTGCCAATCTGCCCTGGTGAACCAAACCGGAAGATTCCTATGTGGATTCCCCTGCTGCTCTTGGTGAAGAGCTGGAAACTCAGATCAAGGTCTGCCATTCAAAGTCAGAAGTTAGACGCTGCAGCTGGTCATATCCTCTGCTGAACCAACAGTCTCTGGACCCAACAGTTCCCTCTCTCTCAAAGAGAAGCCTGGACTCAGTCAAGGTAGAATCTGAATAATCAAGAACTCATAACTCATCTGCCTGCTCCACTAACCAAACTATCATCTCTGCAGACTTCAGTGAACCTGCCCGGACCAGTTCCAGAACCAGTACATTATCTTGTGTTTTTGAAACTTTCAATAAACTCTGTTAAACTTTTACCCAGCCTCCGTTGTGTTCTGCATGTGGGCTAAGAACCTTAAACCCATCATGACAGAACACTGCGGCCAAACACAAAGCCCAGCAGATCACCTCCGGAGGAGGCTTGAGGAACAGGACGCTCAGATCCTTGGACATGCGCATACCCTCCGTGAGTTACACACAAAGATTGAACATCAGAACCAAATACTACAAACGTATGCCAGCTACATGGGTAATGCTAACGCCACGCCAGCGGGACGTCCAGTTCCGGATCCACTTCCGCCTCTGACGTCACCGGCAGTGACGTCACCTCCTGATTTCCGTCCTAGTCTGCCTGAAAGATTTTCAGGTAACCCAAGAGATTGTAAGGGATTTTTGTTCCAATGTCGATTACTTTTTGAGCATTCTCCTGGCAGTTTTCCAAATGACAGAAAGAAAATATCATTCATTCTTTCTCAACTCTCTGGACGAGCCCTTGAATGGGCGGAGGCAAGGTTCTCTTCAGAATCCAGTTTTTCTTGTACTTTTTCCGAGTTCATATCTGAGTTTTCCCAAGTATTTAACCACGACTCAGATAAAACTATTGACTCCCGAGCCCTGCTAGATTTAAGACAGGGAAATTCTACAGTGGCTGAGTTCTCAATCGACTTCTGGGTCAAAGCCGCAGCCTCAGGTTGGAACGAATGTGCACTCAAAAGTGCTTATTTTAAGGCCTTAAATGAAAACATCAAGGATGAACTAGCCACGATCGACGAACCAACTAGTTTGGAGGATTTAATCCGTTTAACAATCAGATTGGATAACAGGCTCCGAACTAGAAACAACACTAGACAAAGAAGTCTAAATTTTTCTGTGTCAGCTCCTGCATTAAATAATGCTTCTGTTTTTTCTGGATCCGCAGAACCCAGTTCCAAGCCAAAGTCTAAGAACCAGACGCTTTCTGTGCCTGTCCATGTCTCTCACTCAGATGGAGCGGAGGTCGAACCCATGCAGATTGGACACACAAGGCTATCCCCTGAGGAAAGACAACGACAATTTAGGGGCAATCTGTGTCTATACTGTGGTGAGACTGGCCATTTCATAGCTTCATGTCCGGCTAAGTCAAAAGCCAGGGCCCGTCAGAGGAATTGAGGAGTCTGACGGGCCATTTGAAAACTGAAAAGGCTCCTCATCTGATGTTACCTGCTACTCTTTTCTTTTCTAACCAGAACCTCACCTTGTCTGCTTTCATTGACTCTGGATGTGAAAGTAATCTCATTGATTCAAATCTGGTCCAACAATTACACATTGAAACCGTTCCTTTGTCTAAACCTCTCAGAGTTTACGCTATTGATGGAAAGAAACTTCATCAAGTCACTCATCAAACACAACCTCTAGAACTTTTGATCTCTGGAAATCATCGTGAGACGTTAACGTTTTTTGTCTTTCCTTCTGCATGCTCCCCTCTGGTGCTGGGATTCGACTGGCTGGAACGTCATAACCCCCATATTAATTGGGCTGAACGCCACATTGAGTCTTGGTCCACTTCCTGTCACGAGACATGTCTTCGTTCTGCAGCTCCTGCTGTGCAGTCCCCTAGAGGTAGGGGGGAGATGGACTCTCCTGACCTTACTTCTGTTCCTCCCGAGTATCATGATCTGGCACCAGTCTTCAGTAAGGTCAGTGCGACGTCTCTTCCACCTCACAGACCATATGACTGCGCCATAGAATTATTACCAGGAGCTCCCCTGCCCAGCAGTAGACTTTATAACATCTCTAAGCCTGAACGTGAGACCATGGAGAAATATATCAATGAGTCTCTAGCTGCTGGGATAATCCGCCCATCTTCTTCTCCTCTTGGTGCTGGTTTCTTTTTTGTGGGCAAAAAGGATGGTTCCCTGCGCCCCTGTATAGATTACAGGGGCCTAAATCAGATAACCATCAAGAATAAGTACCCCCTACCATTACTGGCATCAGCATTTGAGCCTGTTCAGGGTGCAACTGTTTTCACCAAACTCGATTTGAGAAATGCTTATCACCTTCTTAGGATAAGAGAAGGAGACGAATGGAAGACAGCCTTTAAGACTCCCTTAGGCCAATTTGAATATTTGGTCATGCCTTTTGGTCTCACAAACGCTCCTGCCTGTTTTCAAGCTCTAGTCAATGACGTCCTCAGAGATTTTTTGAATGTATTCGTTTTTGTGTACATCGATGATGTTTTGATCTACTCCAAGAACCTATCAGAGCATAAGAAACATGTCCGTCTAGTTCTTCAGAGACTTTTGGAAAACAAGCTCTTTGTGAAGGCAGAAAAATGTGAATTTCACCAACCATCTGTCACTTTTCTAGGGTTTGTGCTCGAGGGCGGGCAGGTTAAGCCATCCGAAGATAAGATAAAAGCAGTTCTGGACTGGCCGACACCTGAAAACCGCAAACAGCTTCAGAGATTCCTTGGGTTTGCAAACTTTTACAGACGCTTCATAAGAAATTACAATCAAACAGCTCTACCTGTCACAACCCTGACTCCTGTAAAGAAGACTTTTCAATGGACACCTGAAGCCCAGAGCGCTTTTGAAAGATTAAAGAACCTGTTTTCAAGAGCACCCATCCTTATCCAGCCAGACCCCTCTAAACAGTTTATCTTAGAGGTGGATGCATCAGACTCTGGTGTTGGAGCTGTTTTGCCTCAACAATCTGACTCAGACCAAAAGATTCACACCTGTGCCTTTTTCTCACGTAGACTCTCACCTGCGGAGCAAAACTATGATGTTGGAGACAGGGAACTTCTTGCCATAAAACTCGCCTTGGAGGAATGGAGACACTGGCTCGAGGGGGCCGAGCATCCAGTTTTGGTCTGGACAGACCACAAGACACTGGCCTATCTCCAATCAGCCAAACAATCTAATCCACGTCATTCGAGATGGTCATTATTCTTCTCCCGATTCAATCTCATTATCTCTTACAGACCTGGATCCAAGAACGTCAAGCCCGATTCTCTCTCTCGTCTGTACTCCGCTGACCAACCTGAGACACCCGAGCCTGTCCTCCCTGCCTCCTGTACTGTTGGAGTGGTTTCCTGGGAGATCACTGATCTCATCAACGCTGCCCTAGCCTCTGAACCTGACCCAGGTAACGGTCCTCCAAATAAAACCTATGTTCCATCTTCCGTCAGATCCCGACTGATCCAGTGGATGCATGCTGCTAAATTTTCCGCCCATCCTGGATTAAGCAGAACTATTGCCCTGATCACAAGACGTTTCTGGTGGCCATCCTTACACAAAGACGTTAAGGAGTACGTTTTGGCATGCCCCATCTGCGCCAGAAACAAAACCTCTCACCAACCACCTTCTGGCCTGCTGCATCCTCTACCTGTTCCAACCCGTCCTTGGTCACATATCGCAGTAGACTTTGTCACTGGTCTTCCGATATCCAGAGGTATGTCCACCATTTTAACCATCGTCGACCGTTTTTCCAAGGCCTGTCACTTAATCCCCCTCAGGAAACTTCCCACGGCTTTCCAGACGGATCAGCTTCTCGTGAAGCATGTTTTCCGACTCCATGGCATCCCACAAGAAATCCTCTCCAACCGCGGTCCACAGTTCATCTCTCAGGTCTGGAAAGCCTTCTGTTCTGCGTTAAACTGTAAGTCATCTCTCACCTCTGGTTATCACCCACAGTCTAACGGGCAGATGGAGAGAATGAATCAGCAACTACAGTCCACTCTCCGCTGCCTGACCTCTAACAACCCAACTGACTGGAGTCAGTTTCTGACCTGGATCGAATATGCCCACAATTCATTAAAATCTGCTTCTACTGGTCTATCCCCGTTCCAGGTGTCTCTCGGTTATCAGCCTCCACTTTTCCCTGCAGACGAGAGAGAGATCTCAGTCCGATCAGTCCAACATCACATCCACCGTTGTCAGAGAGTCTGGAAGGACACTATCGCCACCCTCAACCGCTAATCAGCTTCCTCTAAACGCTTCGCTGACTCCAAGAGATGCCCGGCCCCTAACTACTCCATAGGCCAAGAGGTATGGCTGTCTACACGAGACATTCCCCTCAAGGGTATGTCTCGGAAACTGTCCCCCCGGTTCATTGGCCCATAAAAAATAGCCCAGATCATCAATCCCTCTGCTGTCCGTCTGCACCTACCTCCGAGTCTTCGCATCCATCCCACGTTCCATGTCTCCCAAATTAAACCTGTAGTCTCTAGCCCCCTGTGCCCACCGTCCGACTCCCCTCCACCCGCCCTGGACATCGATGGTCTTCCAGCTTTCACCGTTCGCCGGATCGTGGACTCCCGTCGGCGAGGTCGCAGTTGGCAGTACCTCGTCGATTGGGAGGGCTACGGTCCGGAGGACCGCACATGGGTTCCTGGTTTGTATATCCTCGATCCATCCCTTATCGAGGAATATGAGAGCTCCCTCCCGTCGACTTCTTCTGGTCCGCCAAGAGGCGGTCGTTGAGAGGGGGGTACTGTTGGGATCTGGAGCTGTACCACCTTCCTCCAGCAGAGTGCGCCATGGGTCTCCTGGAGCTGGAGCTTTCCAGCACACCTGAGACGCATCTACTCATCAGGAGACCTCTCCTTTATAGCCAGCTGCCAGACCTTCCTTTGACGCCGCAGTGTTGACCTTAGTTTGGAAACCTGTCTCTAGCCTGAAGCTCTGGGTGAGCTTAACCTGCCAATCTGCCCTGGTGAACCAAACCTGAAGATTCCTATGTGGATTCCCCTGCTGCTCTTGGTGAAGAGCTGGAAACTCAGATCAAGGTCTGCCATTCAAAGTCAGAAGTTAGCTGATGCAGCTGGTCGTATCCTCTGCTGAACCAACAGTCTCTGGACCCAACAGTTCCTTCTCTCTCAAAGAGAAGCCTGGACTCAGTCAAGGTAGGATCTGAATAATCAAGAACTCATAACTCATCTGCCTGCTCCACTAACCAAACTATCATCTCTGCAGACTTCAGTGAACCTGCCCGGACCAGTTCCAGAACCAGTATATTATCTTGTGTTGTTGAAACTTTCAATAAACTCTGTTAAACTTTTACCCAGCCTCAGTTGTGTTCTGCATGTGGGCTAAGAACCTTAAACCCATCATGACAGTCTTCACATGCGCATTGCTCAAGGTCCTGGCAAATCGGCTCGTAGCTCTGTTTCAACAGCAGGTTTTATCCACGACCACCTCACGACGGCCGACTGAAATTCAAACATGTTTGATTTTCTCCCGACCTTACGATTCCTGGTCAGGAGGTGGTCACACCAGTTTAAGAGACCAGTCGCACGATTCTTGCACGACTGGAGAATCGGTCAAAAAAAAGGGCAAAAAATCGTACAGTGTATGCCCAGATTAACAAGTCTTTTTTTAATGTAAGGAGTGGAAAGTAGAGCTAATTACAAAGAGGAGTATGAAGTAGTCATAGGCGGATCTACTGGGGTGGCATAGGGTGGCAAATGCCTCCCTAAATGACAGCCTTGCCACCCCTGCTGCCACCCCTCTGCTGACTCTGTCATTATGGTTGTTAAGAATTGCATGGGAAATTGTAGGTTAAAATTTGGAACTTTGCTGACATCTAGTGGACATAGTTTGCATGTGGAATTTTGAGCAGTCAAGCAGAGCTCTTCCAGCTGCATGGTTGCTGTTTTCACTAGCCCTTCAGACAACTTTGGACACGTTTGTTCCTTGGACACTATTTGTCTGTAAGTTCATTTCATCTGTTGTCATTCTGGTATTGTGGAATATTTTGTGGGAAAGTTTACGTTTCTCAATCAGTATTTAGAGCTACATTGTTGCTAGTTGGTTTGAGTTGGGAGTTATTTGTTTGCTGTAGCCTAGTTGTTTTCTGTATCTTTATTTGATTTATACTTTTGTGTCTCGTTATAGTTTTACAAAGAAAGTAAAGAAAAGAAAAACCAGCCAAAGAGTTGCAAAATAAAACAAGAGAACTACTAAGGACTGGATTATTTTCAACCCAAGTGTTAGCTAGCTGTCTAGCTTTGTAAGAGCAACACATCGTGAGGGCAGCATAGTAAAAAGACAATTACGCAGCGGGTTCAAACTCGTCATGAGTCTACGTTCTGGCAAGAAATATACGAAGGACTACGCCAAGGACACCATGGACCAACCAAAACTGACAGAGCAAGAAACAGATGCCAATCTGCAAGCTGAGAGAAAAACACCTCTGCAAGTAAGTGACGTTGCATCGCAGTCATCCAAAAGATCATCTCGTTCTTCGCAACGGTCAAGCAGGACGTCAGTATCAACTGCTTCGTCGGCAGTTAAGGCACGGGCCAAAGCTAAAGCTGCTCAGGCTCAACTGGCGTATGCTGAAAAGGAAGCTAGTGTAATTAAACAAAAGGCTGACCTTGAAGCGAGTGTGATGAAGCAGAAAGCGGACCTTGAAGCCAGTCTCCATATTCTTCAAAGCCAGAGAGTTGCTGCCGCTGCTGAGGCTGAAGCTACGGCTTATGAAGAGGAAGAGATTGAAAGCGGGGAGAAGCTAAAAGAATTACACACCACAGAAGAACCACTCAGTCCTATTGAACAGACTAGCAACTATATCGAGCAACATGCTGAGCTATTTCGTGACACTTTGACACCGGAACGAGGTCCAGATTCTACCGAAGCAGCCACCACACGCCAAAGATACAGATATCCAAAATTGGAAAAAATTGAGTTCAAACGTGAAAAACCAAGCAAGTGGGATCAACCACTCACACACTTGGACAGAACTCAGCAACCTCATCAATCTGATAGAGGATTTGTGCCAGAGCCACAAGGAGCACATGATCTCGCAAAGTACTTGATGAGACGTGAGTTTGTCAGTTCAGGGCTTTTAAAATTTGACGACCGCCCTGAACACTATTGGTCATGGAAAGCATCTTTTCGTGGGGCCACGCAGGACTTGAACTTGTCACCTAGAGAGGAACTGGACTTGATGGTTAAATGGCTGGGGCCAGATTCATCGCAGCAAGCAATGAGAATACGTTCTGTGCATGTTCTTAATCCCGCAGCAGGCCTCAGTATGGTGTGGCAATGTTTAGAGGAATGCTATGGAATGCCAGAGGTTATAGAAAATGCACTGTTCAAGAAATTAGAAAACTTTCCAAAGCTAACAAACAAAGACAAAGGCAAGCTACGAGAACTTGGTGACATTCTACTTGAGCTAGAATGTGCAAAAGTAGAAGGATACTTGCCAGGCCTTACTTATCTAGACACAGCTCGTGGCGTAAATCCCATCGTGGAAAAGTTACCTCACAGCTTACAAGAAAAATGGATAACTCAAGCATCCAAGTACAAAGAGGACTATGAAGTGCCATTTCCTCCATTTTCTTTCTTCTCTCAGTTTGTTAGAAAACAGGCTAAGGTGAGAAATGACCCTAGCTTTGTGTTTACCACCTCAAACAGCTACATGTTCTCAAAGTCAGATAAGAAGACCAGGTTCAACAGCAGTTTTTCAGTGTCAACACACAAAACAGAAATTCCTTCAAAGTCTACAGATTGCAGTACTCTTTCATCAAAGAAAAAGGTCATAGATCCAGCTCGGGAATGTCCAATTCACAAAAAGCCTCATCCACTCCAAAAGTGCAGAACCTTTAGGAACAAACCCATCGGAGAACGCAAAGCTTATCTTAAAGATAACTATATCTGCTACAGATGTTGCGGATCAACTCAGCACATGGCAAAGGATTGCAAAGCAACCATTAAATGTTTTGAGTGTCAAAGTGAGACACACATAACAGCTTTACATCCAAATACTCCTTCAGCTACAACTGAGACCTGTGGTTTTGACAAAGAGGACAGTGGGGAGCCAGGTGAAGACACACCCATCACATCAAAGTGCACAGAGGTTTGCAATAACTTAGATGGCTCACGTTCATGTGCTAAGATTTGTTTAGTTAAAGCATACCCTGTAGGAAGAGAAGACAAAGCAGTTAAAATGTATGCTGTTCTTGATGAGCAAAGCAACAAATCGCTCGCAAAGACAGAGTTTTTTGACTTGTTTGAAGTTAAAGCCAACACAGCTCCATACACACTAAAAACCTGTTCTGGAACTACAGAGACGTCTGGTAGAAGAGCTGATAACTTTGTTCTCAAGTCTATGGATGGAAAAGTTCAGATACCACTTCCTACCTTAATTGAATGTGATATGGTGCCAGATGACAGACTGGAAATACCTTCACCCGAAGCAGCACAACATCACTCTCATCTAAAGTCAATCGCCCATAAGATTCCAGCAGTGGACCCAGATGCCCCTATCCTGCTGCTGCTAGGAAGAGATGTCATACGAGTGCATAAGGTGAGAGAACAAATAAATGGACCTCATGATGCTCCATATGCACAGCGACTTGACTTGGGTTGGGTTGTAGTGGGTGATGTTTGAGTGGGAAGTTTTCATGGATCTACAAAGGTCAGTGCCTTTAAGGCAAACGTGCTGCAGAGTGGGCGCACATCCTTCCTCAGTCCATGTCCAAACAGTATCCAAATAAAGGAAAATTACGGCACCCCACAACAACATCAGATCCACCCCCTTGCTCGTGGAGACATTCAACCTATGTACTCAGGGAATCACGAACACTCAGTATTTGAAAGATCCAAGGACGATAACAAATCAGGACTGTCCGTAAACGACAAAGCTTTTCTGAAAATTATGGATAAAGAAGTCTACCAAAATGAGGATCACAGCTGGGTAGCCCCTTTACCATTTTACTCTCCAAGACAGCTTCTTACAAGTAACCGAGAACATGCTATGAAGCGCCTTGGCGCACTCAGAAAAACTCTGGAGAAAAAGCCAGAAATGAAGGAACACTTCAAGGAGTTCATCCAAAAAATGCTTGATAAAGATCAAGCTGAACTAGCGCCACCTTTAGAAGAAGGTAAAGAACACTGGTATCTTCCAACTTTTGGTGTCTACAACCCAAAAAAAACCAGGACAGATCACGGTGGTGTTTGACTCAAGTGCTGCATATGAAGGAGTGTCTTTAAATGATGTACTTCTGAAGGGGCCAGACTTGAACAACACTCTGATAGGAGTCCTTTTGAGGTTTCGAAGAGAACTGGTAGCTGTCACAGCAGATATACAGCAGATGTTCTACTGTTTTCTTGTCAGAGAGGATCATAGAGATTATCTCCGTTTCCTCTGGTATGAAGACAACAACCTTGACAAAAACATTGCAGAGTACAGAATGAAGGTCCACGTGTTTGGAAACACACCATCACCTGCCGTTGCTATATACTGCATGAGAAGAGCTGCTGAAAAGGGTGAAAATGAACATGGTTCTGATGCAAGACAGTTTGTGGAGAGACAGTTTTATGTTGACGATGGACTAATTTCAGTTACCACAACTGATGAAGCAGTTGACCTCCTGAAAAGAACGAAACAGATGCTTGCAGAATCCAATATAAGGCTGCACAAAGTAGCATCGAACAGCAGGCAGGTAATGGAAGCCTTACCTAAAGAAGATCGAGCAAGTGATCTGAAGGAGTTGGAGCTTGGTGCAGATACATTCCCTCTCCAGCGCAGCCTCGGACTTTCTTGGAATTTAGCAACTGACAGCTTCACATTCCAGGTTTCAAGTGAAACAAAACCATTCACCAAGAGAGGCATTCTGTCTACAGTAAATAGTCTCTTTGACCCTTTGGGATTTGTGGCCCCAATAATAATGCAAGGAAAAGCACATCGTGATGGGCAGCATAACCCCAGTTGGCGGTAGGGGTGCCGAGGCTTATAAATTATGCATAATTTTAGAAGGCTGCTAATTTCCAACGTCGGACTGCAGTGAATGCAGCACGAGATAACGCAAGAGCGACTGAGACTGATTAGTTTTGAAAACCGAATGGGGCAAAGCGAGGGAGCCAGGGGTCATGGGGAGAGGAGACACAGGAGGAAACAGGTAAAAACTGATTAACTATCTATCGAGAAATTAAATCATAATGAAAGCTCAATGTTGCTAGCATAGCTGCAATGCTGATTTTGAGATGATAAAAATCAGGTTGCAGAACATTATTTCTCTAACTATGATGTTAGTTAGGCCTGACGTCTCAGGCTCATAAAGACATATTTTCGGTCAACTATGACAGAAAAGAGACGATCACGTTTGGTTGAACTCAAATCAAAACGCACAAAGGCGTCTCAATAGAGCTGGGAGGCAGAGCAAAGCCAAGCTCATCATTCTAGTGAGGAAAAAGGCACGTTTTTGGTTAATGCAGCTGCTGCACCTGCAATGTATGTGAAGCAAAATTTTTACACTTTGAGAGATCTGAACTTTTCTGTTTTGTTGTGTTGCAAAAACCCATCAGGTTTCAGAACTGGCTAAGAGGTTGAGTAGATAGAAAAAACATTCATTTATGACTGTTTTTCAAGGCTGCACTTTAAAAAATGAAATTGTCTAGCTCTGTTTTAAACGAAATTTCTTTTTGTTTACACTCCTGTATACAAAATTACAAAATAAATCATTCGAAGATTCATTCTGCTTGCATCCCTCACATTGAGCAAACATGCAGCAACAGTGGAGAGGAAAAAATCTCCAACAGAACCAGGCTGCGCGAGCTAGCTTCTGCTGAGGCTGACTGAGGTTAAAAGAGAGATTAGCAGACATAAAAGAGGAACATAGAAGCACTGATCTATTAATACTTTCTATGTTAGAAAAGGTAACAGTAAACTAGCTCCACAGGAGGGCTGTTTTCATGTCAAAGGGATAAAAGAGAACATCAAGTTAGTTATAGTAATAGCCGAGTCCACTGTTATGTCTAGTAGAGAAACAGGACCAAACACTGGAAAACAGGCTGAACTCTGTCATCTTTAATCAAAGGTGTTGATGGCAGCAGCACAGCTGATATTTCTCTCTAATATGGAGTCACAGCCAATCAGGAACAGACCAGATGAAGCTACTATGATGTGAAAAATAGGAGAGAGCAGAATGTAATGGAATTAACAGATTCTGCAGAGTGGGAGAATAGACATAGAATGAAGCAGATTGACAAAAAAGGGGTCCCTATGTCCTCCAGCAGTCTAAGCCTATAGTAGCATAACTATAGAGATAGCTCAGGACAGGGGCGTAGGTTTGATTTTAACTTTGATTGGGACACCATTGGTCTGATGTCATTGGATCTATGCAAAAATATGCACCCTCGTTTTTTTATGCTTGACGGGAAAATCAGGGTGTATTTCATTTAAAGAGAAAAGCAGCATTTCTTGCTACATTTATACAAATTTTATAAGCACTACACACATAAGATGCTGTTTATCAATGACTGAAGCTTAACTGGCTCTGATGAATGAGGAATTAGGACTTTTTTCCACTTGGAAAAGGTTTGAATTTGAAAGTACCAGCGACTAAGACAGAAGGTCTGTGCCCAATTAACAGAATATAGTCGAAATATGTCTGTTATATTTGGCTTTATATATTTTTTTATTTTGCATATATAGAATAGTCCCGAGGTAAATAGAGGTGAAACCCACTCTTTTAAATGTTCTCTTTGTATCATGAAACAAAGCGAAAAAAAAGATTCAAAGGACGCCAAATAAATGCATTGTATTTACATGTGCCCTGGAACTATAAGAGGAACTGACACTGAGCACTTAACATATTAACCTCACTCTACAAGTTGTAGATCTAGGATCTACTTACTCTATTTAACCAATTTCATGTATTTTATTTAGAGCTTAAACAATTCCTCGGATTAATCAATTATTGAAATAATGTCAAAAAATTTAGTAATCAATTAATCATTAACTGGAGTATAGAGACTCTAAAACATGTCTTTAGCTCAAAGAGCGACCCACTTAGAACAGGAATTATACAAAATTTGGAAAAAAAAATAAATAAAAATGTTAAATTTTAGACCAAACATGTTTTCATCTGTCAATATTCTCCATCCAGAACTCCTCTACTGCTGCAAAAACGCTGTATTGTAAATTATAAACATGTTATTAACATGTAATTGTTGGTAGGGACAAGTAGGTCGGTCCAGAATTTTGGTAGGGATATGTCCCTATGGTCCCTATGCAAACCTAGGATAACCTGAGCCACCCTAACTATAAGCTTGATCAAAAAGGAAAGTTTTAAGCCTAGCCTTAAAAGTAGACAGGGTGTCTGCCTCACGGACTAAAACTGGTAGTTGGTTCCACAGGAGAGGAGCCTGATAACTAAAAGATCTGCCTCCCATTCTACTTTTAGAAATTCTAGGAACCACTAGTAAACCTGCAGATTGAGAGCGAAGTGCTCTGTTAGGAACATAAGGAACAATCAGATCTCTGATATAAGATGGAGCTTGGCCATTTAAGGCTTTATATGTGAGAAGGAGGATTTTAAATTCTGTTCTGGATTTAACAGGAAGCCAATGAAGAGAAGCCAGGATAGGAGAGATATGATCTCTCTTTTTCATTTCATAAGAACTCTGATGAAATTTGAATTAGACAACAATATAATTACCTGTATTCTCATAGTGCTCTGTGACGTTTCCTAAAATGTTCAAATGTATAATTCTGAATCATTTAAAAGTAACTTTAACTGTTGGCTCAAACGTAACCCCTGTTATCTTCAGTGGTTCCATTTCAAAAAGCTTTTTTACTGAATGTTTTCATGTCAACACACACACACGTCCCCATGATGATAAAGAAACGATGTAAAAGACAAAAAGAGAGCAACTCATCCAAAAAAGAAGTGACAATGTAAGAAGTATCAATCAAAAATGAGCAAAAGGCAGATAGGAATTGCCCAAACAAGCACACACACCCACTCGTCCGCACACTCTGTCTCTGTCGTTTTCTGTCATGCACCCATGCAGACACATAATCACTCCCACCACCACCTTATATACAAAAACACACACACTCCCTTCTTGGCTTCTCCTTTCTTTCTCGCTCTCTTTCTCTATCTCTCTCTTTCTTTAACACACACACCCCCCAAACACACATGCATACTTTGAGGCAGACTGTGTGATTATGAGTGATGGTTGCAGCTTGTGTCTATCCATTACCGCGGTCTGGCTGCAGACAGGTGAACAGGCTGATACATGAGCAGGGCTTTATCTGCACTCACCGACTCCCCGCACCGTTTCATTCAGCCGCTCACACTGTTAACTGCCCCAGCCCCCACCACGAGCGCCACACACATGCACTGCCTCCACCACCAACCCACCACCACAAAGAGGGAGATTTAAAAACCCACCTACTATTTAAATATCATTTCTTTATCACAAATCCATATTAATGGCGAGGTAGGAAGAAACATGAGGTGGCCGTTATCGGGGCTCCACAGGGGCATATTTTGCTTTAATTGGTAATCAAACACGCAGGAGAAATGCATTTATTTCAAAATATGTTTGTGCTTGGTTGCTAAAAAGTTATTGATTACTTAAAACTCCTGAATCAAATGAAACCTTCAAAAGAGGTTTGGATTTTATGGCTGGATTGGTATTTTTAACATCCAAGAACTTTATGATCATAAGCACAGAAAGAACAAATTAGTTTTTCTGCACAACAAAACGTTTGTTATGTCAACTTCTGCCACACATGTAGAGAAAATAACTTCTAGTTTAGCAGACCAGTTTAACTTTAGAATGCTAGAGGAAAAGATCATCCTGCTGGCGAAGGAAGGAGGATTTTCTGACTTTTAAAAATCAAATATGTAAAGAATAGAGATAAAACCAAATGATATAGGACAGTCATCACAGGCGAATCATATATCTCATACTATCTTCTCACAGGATGAGAATGATGTGACCACAGAGAGTGATTTACATTTGATTCCCATGTGGCTAGAGTACACAAAACTGGCAAACACTCTGGCGTTGAGGTAGTGACAGTCCATGGCTCAAATAGTCCTCAGTGATGTATCAACTAGCCGCAGGTGTGTGAGAGGACCAACGATGATAGGGCACCACCTGATGGTGGAGAGAGAGAAAGACACAAAAACACAACCCACACAAACTGGATTCTTACCAATAATATATAGAAAGAAATGGAAAATACTGGATGCAGTCAAGATATAATTTCTCACTACATAAATAATGAACATTTTACACAGTGTAGTTTAGCATGCTTCATATTTTTGGGGAAAGAAAAATTTGTTTTTTGGTCTCTTTCATAAAGTAAAATCGTGGGCGACCCGGATGTATATGTGGTTGCGCAAATGAACTGATGTTACGGATCGTACTACAGATCGGGTAGTGACATCGCTCTTTATTCTCAGAGTGAACGTCACTCTCGTTCACGTTCATTACTTCAAAACTGATCCGTGCCGTTCACCGTTCACTAAAAATATGAACATATTCAGTGAACGGAGTCCATTAAACACATTCATGCACAACACAGAGTAAAGCACAGACAGGGGCATTTTCAATCAAAATGGATGATAGAGAATTATTTACACATAAAATGAAGTAAAAGATGCTGGTAGAGGTTTGTGGATAACTTTTAAAAAGTTCATATCAATTTCGCCCTTAGAGGAAATGTTAAATCCTTCACCGTTATCATTGTCTTTTGCTCCAGAGCTGGTACCGGGCAGCCACAAATGTGGTTGGATCTGGTGCTCCGATCTCCCAATGTCCTCTGTAAGCTCTAGAAGCCTCCTTGCCTTACCTCCATTGTTTGAGTGGTTCATCCCTAAGGCACAAAAATAAAAAAAAATTCAGATCCTGGACAGAAGAAAGTACCGGGGGAACCGACAATGATCCAGTGGTGGCTCCTAGACTCCTGGAACTTGGAGCATACCTAGACCCAGGGACGGCGGTGCATTCCACGTTAAATCCAGCATTGTGACTGGCTGAGTTAAATCCAGGTCTTCTTTTTTGATTTGAACAGACAACGGCCTGGCTGAATCATTGTGTGCAGGACATTTCTTTTTATGTAGTTTTAACTCCAGTTTTTGTGCCTGAGCAAGTTAAGAATAATGAGATTTTTTTTTTTGTTCTTCTTGTGTAACTAAACCATCAAAGCTGTCAACTGTTATCGAAACAGACATAAATAAATGATAATTGTTAGGACTCCAGTCTGTAGGGTCTGTGTTTTTGTGTGTTTATCTTCCTTCCTCCACCAGGTGGCGCCTGGATCTGATTCTCCTCCTCACACACCTGCAAGGGGTTACCTCGTTAACGGAGTGTTCTTAAGCTGCTGACTGCCACTACCTCGACGCCAGAGTGTTCGCCAGTTTAGGGTACTCTAGCCAAGCTGAGTTTTGCTGAGTCAAACTGAGTTTTTGTTTACCTGAGTTTTAATCTTGCTGTTTTGTCTTTGCCTCTCGGCAGGAAGCCATCCTGCAAACTGGATTTTCGGACCTTCTCTCCCTGGAAGGATCTACTGAGCTTCAAACTGAGCTGGGGATACAAACCGGAGGTTTGGATCCACTTTCCCCCCGAGGAATCGTTTGAGCTTCACACTGAGCAAGGGATTAATCTGTACCACAGTACGTTCAAGTACCGCAGGAAAACTGAGTGGCAATCAGTCTTCTCCGTTCACCTACAAGCAACCGCATTCTGGGTAACCCTGTCTGCCCTCCACCGTATGAGACAAACACCGGAACACATTCCTCACCTACTGGAGTATAAGAGTCAACCAATTCTCTGGAAATGTGAGTCTGCCTACCTTTCCTCCTCTTCAAGTTCGAGAATCAATTTTCCCACAGAACCTGAACTAACCGCAGTGTCTTCCCCTCACCTTTCAGTTCCGGTTGAGCAGTGTTCAGAGCAACACTGGAATCTCCACCAAACTTCTTAATAAACCTGTTAAACTTTTCCCCTTGTGTCTCTGGATTGGTTTATCTGCATGTGGGTCCGAGCTATTGACAAAACCATGATAATACTTAAACTAATGGAGAAAATATGAATAGTTAAGGAATAAAAAAAAAGTATGAATGCACATAGCGAATCCTGAGAACCTAACACAACCACAAAGTAAAATTATGTGAGGATTCTGTGCAGTGTCTCATTCTAGATGTTTTAGTACGGCCGATGGATGTGGAGTCACTCAAAAAGCACTCTGCAGGTTTATTTGCAGCTACAGTGACTGTTTCTGTCTCTCAGAGATTTAAGACTTATAAAAACCTTTCTGTTTGTGTCTGTGTGTGGGTGGGTGTGGCAAAAGGGCTTATGGGATTGAGTCATCAGTGGGACCTGGTGTGATGGACAGCAGGGAGCAGGTAACGTTTAACACCAGACCCAATAGGGACAATAAACCCTGCCAAAGTCATACCAGAGAAATGCTGTTACTAGAGTTAAACATTCCTAACCCTCCGACCACCAAACACCCCCCCCCCCCCCCACACACACACGGACAGACATAATAATCCTGCCACAAGGGGTCCACAGTCTTAATGTGCTCCTGGTGCTGGTCCCAAGCTCAGATAAACGGAGAGGGTTATGTCAAGAAGAGAATCTGGTTTCAATTATCAAGATAATATTCATACAGGTGTAACTTTTTTTTAACGTCTTGAGGGAAGAAATGGTCCCTTACATTAGTTTTATTTTTGAGAAATCTCTCTACAAATAATAATATAAAATTAGACAAAAGTCTTCCTAACATTCCATATATGAATTTTCCAGTATAAATGATTGGGTAACTGTTAATGAATTAAGCTAAGTGCTGAATTACAAAGCAGGTTTAAACCAGTAGGCAAACTGGCTTTCACTCATTTATTTGAACACATTTCAACACCTATCCAGGAGTCTTTGTCATTTCGGTCGGATTGCGCCAGAGCAATCAGTAGTTGCAGTGTTGATGTATTTAAGCAAATAGCCATCCCTTTTTCTTCTGGGTCTGCGTCTGCCTGCTAATGTGCTTATGGGGCGTCGTAATGCTGTATAAAAGTATGAGCACCATGTCATCTTCTATACTTTGGCTGCATGTCCTTGGGTAGTGGAAGGGGCGGAGCTTTCCAACCGTCACCACCTTGTGGTGAGTTGAATAGGAAAATGAAAGAGGGAAAAAATGGACATGGCAATCCAAAGTGAGTAGTGATGTTCTGCTGGGAAACTCTGGTGGAGCCCTCAATCAAGGACGTCTTCAACTCCCACCTCCGGGAGAGCTTCTCTCAGGTTCTGGGAAAAGCTGTTGACTAAGGCTACGTTCACACTGCAGGCCCGAATGCAATTTTTTTGTGAAATCCAATTTTTTTGTGTTGCCGTTCACATTTCCATAAATATGTGACATGTATGTTGCAAAACTGTAAAAGCCTAAAATGTTAGGGGAAAAAAAAATACAACAAACGAGTATTATAAAACTAATTTGAACCCTGTACTAAAAAAATAAAGTACTAATAGCACAGGTTTGGCAGGTTTGATTTGTTTAATCAAGCATTAATTCACATAAAAACATTTACCAACATTCAAAATCCAAGCAATCTTTCCTGTGTGCATTATCCAGATAAGGAGATGCAAATTTCTACTTATCAGGTACAGTAATAGAGAGGAACTTTTGAATACTTGTTATTCATAATCAGTTATGTAAATATGGACGTGATGATTCAATTCAATTCAATTCAGTTTATTTATATAGCGCCAAATTCACAACACATGTCATCTCAAGGCACTTTACAGTTCAACCAGATCATACAGTCAAATTGATACAAAGTTTTCTATCTAAGGAAAACCAGTTGATTGCATTGACTCATTGACTCAAATACAATCCCTCACACTAAGCATGCTTGCAGCGACAGTGGAGAGGAAAAACTCCCTTTTAACAGGAAGAAACCTCCAGCAGAACCAGGCTCAGTGTGAGCGGCCATCTGCCGAGGCCGACTGGGGTTCAAGGAGACAGAAGCAGAGATACAAAAAGCAGCTGTAAAAGGCGGCCCCGTCCAGGAAACACACAGCCAGGCAGACGAGCTCCAAGGCAGCTCCCATGCCAGAGGATGAAGAGAGCACATCCACCCAGCCACGGCCAGAGAAACAGGACCACACTGGAAAACAGGCCGATCTCCAACATCTACAAACAAGGGTGTTGATGGAAGCAGCACAGCTGATGTTTCTTTCCTGGATGACGTCACAGCCAAACAGGAACAGACGAGGCAAAGCTACTCTGAGGAAAAGCAGAGAGAGCAGAAGGTTAGAGATTGAACAAACAGATTCTGCAGAATAGGAGAACAGAGAGAGAATGAAGCAGAATGATGAAATGGGGGTCCCTATGTCCTCCAAAAGTCTAAGCCTATAGCAGCAGAACTTTAAAGACAGCTCAGGATAACCTGAGCCACTCTAACTATAAGCTTTATCAAAAAGGAAAGTTTTAAGCCTAGTCTTAAAAGTAGACAGAGTGTCTGCCTCACGGACTAAAACTGGTAGTTGGTTCCACAGGAGAGGAGCCTGATAACTAAAAGATCTGCCTCCCATTCTACTTTTAGAAATTCTAGGAACCACTAGTAAACCTGCAGATTGAGAGCGAAGTGCTCTGTTAGGAACATAAGGAACAATCAGATCTCTGATATAAGATGGAGCTTGGCCATTTAAGGCTTTATATGTGAGAAGGAGGATTTTAAATTCTATTCTGGATTTAACAGGAAGCCAATGAAGAGAAGCCAGGATAGGAGAGATATGATCTCTCTTTTTAATTTTCATCAGAACTCTGGCTGCAGCATTTTGGATCAGCTGAAGGCTTTTAACTACAGTTTGTGGACTTCCTGATAGTAAAGAATTACAATAGTCCAGCCTTGAAGTAACAAATGCATGGACTAGTTTCTCAGCATCACCCCTGGACAGGAGATTTCTAATTTTTGCAATATTCCTCAGATGAAAGAAGGAAATTCTAGAAACCTCTTTGATCTGGGATTTAAATGACAGGTCCTGATCAAAAATAACACCAAGATTTTTTACTTTATTATCTGAAACCAGTTTAATCCCATCCAAATGAAGTGACTGACTAATTAGCTTCTTTTTCAGAGACTCTGGTCCAAAGACTATAACTTCTGTTTTGTCTGCATTCAGAAGCAGAAAGTTAAGAGTCATCCAGGTTTTTATGTCTTCAAGACATGCCTGTAATCTATGTAATGGGTTAGCTTCATCTGGATTATAGACAGATATAGCTGGGTATCATCAGCATAACAGTGGAAATTAATCCCATGCTGTCTAATAACTCTACCAATTGGGAGCATGTATAAAGTAAAGAGAATTGGTCCTAGAAGAACAAAGTTTTATTTTTTTCAGATCATAAATAATTCAACCAAACAATCCATTTTAGATTGTTTAGTTTTCACTGTGGTTAATGTTTTATACAAAAATAATGCAGTATATTCTTTAAGGTTGTTTTAATTAAGTAATTGTCTGTATTTGAAAACTATGAAGACAATCATATGTGTAACATTACACTGCTGCATTTGTTTTGCAACATTTTCTGTCTTAGAGCTGACTTCCAAATGCCACACAGGACACATGTGAACTTTTGAGTGTAAAAAACTGTTGAAAGAGGTTTCAAGTGGAAGGCAAGCTGAAAGCAACAGTCTTCTATTGTTACACATTACAAAAACAAATTAAGCAAACCAACATCTCTGATAGAGGGTCTAAAACATAAAAGAACTACAATCTTTGCGTCATTCCTACGGTGAGCTGAGTGAATCCCAGCACTGGACTGTGAATGTCGTTCTGTCATGACGTGTAACTTTTGATCATATTTGGTATGTTATGGATAAAGTGATTCTGTAATTTTCCTCTCTTATTATTTACACGCACACTTCTGCTTCTTACCTAACCATGAAACTGGAGACCATAACCAGTCACACATAAACAGATGAAACTGATTACACTGCCATTTAGGGAGCAGAACTTGCACTACAACTTGTTGTATTTGTTCAACTTGTAACATTTCATCATTTTTGGAATGAAAGCTTATTTTATACTTAACCAAATATCATTATGTCTCAACGTAATAACTTTCTTTAATTTTTTTACAGTTCATTCTGTCTTGATAATTAGTTTATGGAAACATTTGCAAGATAATTAAGTTTGAAAAGAAATGATGTTACTGAACTAAAAACATATGATTATGAAAATAACATTGATCCAGACAGTAATGCATTACATGGAACTACCAATTGCAAATATTATACAGATAAACAGCTGCGCACTACGATATTTTTTCACTCATTTCATTGTAGATGTCTTCATACAAATTCTAAAATTAATAGTGAATATTCAAAATCATTTATTACTTTCAAGTAATGACATTGTTTGTGACCTTGTTTAATGGAGCCTAGGCCGAAGTTCAACTGAAGTAACTAAATACTTTCCTTCATCCACCTGCAACACAGCCAATCAGCTTTGAACCACACCTCCAGGAAAGCTAATCGGCAGCCAAAGTTCATCTTAAAAGGCCTCCGATCCGCACCGTCTGCTCCTGTGCACAGGCTGGGGATATGCTGTGTGACTTCATTCAGATGACCCCGTTTCAACCCCCCTCCAGCCCCTCCTCCACCATCGTAGCTAAAGCTTCATCAGAGCGTCATTCCTCCTGGACTCTTACTGCGTTCCTCTCATCTCAACCGATCCAGCCGAAGACCACCATGTTGATTCTGGTTCTGCCAGAGGTTTCTTCCCAACGGGGAGTTCAGTGGAGTTTTTCTCTCCACTGTCGCTTCATGCTTGCTCATCTTGGA
Source organism: Cyprinodon diabolis (assembly GCA_030533445.1). Taxonomy (NCBI): domain Eukaryota; kingdom Metazoa; phylum Chordata; class Actinopteri; order Cyprinodontiformes; family Cyprinodontidae; genus Cyprinodon; species Cyprinodon diabolis. The sequence goes on from CM060077.1 coordinate 40,440,112, forward strand.
CAGGTTCTCTCAACCTGTGTTATCCAACTGGACTTCCATCCTCCAGGTCGCTGAGTGATGCTCTAGTATCAGCTTATAGGATTATAATCTCTTTCACAAAAATAGAGTAAAGATCAAAGGTGGGGGTGTTGCTGTATGTTAGTTTTTCCTTAAGATGTGAAAAACTAAATGTATGTCATTTGCTTTGGATGGCACTATGGAAAGTGTTACTGTTGAAACTGAGATGGAGAAAACAAGTAACATTGTGGCTTGTATGTATATAAGGCCAGGCTCTGATAGAAGAAGATTATAAAATCTCCTGAATGGATTAAATGATCGGAAAACTTGGTTAATATGTGAAGATTTTAACATTGAATTATCAAAACAAGGACAACACAAAATGACTACAGATTTTGCAGATGCCATGTTCAGTAGAAGTTTATATCCACTGATGACTCAACCAGCCAGAATAACTAGAACCAGTGCAACTCTGGTAATTAAAAAAACAATTGGAAATGTTATGTGCAGTGGGATCCTAACATGACATAAAGCATGTTAGAGCTACTCAGATGGGACAATAAAAATATCATATGACCTGTTAAAGAAACACTGGAGTGGCGTTTATGTCAAGGATGTGAAAGTGTCATATGGAACATTATCGTAGATTTATCAATCATTATATAACAAGAATTACCCAATTTTTGTGTCTTGCAAAAATATAAATGTAAAACCCTTGATGACAACTGATTGATAAAATACTGCAAGAAGAAAAATAAGTTAGAGATTTTGATTTTGTCAAACTTTCCCACTAAACCTAGGGAAATGAACTACAAGGTATACAAAAAACAAGTGACAATATTAATTTGAAAAATCTAAGAAATATAACTATAACTTGAATTTGAGAGCAGTGGTGATATGATAAGGATGTGGAAAACCTTAATACAATTGTATTCCTAAGTATATTTGTCCTGAAATCAACTTCTTTAAGGTAGAAATTACTTTAGCTGAAAAGAAAAGTTTGTGAATGGGTTAACCTGTATTCTTTTAATTGGAAAAATATTATTTATATCCTTCTTGGCGATGTTAATATTGATGTATTCAAGGACGATGCAATTACAAACGAATTTTATAGCATTCTTCACTCCACTTACACTAAAGTAAGACAATCATTGATAGATCAGACCATTTTCTCTGATGTTTCTTAATTATGTACAGAAATCTGCACCTCTACATTTAGCGATAACTATTAAGGTGCTGAATGAAGGGACTCTGTCACAGCTTGGTGTAGGGCTTAATATTGATATCCTCTGACTCATCAATATTAAAATCATCAAAAACATGTCTAATAAGAACAAGAATAAGAGTAGTATATACTACTGGTAAGTGGTTCTCTGGATTCTTCTTCTGATAAAACTAGATGTTTCTTTCTGTGTTCTAGGTTTTTTCCTTGAATTAACAGAAGTTTTTCTGGGTCTTGCTAGAGGAAAATAAAAATTCAAACATTGTAAGATGTATGTATGTATTCCTTTAAATTTAGACAGAGGATAAATGTAATATTGTTATGTTAAGAGCCTCGTCTTCACCTATATAAATATTTGTTATTAAATAGCTTTTTTCTGAACACATGGCAAAATTACATTACCGGTACATCACTTAAAATCTTAAAAATAAGATAAAAAAAAACAAACAAAACAGGCTTTACAGACAGAAAGACTGACAAAGAGAGCTAAGTATTAACATACATATTAGAAAAAGTTATAATGACCTACAGTATATAGGTGAGATATAGTAGAGTGTCTGATCTTGGTAGACAGAAAGACAGATAGAAAAGTGGTATTTACCCTTTTATAGATGCACAGCACACTTAAGCATATACATTTTATCCCCATCCCTTAATATCAAGTATTTTAGTAAACAAATAATTTGTCAACTTTAAGTACAAAGGACAGTAAAACAAAAAGCGGACTTCAATCTCAGTTTCTGCCACATCACAAAAAAACATGTTTGGTCTTCCTCTGGGACTGAACCATAATATCCAGTGTCAGGATTCCTGTCTGTGTTTGTGTTTCTGTGTTTGTCTCCCTTCCTCCACCAGGAGGCGCCTGGTTCTGGTCTGCCTCCTCACACACCTGCAGATGGTTACCTCGTTAACGGGGCGCTCTTAAGCTGCTGACTGCCACTACCTCGATGTCAGAGTTTGCCAGTTTAGGGTACTCTAGCCAAGGGCGTAGGAATATGTTTACAATTTGGGGGGACACATGTCGGAAATCTGAGATTCGTAAATATATTGAACAGAAACATATCTTAAGTACGCTACTTTAAAAAAGGCTATTTAATCTTTTACTTTATTCCTTTATAAATGTGTCTTGCAAAAATAATGCATTTGTTCATAAGATGTGAGCATATCACCAAACAAAATGACTTGAGTCTTTTATTAAGCAAAGGGAGATGTATTTCAAGGGCTTCAGCCCTTGGCATGTTTAGTGTCCGCATACGCACTAGAAAATCAAATATTTCAGTTGGTTAAAAAACAATTCAGTAGGCCACACAAGTGCAAAGTTTGATATGTTTTATTTAGTCAAACTTGCAATAATGGTCAAAAATGAATTTATATAGGTTGACTGACAGAGGGAGCTGACAGTGTGTTGAAGAATTATGGACAGGGCGCTTTGAAGCATCTGTTTCAAAAACGCATTTTAAACCTTTGGTAGAAATCCATCTATCCTTCCATTTTCTGTACACCCTGTCCCTTAGTGGGGTCAGGAGGTGCTGGTACGGGGTACCCCCTTGACAGGTCGCCAGTCTGTCCAGACCTATGGTAATGGCGCCTTTAATTCCAGTTTGCAGTACAGAACAGAGAAAACTACAGATTTGTCAATGTTGTGTTAATCTGTTTATAGTCTAAAAAGAGGAGCCAGCAGTTTATCTGAGGAAATAAAGATGTAGAAGTTAATTAGTTGGTTAATTAGTGGTTGTGCAGCAGTCCGCTGCACAACCAATGCGGCCGCCGCTGCTAAGAATTAAAATTAACTCTCCCTGTGGTTTTAACTAACGATCAGGAGCGCGGCAGGTATAACATTTGTCCATTTCGGCGAAGCAAAACCAAGCAAAAAATAAAAAATCCTCATAAAACGCCCGCCCAGACCGGGCTAATTTCAATGATGTGTTGCCCTTGTGTTGTGTGACTATTACTCACACTGATGTTTCTCTTTTTAAAAAAGCTGAGTAAGTCCTGCTGCTGTTTCAGCCTTTTAGCTGGTGGTGGCAATGTACTGAAATGAGATATATAAAAAAAACAAAACATTTTGGCTAGCGTAGCAAACGTCTAGAGAAAGTTAGCAGTTAAATATTGGATGAGTGATCAGCCCAACACTACGGAAGAGGATTAGGGCCACTGAAAAAAAAAGGTTAAGTGATTTTTAAATTTTATTTCAATTTAATACGGGGAAAAAGTCAGAATTCTGAGAAAAAAGTCCAAATTCTGACTTTAATCTCAGAAATCTGACTTTTCTCTCAGAATTCTGACTTTAATCTCAGAATTCTGACTTTAATCTCAGAAATCTGACTTTTCTCTCAGAATTTTGACTTTAATCTCAGAATTCTGACTTTTCTCCCAGAATTCTGACTTTAATCTCAGAATTCTGACTTTAATCTCAGAAATCTGACTTTTCTCTCAGAATTTTGACTTTAATCTCAGAATTCTGACTTTTCTCCCAGAATTCTGACTTTAATCTCAGAATTCTGACTTTTAATCTCATAATTTTGGATCTTAATGTAGATGGGCACCATGAAGGAAGAGATGTGGGAGCACTCAGCTTCACTGACAAAGATGTAAGTTGTTTGAGAGGGCCAGTGACACATTGGTGGAAAATGATGCAATTAGGCAACTTTTTACGTGCCTGAGGGGTCCCCTCATTAATAGAGGAGCAGCAGGTCATTACAGTTTTTTCTTATTGCTTAAGCACTTTTTTTGTAACTATTGGCTATTTTTGCAAAACTCTACACACAAATAAGAAAACCTTTCACCCAATTATCAAAACATTGTAGTTCTCTTGCAAAAGCGAACATAGCTAGATTAACTCTTCACACCTTCGTAAAAATGGTGTTTTCGTATCAAGCAGTAAACACAAGCCATCATCTACTAAGCACACAATGTCCCAACTACACACTGATGGTTTGAATACAAAACACATGATGAAATATCGGGTATGCTCTGGTCTATGAACAGTGAGCATGTCATGTAAGGTGTTCGGGAATGCAATACAGTTTTTTCTGAGTTTGGGCCTATGGTTGCATGATGGTGAACAACACCATTTTGGCTTATAGCTGCACACATGGTTATGTTACCACCACGTTGTCCTGGGACATTGATGATGGAACGCTGTCCAATAATGTTCCTGCCACGTCTCCTGGTTTTACTGAGGTTAAAACCAGCTTCATCTACAAAAAGTAGCTCATGTCCCATGGCATCTGCTTCTAGTTCCATCACTCTCTGGACAAGACAAAACAAATGCATCACATCAGGCCCATGCACAGCACTACAGTATGCACTTCCAAATTCAGAACCAATGACACTATAGCTTACCTGCACATAGTCATATCGCAGTTGCTTTACATGTTCTGTGTTTCTCTGGAAAGGAACTCTGTAAATTTGCTTCATTCTTATTCTGTGGCGAGCAAGTACACGACTTAGTGAAGAAATGCTTACACTGTGTATATTTCGAAAGATGGTGTCATTTTCAATTATGCGCTGCTGTATTTCATGCAGTCTTATTGCATTATTGGCAATCACCATGTTCACTATATGGGTCTCTTGCTCTGGAGTGAACATTCTTCCTCTGCCCCCAACACCTGGACGTCTAGCAATTCTGTAAAGTAACAATATCAGTATTTTTGCATGTATGGTACTGTTGTGTTTCTCATTAGAGTATGGTGGTGCTAAAAAGTACTTACCGATTCTCATTTCGAAATGTCCTAACGATGCTTTCCACAGTGTAGCAGCTCAAATTAGGCCGAACCCGTTGGCCAGCTTCCCTCAGGGTCATCCCATGGTTGATGACATGGTCCACTATTGTAGCTCTGATGTCATCAGTTATTCTATTTCTTACACTTCTTGCCCTTCCTCTTTCCCCTCCTCGTCCTCTTCTTGCTCCTCCTTGTCCTCTTCCTCTAATTTCCTCTAACCCTCTTGCTTCTTCAACTCCACGTCCTCTCCCTCGGCCTCCTCTGATTCTCACTCTTCTCACTCTTACTGCTTCATCCATTGTACTTCACACAGACAGCTTACTTGTGGCTTATTTATAGTGCTTAGGCTGATTGCAAAGTGAACTTATTATCTAAAACAGTTTCCACATGTGAAAGTGTGCCAGACAGTTGGAAAAATAGTGTTAATGATAGCCATACATGTGTATAATTTTGCTAGGAGTGTGTTGGAAATTTGGTAATAGAGTGTTGTGCAGTGTACTGTGCCTACAGTTTTGCAAAATCTGTGTTACAAAATTGCAAACTGAGTGCAATGCAGTGTTTGTGCTTTTAGTTTTGCAAACTCAGTGAGTGCTTTTGCTATAGGTATTAATAGTTTTAGAAATTGTGCTGCAAGAATCACGATTAGCACTTAAGCATTCAGAAAAAACTGTAATAAAACATTTAATAAAACATTACAATAATTTAAGTTCCATCGTTAAATTTTTAACTGATTACATTTGAAAACCAACTCTAGTTAGAAAAAGTTGCATTTCCTGTGTAAATGCAGTGTGAATGCTATACGCTAAACTGTAAGCTGTATAGTTAAAATGGCAGAACAAGCTGAAATTTAAAGCAAAAACTGCTGAAATGGTATGAAAAGGCAGAAAACAAAAATGTTTCATTTGGTAAAAATAGTGGAAGCCAACAGCTGAATCATGCAAACATGTTATGAATTAGCAGCAAACAGAAAAGATTAATGCCTGTCCAGAAAGAGAGCAGAATGAAGCCAAAATAAAAAAAAAAACATAAGCTGAAATTTTATAAAATAGCAGAAGCAGATAAAAAAAAATAGTAAATAACAACACTTGAATCGTATCTAGTAGAAGATAAAAGGATTAGCTTAAGGATAGATTGAAAAGAAGATGGTATGAAATAAGTATTAAAGTGTGAAACCATATGTGGAAATGTCAAGACTGGGCAAAAACATTTGAAATTATTTAAAATGTGTCAGTTAATCAGCATAGAGGAAGCAGTGTCATCCTTAGAAGTTTGACAATCCACAAAACTATATGCAAGTCTGACGATGAGAAGCAGAGGAAGGACAGAGACAGAAGCTTATAGATAGACAGCTGATACCACTTAAGGAGCTGAATTGATCCTAAAACTAGTTTCAAAGAAAGGTATAAAATGGAGGCAAATGTCATGAAATCCCAGTTTTTGTGTTTGTCTGTTTGTCTTGCCTTTTGTGTTTCTTCCTTGCTCCACCAGGAGGCGCCTGGCTCTGGTTCGCCTCCTCACACACCTACAAGCTGTTGCCTCATCACCGACTGCTCTTAAAGCTACAGTGTGTAATAGTTACAGGGATATACGGTCAGAAATGTAATATATTATCCATAACTATGTTATTTATCATCATCTACGAGCTCAGCCTCTTAACCTTAATATTTGCGTTGCCTTAGAATTCGTTATTTATAATTACATAGGAGCGGGTCTCGCAGCCATGGAGGCAGACATCTTTGCGCTACGGCAGCGCAGAGCCAACAAACTAGCGATTGCGAGATCGCCCATTACGCTTGAAAGTAACTACGGCAAGTTGAGAGAGATGAACTGAGACGGTACTGAAATCTATACCCTACACAGACTAATGAGATACTATCTGTAAAATTATCTATGTAAACAAACCTCATCACTTGAGAAGGTAGGTGATGCGGACGTCGTGGAAGACATTTTGTCCCGTAACGCTCGCCGTACTGTTGGGGGGGAGAAGCGGTGGGGGGAGATGTTCATGTTGCTGCGGTCTGCAGTCTGACCGCTAGATGTCGCTGAAAATTACACACTGTAGCTTTAAGCTGCTGCCTGCCACTACTTCGACGCCAGAGTGTTTGTCAGTTTGGGGTACTCTAGCCAAGCCTTGTTATTCTGAGTCTAATCTGAGTTTTGCATTTTGAGTTTTTGTTCTCTAGTCAAGCTGAGATCACATTGAGTTTTGCTGAGCGCTTGTTTCTCCCTGAGTCTCAACTTTGTTTGTTCTTTGCCTTTCGGCAGGAAGCCTTCCTGCAAACTGGACCTTTTCGGACCGCCTTCTCCCAAGTTGGATCAACTGAGTCTTACACTGAGCGACGGATTCCAAACAGGAGGTTTGGATCCAGCCACCTTTGAGCACGCTGAGATCACTCTCTGAGTAAGGAAGTCATCTTCACCACGACCCGTTCAAGTGCCACAGGAAAACTGAGTTGCAACCAGCGGCTTCATCATTCCACTCCATCCAAGTTCTGGGTAAACCCTGTTCCACCCTCCAACGAATCAAACAAACTCTGGAAGACCAATACTCAGACTGGAGCCTACGCGTCTCTTCTTCTCTGGAAACGTGAGTGGCAACAAATCCTCTCCCTCAGGATTTACAACTCCAATTTCCCACTGAGCCTGGATCTAACAGTCTGTCTTCCCCTCGTCTTCCAGTTCATGGCAGTTCGGAGGAACTCTGCACCGAACTCTAAATACTCTTTAATAAAACCCGTTGAACTTTCACTCTGTGTCTCTCTGTTTGGCTTCACTGCATGTGGATCCGAGCCTTACATAAAATCATGACACCTTAGCTGTTAAAGGGTCCCTGGAGCTGCAGCAGCAGTGCAGTTTCAAGTCTCCCCCTAGTCTCAATGCTTAATAAATGGGAAAGTTGCTGCTAAACAAATGGTCATAAGTCTGGCATATTATATCGTATCGATTTCATTCTTGCAACGTTTAATTCAGGTTGGATAGGGGACCAAAGCTTCAAGACTGTTTTATTTTTCAAAATGTTTTTGATCAGACAGCTCTGTGTGAAAAAGAGAAATTTTGGAAACTTGAAAAATGGGCAAAAAATGGTGTTTAACTATGATTAATAAATCAAAAACCCTAATAGATACAGCAGTAGGTTTTAGATCATAGGAATCAGAAGGCCTTGATGAACAAATATGTCAACTTTCATGTTACTACAAAATACTACAGGTCCTTCTCAAAATATTAGCTTATTGTGATAAAGTTTATTATTTTCCATAATGTAATGATAAAACTTGAACATTCGTATATTTTAGATTCATTGCACACTAACTAAAATATTTCAGGTCTTTTATTGTCTTAATACAGATGATTTTGGCATACAGCTCATGAAAACCCAAAATTATTTTCTCACAAAATTAGCATATCATGATGGAGGTCTCTAAACGAGCTTTGCACCTAATCATCTGAATCAATAAATTAATTTTAAACACCTGCAACAGATTCCTGAGGCCTTTAAAACTCCCAGCCTGGTTCATCACTCCAAACCCCAATCATGGGTCAGACTGCCGACCTGCCTGCTGTCCAGAAGGCCATCATTGACACCTTCAAGCAAGAGGCTATGACACAGAGAGATATTTCTGAACCTATAGGCTGTTCCCAGAGTGCTGCTGCATCGGGGCACCTCAGTGGGAAGTCTGTGGGAGGGAAAAAGTGGCAGAAAACGCTGCACAATCAGAAGAGGTGACCGGACCCTGAGGAAGATTGTTGAGAAGGGCCGATTCCAGACCATGAGGGACCTGCGGAAGCAGTGGACTGAGTCTGGAGTAGAAACATCCAGAGCCACCGTGCACAGGCGTGGGCAGGAAATGGGCTACAGGTGCCGCATTCCCCAGGTCAGGCCACTTTTTAACTAGTAGAAGCAGCAGAGTTACCTGACCTGGGCTACAAAGAAGCAGCTCTGGACTGTTGCTCAGTTTTACAGGTCATTTGGAAATCAAGGTGCCAGAGTCTGGAGGAATACTGGGGAGAAGGAAATGCCAAAATGTCAGAAGTCCAGTGTCAGGTAGCCACAGTCAGTGATGGTCTGGGGCGCCATGTCAGCTGCTGGTGTTGGTCCACTGGATTTTATCAAGGGCAGGGTCAATGCAGCTATCAGGAGATTTTGGAGCGCTTCATGCTTCCATCTGCTGGAAAGCTTTATGGAGATGAAGATTTTATTTTTCAGTAACACCTGGCACCTGCTCACAGAGCCAGAACCGCTGGTAAATGGTGTACTAACCATGGTATCACTGGGCTCAATTGGCCATCCAACTCTCCTGACCTGAACCCCAGAGAGAATCTGTGGAATATTGTGAAGAGGAAGTTGAGACTAAAGACCCAACACTGTGGAAGAGCTAAAGGCTGCTATGGAAGCATCCTGGGCCTCCATGACACCTCAGCAGGCTGATTGCCTCCATGCCACGCCGCATTGATCAGTCATTTCTGCTAAACGATTCCCCACCAGTATTGAAGGCATAACTGTACAGAATTATTTGAAGGTCGACTTTTTTGTATTAAGAACATTTTTCTTTTAATGGTCGGATGAAATATGCTAATTTTGTGAGATAGGAAATTTGGGTTTTCATGAGCTGGATGTCAAAATTATCCGTATTAAGACAATAAAAGACCTGAAACCTTTTAGTGTGCAATGAATCTAAAATATATGAATGTTCAAGTTTTATCGTTACATTGTATAAAATAACTTTAAAATAACTTTAAAAAGAACTTTATCACAATATGCCAATATTTTGATAAGGACATGCATGTCAATGGGGTGAAGATTTAAAAAACGGGTTTGTTTCAAAAAATGTCAGCCTGAGACTTTTCACAGAATGACGATATTGATGCCCTGAACAAAACATTTCCACGGCCAAACCGTAAGGATATAGAAAAAAAAAATCCTTCAATAGGAGCAGTGGAAAGGCCTGACAGTGATCAGTATTAAGTATCATGTTTGTACATGAAATGGGAAAGAAGAGGCAATGACTTCAATACAACTGCTGGTTAGCCGTTTGAAGCCTGGCTCCACTGCCTTTACTGAATGGAGGAACTGGTGCCGAACAAATGCTTATAACTCTGAGATAATATTTCAGATCAATGTTATTCTTGCATCAATCTTTTCAGAACAGATAGGGGAACAATGTTTTACGTCTCTTTTTTGAAAATATTTTGAAAAAGACACAGTACTCTGTGCAAAAAGAGGAAAAATTAAAAAATTGGAAAAATGGGCAAAATCAATGTAAAACTGTGCTTAATAAATTAAAAGGTATGAAAGATACAGGCATAAATGTTTTATATAAATCAGCAGTCTTTGTTGTAAAAGTATGGTAACTTACATGTTTTCTGAAAAAATGTATGTTGCCATGGCCACCATGTCAATTAGTGGGTCATTTTCAGGAACTGAAGCTTGGACCCAATATTCAGCAGACAAACAGAAAGTTTCAAAACAGGTTTATTTCAAAAAATAACTGAAAGAGGACGATGGAAACTCCTCAGAGCGGGTTCTCTGGTTCTCTGCTGAGACAAGAAACTCAGGTCAGTGACAAGAATGAAGAGTTGAGAAGACAACAACAAGTCACTGACCTGGTTGAGAGTTCAGTCCGAAACTCAGAGAGGAGAAACCCGGGGGGAGACAGTCCGCCGCTTGCGGTCGTTACCTCTTCAGAGAACAGAGTGCGGGGGAGCCGGCGCCAGCCGACGCAGAGCGGGCTACAGTGTCTTTGAGGGATTATGCGAAGCCGAAATCCAGTCCAGTGCAGTGTCAGAAACCAGGAGATCCGAGAGCCGAAGAGGTATCCAGGGAAAAGCCAAGCCAAGGTCAGAAAAACAGTCCAACTTCGATAACAGGCAAAATCCAGGCAGTCAGGCCAAAAATTAAACTGAGCAGGGCAGACTGGGAAAAAGGCAAAAACCAAAAACACATGGGCAACAAAACGAGAAGAATCCCACAGAACAAAATGCTTACTTTGATAGCTTGAGTAACTCACACTGAGACAGGTTGAATAATCCAACACTGATGACAGGAAAGCAAACAGCCTAAATAGCTGCAGGGACCAGGTGAATCAGATCGGCAGTAATCAGCCACAGGGCCAATTAGGCAGGTGAGCAGGAGCAGAGGGAAAAAACCCAACCATCAGCGCCAGGATTATGACAGGAACTGGATTTTGAGCGAGGTCGTTTACGAACGGGAACAAGCGTTGTTTGATATTCACAATTCTTTTTTGAATGTATTTTTAATGAGACCATGCCCAAAAAGTATAAGGGCTATCCAAAAAAATGTTTCACCGTGAGCGTTAGCAAACTTTGGACTACAACTGGTGTTACTTTCGTATTTCTGCAAATTTCGGTGTAGTCGGACGATTTAAAAAAGTTTATAATTTTCTAAATCTTGACTTGGGTATTGGTGAGATTTGGTCGCCCCGAACAACCCTTTGAGCCAGCTAAACGATAAAAGATATTGACATACTTCTTTCAATGTGAGCGCTAGGAAAGTCTGAGGAACATCTTCCTTAAGCTCAAGTGACAGGAATAACTGAAGAAAGTATGATTTCAACAGTAAAATTCTGCAGACTACTTTAAAACAAATATGCATTTCGGTGCATGGAGTTAAATTATGGAATAGTTTGGATGAGGATTTGCTTTAAACCAATTCAATACTTCAGAGATACTACAATACTTTAGAAGATATAAAAAAAAAATATATATATATATATATTTCAGTTAGAGTGCAACATCTCCCTCCTGCCATCTTCCAGCAGTGACGTCACGGTGCGGTAAGCCTAGCGCCATTCTCCCCGCTTTACAAGCTAAATCAATGGGAACTACTAGACACATCTGCAATCAACAACAATTATTGAAGATTTCCAGAGGACTTCACCATTGAAATTCACCAGAGCTATAGTGAAACTGACAATGCCCACGTGCATGGCAGCTGGATGCTGGAATACATCGGGAACAGGTCATTACAAGTCTCCAGTAAAGCACATTCGAATGAAATTACTCTTAATTAAAAACACTGATCATTTATTGAACAGTACTTTCAGCAGCTTGAATTCTGAACATGACCAGACTTTTCCTATAAAATAAGTTTTTTCTTATTTTATATGTAATTGTCTTTTTCCTCACTTACCTCCTCAATTCAAGAAAAAAATCTATTTTTTGCAGTGATGTCTCTACGGACTTATTTTGCTTAATAAAAGTTCATAAACTGTTGTTAATTTTGCAGCATTTCTTGATTAAGCCTCTTCCATTCAGGCATGGCCTATCTTGACTTACTTCAGCTTCCTGCCACACAGCTGCTAGATTAACTGGGGATTATATGCTGACTTTAAGAGTGTGTGGGCAGGCTGCGTTTAGTCTCTTTGTTATTACTATGATGAAATGAAGACTAGCATGAGGAAAGCTCACAGACTGTGAAGATTAGCTATACTAAGACTGTCAAAGAAAACATTATAAACATGTGATAAATGTTTAAAGCAGCACTATTAATATACCCCCTTTGATGTTAATCTAGGTGTTTATGAGATGATTGAGACGTCTCTGGCTGGAAAACCACACATGCATGAGACAAACTGCTTTACGGCAGCCCACTGTAAGATCACCAGCATTAATAACCGCATGACCCATGCTGCACTACCTATGGTAGATCATATAACACGTTTAGATTCTAAAGGTTTATATCATGGAGGAGCCGTTAAAAAAGAGGCAAAGAAATTTTTTTTGACAGAAGCGGAGAAAATGTGAATCAGATCGCAAAAGGGCTAGAAAAAGAGTGACTTTGGGCAAGACACTTAGGCTGTGTTTGAATTCATGGGCTGTGTCTTCCAAGAACCCAGCCTACCTGGACTGGATCCTTCGAAGTTCGTGAAAATAAGGAGACCGGAAGAGTTTTGGCTGAGGATTCAACTGTGACGGTTGAAAAGAATGTATACCGAACTTACCAAACTGTTTCTTTTTAATGTTTTTCTTCTTTTTTTATTGTAAAGTGAACAAAGACTACACTAAGAGAATCCAGAGTGCAATAAAGATTCCAACCACCGGTAGCATGAACAAATAAAAGCAAACATAATGATAGAAACCTTAGTCAGTTAAATAACATGCTGCTGTCATTCTGCACATCTCTGATGTTGCTGCTGTTTTTCAAATCTCCATTACTGTAAAAATGTAAATAGCTGGATATTGGTTATTTATTCTCTAGGTGCACAGTTTGATATTGTTAGAATCTTTACACTGTTTTATCGCTTATCTTATAACTGCTTTTCACTATTATCTTATTATAAATTTTTCTAATGTCCATATTTGTGTGACCATTTTTTTCTATACTCTTTTTGCTGATCTTAACACCAGAATTTCCCCATTGTGGGACAATAAAGGGATTTTCTATTCTAATCTATTCTATAAAAGGGATAGGAAGAATAAGTAAATCTAAACAGTGTATGTATAAAAATATATCTACAAAATCTCTTATATTCACCAACAAAAAAATACTTAGTTAAGCATATTGTGCAAAACAGCAATAAAAAAATTAAACTTCTATCAGATTTTGTTGGGATCTGGAGCTGTACCACCTTCCTCCAGCAGAGTCCGCCGTGGGTCTCCTGGAGCTGGAGTCTTCCAGCATACCTGAGACGTATCTACTCATCAGGAGACCTGCCCTTTATAACCAGCTGCCAGACCTTGCTTCGACGCCGCAGTGTTGACCTTAGTTTGGAAACCTGTCTCTAGCCTGAAGCTCTGGGTGAGCTTAACCTGCCAATCTGCCCTGGAGAGCCTAACCTGAAGATTCCTATGTGGATTCCCCTGCTGCTCTTAGTTAAGAGCTGGAAACTCTGATCAAGGTCTGCCATTAAAGTCAGAAGCAAGACGCTGCAGCTGCTCTTGAACTCTGCTGAACAAACAGTCTCTGGACCCAACGGTTCCCTCTCTCTCTAAGAGAAGCCTGGACTCAGTCAAGGTATTATCCTGAATTATCAAAGACTCATACTCATCTGCCTGCCTTCTGATCAAACTATCTTCTCAGCAGACTTCAGTGAACCAGCCTGGACCAGTTCCTGACCCATTACATTATCTTGTGATTGTGATACATTCAATAAACCTTGTTAAACTTTTACCCAGCCTCCGTTGTGTTCTGCATGTGGGCTAAGAACCTTAAACCCATCATGACAGATTTATAGTCCCCACCCTGCAGATATATTAGAATCTGTCCTTAAATTACAGCCAAACCCATTTACACAGTAACAGATAAAAACCTTTAGATAAACCAAACATTACCGCCACATATCTGACTCTATAACCATTAAAACAACTATTTTCATTCATATCAGACGTAACTATTTACATTCTTGTATTATATTAAACTGAACTTCCAATATTCACCACTGACAGCTGATTGCATCGAGTCATTGACTCTTCAGCAATCCCTCACACTAAGCATGCTTGCAGCGACAGTGGAGAGGAAAAACTCCCTTTTAACAGGAAGAAACCTCCAGCAGAACCAGGCTCAGTGTGAGCGGCCGTCTGCTGAGGCCCACGGGGGTTCAAGGAGACAGAAGCAGACATAGAAAAAGAAGCATAGATACAAAAGGCAACTGTCAACCAGCTCCACAGGCGGCCCCGTCCAGGAAACACACAGCCAGGCAGACGAGCTCCGAGCCAGCTCCCATGTCAGAGGATGAAGAGAGCACATCCAGTTAGTCACAGTCAGAGAAACAGGACTACACTGGAAAACAGGCCAAGCTCCAACATCTAGAAACAAAGGCGTTGATGGCAGCAGCGCAGCTAATATTTCATTTTTATTACATGGTTGTACTTGCCAAACAAGTTTGCATCAGTTTTCTCATTAAGCTCTCAAGGCCTCTTGTTGCTACCTTAAAGTTGTCTGGAAGCTGGTGTCAAATCGCCAGGGTCATTTAACTTGGTAGCGTCCGGAAGGTAGTCTGTTCAAAGCTTTGCAGAATACCTGAGTCCTCTGGGCTTTCTGACAGTTTGCTTATAATACCAAGGGACTCCACCTCCCATAATGCATGAACCTGCTTAGAGAGCTGGGTTTCTTCAGTCACACAAATGCATACATATAGTGTCAATAACACTGGATGTAGTCCCTGTATAGCCTATTCAAAAAGGCTTTCAGCTGGTGAATTTGTGACCATTTGAATGTTTCCAGTAACAGCCAGCTAGTAGCAGCCTGCTCCTATTAGCACCTGCGACTCTTGTTCATTACCTTCCTCTAGTGGAAAATCTGCAAGTTGCAGCCCTCTTTTTTTACCTCTTGTTGAATGGGCTCACTGTGGACCCTTTTCACAGCAGTACACACCTCAGGAGTCTCTATAGCTTTCCGTTCAATTTTCCACATATTCTCAAACTCAACCTTACAGCATTGCACAGCATCAGGTTATCTTCCTTTTTTTTATTAACTGTTTGGGGCAATACTGTATTCAAATTTTAGAGAGCTTGTGTTTGGTTTTACTTTGTACCATGTTTTTTTTATTTTCTCCCACACTGTTTACATTTGATCACTGCTGCACTTTAAGAAATGGAAATGTCATGACAGCTGTACAAAACGAAATTTCATTTTGTTTAAATTAGTCTACATACCTGGGCGGATGTATAAGGAGTGTGCAGAACAGCTTAAAGTGTTTTATTTCCATTACTTCCATTAAGCCATTTATTTCCACCTCTCCTTTAACAGCCACTCACTTTTTCAAATCCAGTTTTCCTTCATGTGCAGCTGGAAATTTAAAACCAAAGGACAGGCTTTGGACCGGCGTCACTTCTGCAGCTTCTCTCCAATTGACCAAGTTCAGTAGCTGCTGGTTGCTGTCTGCTTGGTTAGTAACAACAGCCAACTTCTATCCTATTCTTGCTAATGAACTTAGAAGGTTACGGATTTGACAGAAAAGTTAGAGTAGAACAGTTAGAAGCAGATATTGTATTTGGTCGGGTTATTATATTGTTCTGTTGATGGAGTAATTCCAAAAATTTGTCAGTTTCAGCAAAGTTTCTTCAATGAGCCCCTCTGTTTTTACATTTCAAGCTTCACATTAAGGAAAAACAGGAGGTGGAAAAACAATTTGCAGGCAAAATAAGAGAATAAATGGCTTTGTTGAAAAAATGCTGCAGGGATACACTAGATTAAATAATAATAAAATAAAAGATAAAAACAAACTAAAATAATTAGACAATAATATATAGTAAGAAAAACATGTTTTAGATATATTTGGTCTATGACTAATAAATAAATAAATGGTAAGGAAAAATAAAACAGCAATACCTTTACTTGTATGGACAAAATACAGCATTCTGGTAAAAAAAAAAAAAAAAAAAAAACAAAAAAAAAAAAAAAAAAAAACATGACTGAATATTCATGTTTAAAGCATCCAAAGAACACCATACCTACAGTGAAGCATGGGGGTGGAAACATCATGCTTTGGGGCTGTTTTTCTGCTAAGGGACCAGGACGACTGATCTGTGTGAAGGAAAGAATGAATGGGGCCATGTATCGTCCCCATTCGTTTAAAGAAAGAATAAGAATAAAAACGAAGAAACAAAATAGAACTATAGAATAAAACAAATATGTCTCTAAATATTATCAGTTCATTGCATTTAGTATAATTTCAAGCTATAATTTTGCCAATTTATTGTTTTTCTGAATCTGTATATTACACTATATTATATTTATCAATCTTTTCTTTCTTCATATATTTCTAATTATATATTTTTCTTCATATATATTTGGGTCGGGCAGTCTGGACATCTCTGCTTAGACTGCTGCCTCCACAACGCAGGATGGATAAAGTGGGAGAAAATGGATGGATGGATGGATGGATGGATGGATGGATGGATGGATGGATGGATGGATGGATGGAAGGATGGATGGATGATGGATGGAGGGAGGGATTGATGGATGTCCTCCAGTTTTGCAGGAGCTCTTCTGACGTTGTTCTACGTGTCAGAGGACATAAGGACCCCGCCTCTGGTTTTTACCTTTGTTATACCTTTTTGTTTTACATATACAATCCAAATCTGGTCTCATTTTAAATCATCGCAATCATATTCCTCCCTTTTTTAACCAGCATTGTTATTTTTATTCCAAAACGAATTTAAAGTTTATAGCTTTGTGTCAATTGCAAAATGACAAAGAGTTTTAATATAAAGCGTTTTGCTTTATCACTGAGCTCATAACTAACAGTCCTAATCACAAACAGTTACAAACAACTTTAAAGTTGTACAGAAAAAGCCCTTGTTTCAAGCCAGATGTCCGCATGTTTTCCTGCTGGATCACCAGCCCTCCTGACTCCTGGGAACTGACCTCTGCAGGGGTCAAAGGCCAGCCCCCAGCCTACCGCTGTTGATGAATGGCATCCTGAAAAGAGTCTGGATATGTAGAGGGATTGGGAAATAGAGTGAGCTTTTATGTGAGGCTCTGTGAGCTTGTTTCACTCTGGTTGACAATGTGTAGATTTAAGAGCAATGAGCACAAATAGAAACCTTTTTGCCTGTGGGTGTGGGGTATGTGTGTGTGACTCACTATTATGTCTAATCTGAAATAGTCTTCTAATAATTTGATTAGAAAAATGAGAATTAGATTATAGGACAGCAGCAGTTCCCGTGTATAAATGGGCCACACATGGAGCCAGAACCCCCCCACCAAGACCACCACCACACACACATACGTACCAGCTTGGAGTATCTAGATCAGACTTTCTTTGCAGGGGTTGATTTTTCTATGGAGGTCAAAGTTCATGTAGGTGGTTGATGTTTAGGTGTGTATAAAAAACTATTTATATTATTATTTGAAAAATTAAAATGTTCACTCTGGTGTTAATTATATATTATAACTAGCAGCTGATTAGCTCACATGGCATCTCACCCGTCCTGCAAACAGGAAGCCAGTTTGTATCCCAGCTGTGGTAATGAGCTGCCAGTATCGGTCCTTAGGCAAGACCCTTCATGCTAATGCCTGCTTTGGTGATTGGGGCATTGTGCTTGGAATCCTTAGGTTCTGAGTTCAAGCCCCACTCCCTCAGACTGCCACTCTGGGTCCCTGAGCAAGACCCTTAACCCTGTACAATGCCCAGCCCACTGCTGGGTTAAATGCAAAGGGGTAATTTTATTGCTCTGTAGTTGTGACAGTGTCATGACAATAAAACGCTGTAAAATGCTCAAAATACTTGCAGAGTAAGTTCTGGTCCCTTACAGTATGCGATTCTTTCAATCATTGCACGCAGCTACAGCTCACACTGTACAGCTGTGTGACGAAACCCTGCAGTTTCATCATACAGTGTGAGCTAAAAGCTCATGATCTATGTTCTCACACAGTACGGCCCAACGCTCTAAAGCGATTTACCTGCTTACCCTGTACGTCTAAAAACCACGTTGGACTCAGCTCTGCAGTGAGACTTGTCTATCCAGAAGCCAAAGCTTACTACAGTGAAATGTGCTGCCTTTGCAATTTGTGGAATTTTGTGCTGAAAGCCCTAAAAAAAAAGTAAACGATGTATTTGGTCAAAAACATGGTCTGTCAATTTTACAGAAAGAACTCCATTTCACTCGCACTCATGTTTTCATCTGAGAAGAAGAAGAAGAATCCTTGTTTGCACACTGAAATATTTGCCAACGACCACCTTACGACGGCCGATTGAATTTCAAACATGTTTGATTTTCTCCTAACCTTACGGTTCCTGATGGGGAAGTGATCGTGAGAGGCTGATCGCCCTTCGTTTTACCCCCTTTGAACGACGCCTTGCAAAAACAGAGGTAAACTGGACTCACATTTGCGGAGAAAGGTTTCTTCCCAGTATCCAGTCGGTGTGGGTTTTTCCAGAGATAGAGTGGCTTGTTGGAGGGCGGACAGGTTTTGGTTTGGTTGTTTCCTGAGGAGCAATGGAGCGGACTGCCACTTAGATTTCCAGGAGTACTTGAACTGGACGTGTGGAGATAAATCCCCTGCTCAGTGTGAAGCTCAAACAAATCCTTCCAGGGGGGAGAGGGCCAATAATCCAGTATGCAGGATGACTTCCTGCCAAAAGGCAAAACACAAAAACAACTTTAGAACTCACAGAAATCAAAGACTCAGACTCAGCTAAACCCAGCTAGGCTAGAGTACCCAAAACTGGCAAACACTCTGGCATCGAAGTAGTGACAGTCTGCCGCTCAAATACTCCCCAGTGATCAGCCAACCAGCCGCAGGTGTGCAGGAGGATCAACGAGGACAGGGCACCACCTGGTGGTGGAGGGAGAGAAAAACACCACAACACAACCCACACAGACTGGATTCCTAACATTAATGACCTATGAAAGACTGATTTAAGACATTTTAATATCAATTAAGGCCTTGACTTTGTATTGAAGTGAATTGATCTGCGGGAACCCTGTGGTAGGAGTTTTTGCAAGATCATTTTTTGTTGGAGAAAATAAATGGTTGGTAAATGTTTAGTTGAGAAACAGACACATAAAAACAGCAAGAAAAGACACCAATTAACCATTAGTGGGAGGAAGCCAGAGTACTCAAGGAAAATGCACTCTATCCAGAAAGACCATAAGCCAGGATCAAACCCAAGAGCTTCTAACGGCAAAGCATCAGTGCTACAAACCGTAACATTTACTCCCCTATAAAGGTTGTGATAATAAATATTTATTTGAATTCTGGATAGCCTGAATGACTTAAGGGAGCAGGACGATTTCTTGTGAAGCTGGTGATCTGAGTGTGTTTGTGTGGGGCCGCATGGGTGGGTGGGGGGTGCTGTATTTGTACCTGTGGCTGAGCAAAAACTAATTTTTGGTTTTACTCTTAAAGTGAGGATATGAGGATGAAAGTCCTTATGTTATGGACTATGGGATACATTTGAATTAAGTTTCAGTGAAGGATTAGCATCAGGGTTAGGCTGTACAAAGGATTAAAAAAAATAAATGCAAACTAATGCAATGTCCTCAGTAAGTATTAAAAACATGGATGTGTTTGTGCTTTAGCATTTAGAAATAAACTGACAATGAATGGAGGTCAATGATAGAAAGATGTAATATGTGTGTCCGTGAGTGTGTGTGGGTGTGTGTGTGTTTGTACTGCAAACAAAGGACAAAAAAACAGAAATTTCCACCGCAGAGTCATGCAGTGTTTTTTCTCCACCAAGAAAATAGATATCATTAGTTAGCTGTTACATGCACACATATCCAATAGATATCATTAGCTAGCTGTTTAGTATTCATAGCCATCCACTCCACCACTTCTGCACTCACACATAGAGCCAGAAATTAGCCAGCAGCACCTGACACTCCATCATGATGTCACAGCGGGGTTTAGATGTGTAGAAGTCCATTTGTGTGTTTTCCCATTGTGTTTTGTGTGTGTGTGAATGAGGTGCATGTGTGTAGGCATAAGACATTAGAGACTGGGAGGAACAAGAGGCCTCCAGCCATTAGCTACCTAACGCACCCACAGCGTCCTGAGGAGACAGGCACAGCAAGACGAAGAAAGAAAGATGAAGCACAAGAAAAACAGGATAAATGGACATTTATATCACAGCATAAAGAGCTAGAGTGGTATGCAAAATATTAGGTTTGAATTAAGTTTGGACAAGACTCCAGTTTTTAATCCATAAATATCGTAATTAAGATAAGAGCGCAGAGATAACATTGAATCCTGAAGTAAAAATGTTGATCATGGACATAGTGGTTGGTTTGTCATTGCCTTGTTTTTTTTCTTATTAACCAACCTTCTAAAACATGCATGATAGTATAAAAGTAATGCTAATTACAAATCACTATGATATGATTCATAATATTAATATGTCACTGTTTTCTCATGGTCCTTTTTACACAGCTAATGTAATACACACACAGATGCAAAATCCTACTCTGATAACAGCTTTAAAAATATACTAGTTTTATGTTATGAAAATGAAGTTTAAATGTGACAGACAGGTACAAATACTGGGAAAAATAGGCTTTGTTCAATTCAGTTTATTTATACAGCTCCAATTCCTACCACATGTCAACTCAAGGCTCTTTACAGACACAATAAAATCAGATGATGTACACAGATTAGTTACCAGTTTACTATCTAAGGAAACCCAGCTGATTGCATTCAGTCATTAGTTGAATTTCCATTACAAATCAGCGCAACTGATCGAAACAGAAGAATGTAATAGCTGAACCACCACTATCACATCTGGAAGAACTTATACTTCGGCACCTGGAGGGGAGGAAGAGATTTCTTTGTTTTATACAGCTTTGATGTCACATGATAAAGAGTCCACTGTTGACAGGCTAGGGGCATGGGGATGGATATTCAGGTAGACAGACAAAGATTGGGAAAAAGCATGTATAAAGCCCCCAAAAAATCTATCAACACTATGAAATATTACAGTACAATAACAGAACATACATTACCCTGGTCTCCTGATGTGCCACACACATGCATTATATGTTTGGAAGGAAAGGGTACTCTATATAACTGCGTATGGGAGTCAACTTTAATTGATTTTGGACTCCTGTAGGCGAGAAGGATGATAGCTCTGTCCTGGAGAAAAATGGCGGTGCCCTCGATACATATGTTGATAAAGCAGATGGCATCCTGTACTATGTTTGCAAGGCTGACTTACATAGCCAGAGGAAGGACTGCAGAGTTTGAGACTGTATGGAATCCTTTAAAGTCGTAGGGAAATCATCTTTAAATCATGTCTAATCATTCTGGCTTAGACATGTATATAAATGTACTATTTATTAGACGATGTCTCAAAATTTAGAACATTTCTGTTTAAAAGAAAAAATCCTGTCTTAAAATCTGTTTTGTTTTTCATTATCTTCTTCAGGCCAGTTTGTTATACATCAGTCTGAACACCTAAATTCGGCCAATCATATATCAACGGTCATCTGTCAATCAAATATTTTTGGTCATAGCATCTTGATTCATATGTCCGAGCTAATATGGTTGAAATAAGTAATCGGAATAATGTCCTTTCCCATTGAGTTGCGTCCCAGTGTTCACGGGGATGGACGTCTGTGTCTTCGGCAGGCGTAGAGCTAACAGAACTGGCAGCGTTGCGAGGCAAGGGCTCAAACATGTACGGCTGGAAGCCTTCTACACCAAACCAAGCTTCTGCCGCCCTGGCGTCCTCTTCCACAACATCTTCGTCCCCGCTTTCCTCCTCTAAATAAAAAATGGATGACGGAGGAGACTCATCCATGAACTCGGTCCTCCAGGCCCGCTGTCCTGCAGGTTTTAGAGGTGTCCCTGCTTTAGCACAGCTGATTATAATGATTGCAGTAGACCAAAAGCCTGTTAATCAGCTATCAATTAAAATCAGCTGTGCTGGAGCAGGAAACCTCTAAAACCTTCAGGACAGCTGCCCTCGAGGACCGAGATTGGGGATGCCTGCCGTAGGAGACTCATCCATGACCTTCGACACTAAACTCTCCTCCTCTTGCATGTTTCCGCTTTCCATTGCGTTCCTTGACAGCTTCGTTTCTAAGTCACCAATTTAGTGCTACTTGGTCCCAATGGAATTTCCCATTTGGAACTTACTAGCACTAAGTTGCTAACTGGTTAGCAAGATGCTTCTGACCAACCGCCCACAATCAAACTTGCTTGCGGACCTTCCGCCACAACAATCCCGCCCCCTCGACAAACAACCAATCACATTCACTTTATTCACTCGTGTAAATTTGGCACCACTCGGAAGAATTTGGAAATGCAATGATTGGAACGGCCACTTCCCTACGACTTTAATAGAGTTTTATCTTAAGTTTTTAACCTGTCAAGTTTTTTTTAGGTTTTTAACATTTATATTTTTCCAAGCAAACAACAGTTTAAAGCAAAGTTTAGTTTGAAAAGAATGAGCAGGAAGGATTGAAAAGCATGTTAACACGGTAATGTAGGCTTGAGTTCATTATCTGACGCATGCATATACACACCAGGAACCTGGAAACTTAAAAAATACTGAATTACAAAAAACATTTAGAAAACAAACGTGTTGATTGATATGTTTGATTGATATATATACAAAACTGATACATGTTTGATTGATATATATACAAAACTGAATATTAGGTATTATATTTGTCAAATATTATACTGGGCAAGTAAAAATTGCTTCTGGGCAAATGAAATGTGAAAGTCACCTGCCCTTTGGGCAAGTGGTAAAAATTCTTAACGTAACCCCTGTACCGCACAACAAAATCCCACATGCGCGAGAAACCCAACAGACAAAACTCTTCTGTAAGCCTCTTCCTGTTTGGGCCTTGCAAAAAATAAAAAAACAAACCTCGAAAATGTAAAAAATTTAGGCTACTTACAAAGGCAGGTCATACAGTTCAAACAGATATATTAGCATAAATATGTACAGATATTTACAAACTAACACTCGATCCTGACATTTGGCTGAGTCATGACCAGGAAATCAGTAAGGTCTAATGAGGACATTGTTGATATGATTTTAACCATCGCCGGTAGCATTGACCAATCCCATGACATCACCATTTGGAGTGCTGCAACATGGAGGCACTCTAGTGAAAAAATTAGAAAACAATGCTTAGTTTTTTCTTTTACATTTATATTTTTGAATAATAATTATCTATAAAAGTAATACTTGAATTAAGTTGGTTTGGTTAACAGTTTCATTTCCACTTTAACACAAGCATGAGTTTAATTTAAAGCAAAAGTTCGCTCATATTCAGAAAGTATGAAATTAAATATGAAATGATTCCATTCTGTTCAATAAATGATCAGTGTTTTTAATTCAGAGTAATTTTCATGTGAATGTGCTTTACTGGAGGCATCCATGTTTGTCAAAGAACACTACTGCCACCTACTGGTTAGTGACATTGTCACGGTGCGGTATCGGCTGTTGATCAAGTCCCAGTGCTGTATCTGGTGTTTGTCACAACGCGCTATTATCCAAGTCATCTTGAAAACATTCTTCTTCCAAATGTTGGCTACATATTACGGGTTTTTTCTCTGGCCAGAAGTTCGATGGCAAATCCTCCCTCTTCAAGTTGGCGATCCAACGACCAACCCGTCCGTGGAGGATCAGGAATCAGAAAGGTGGAATAACTCTATTTTCCACTTTTACCCGATGTATTCCAGCATCCAGCTGCCATGCACGTGGGCATTGTCAGTTTCACTATAGCTCTGGTGAATTTCAATGGTGAAGTCCTCTGGAAATCTTCAATAATTGTTGTTGATTACAGATGTGTCTAGTAGTTCCCATTGATTTAGCTTGTAAAGCGGGGAGAATGGCGCTAGGCTTACCGCACCGTGACGTCACTGCTGGAAGATGGCAGGAGGGAGGGGTTACTATATTTGGGTAAAATTAAAAATCACAGCGAACGTACTAGTTTTAGGTATAAATAATGATCCATTGGTTATTCCTTGCTGACCTGACTTTTCCTTTAAGGAGCTTTTCCTTTAAGGTGTGAACCGCCTGCCATCCTGTGTCCTTATGGCTGCCCTCTCTTCACTGAATTACCTTTGGCTTATGACTCTGGTCCCTACCTGGTCTGCCTTTGTCCACTTCCAAACTCTTCAGTCTGCCACCCCCGTGTTCAGCCTCCATCTAACTGAATTTCCCTGCAGGGATTACCGTATTTTCACGACCATAAGGAGCCCCGTACTAAAAGGCGCAGTCTCAGTTATGTGTGCCATTACTGTATTTAACACACACATATGGCGCACCGGATTATAGGGCGCGGGTTTTATATACCGGTACATGTCTTCTACTACGTTTAAATACCTCTACTGCGTATTTAAAAATAGAGCGGGAGCAAAACTGAGTATGACTGTGCTTTATTCATGTATTTATTACAAAGTATTAATCAAACCTGGGAGCTGGCCGTGAGACAGACACATCGCTGATGACACAGAGCGCTGTGATCACTCCTCTGAAACAGTTTATTGACGCATAAATTAACTTAAAATGCAGAAATCTGCCAGCAGAATATGGTCACTTTTATTATCCTGGTGACTGCAGTTTGGATTATTTAGATGAAAAACACCTACCAGCCGCCGCGGTGAACTGCGAGGAGGCGACCCGGCCAGAGGCTGCTGTTGAATGGGATTCCTACTGACAGCGCACCGCTGGTATGTGGGGGTCTGAGCGACTCTGATAGAACTAATAACAGTTTTCAGGTGGACTTTCTCACTTAAAAACATACTAAAACTACTTTATTCCCACTGATCACAGCAAATATAGCTGCAAAGCAAAGAAAGGATAGAGTAGCTCCGCTCAACGCGCGTCAGACACACTTTTGCACCGCGCAGCCAGAGCAGCAAAGCTGCTTCAGCCGCGCGTCAGAACTAACTGGTACAAGCAGCAAATATGAAGCAGCAGACGTGTGAAAGCAGCCTTACTTTGAACGGCCGGTTCACACCGATGTCGAGCGGTTGAAGTTCCTTTGTCAGACAGCGAGCACAGTGTTCATTCGTTTCACCATGTTTTTCACATCGGCTGTGAGATGGGCACGCATGGAGTCACAGATTAACAGTGATGGTGATGAGTGGAAAAAACCACCTGGTCTCCTTACATTCACCTCCCTCAGCCACTCTTTTGTGGTAATGTGGCCTTTTTGTCAAGTTTATTGCATGTTGTTTCCTAATTTTGGATTTTCTTTATTTACTTGCTGTTTTCATTTTTGTGTGTTGCATGTGTTTTTTCTGATTTTGTTTGGAGGTCACATTACCACTCACACCTGGACACGCCCACAGCAGTGGCACAGGTGTTCCCTATCAGCCAAGCAGCGGACACTGATAAAAAGGCAGCTGTTTGGTTGGAGGAGAGAGACACTGGACATGGGAAGACAGAGACCGGACATGGAAAGCCGAAGCCGGACTTTGAGAAGGGTCTAACAGAGTGGGTGAGGGAGAAGCAGCAGGAGATTTCTAGAGACCGGTTGCCGCAGGTGCACTGGAGCGGGCGTACTGGAGCAAGGCGCTGAGCCGCCCTGGAGCGGGGAAGACAGGATGGAGACCGGCGCAATGGAGAGCGGCGCACTGGTGAGCGGCACAATGGAGACCGGCGCACTGGTGAGCGGCACAATGGAGACCGGCGCAGTAGTGAGCGGCACAATGGAGACCGGCGCACTGGTGAGCGGCGCAATGGAAAGCGGTGCAATGGAGGGCGGCGCAATGGAGAGCGGCAAATGGAGAGCGGCGCAATGGTGAGCGGCACAATGGAGAGCGGCGCAATGGAGAGCGGCGCACTGGAGAGCGGCGCAATGGAGAGCGGCACACTGCTGAGCGGCACAATGGAGACCGGCGCAATGGAGAGCGGCACAATGGAGACCGGCGCAATGGAGGGCGGCACAATAGAGACCGGCGCAATGGAGGGCGCCGCAATGGAGAGCGGCACACTGGTGAGTGGCGCAATGGAGAGCGGCGCAATGGAGGGCGGCGCAATGGAGAGCGGCACAATGGAGAGCGGCGCAATGGTGAGTGGCGCAATGGAGAGCTGCGCACTGGTGAGCGGCGCAATGGAGAGCGGCGCAATGGAGAGTGGCGTAATGGAGAGCGGCACAATGGAGACCGGCGCAATGGAGGGCGGCGCAATGGAGAGCGGCGCAATGGAGAGCGGCACAATGGAGACGGGCGCAATGGAGGGCGGCGCAATGGAGGGCGGCGCAATGGAGAGCGGCGCAATGGAGAGCGGCACAATGGAGACGGGCGCAAAGGAGGGCGGCGCAATGGAGGGCGGCGCAATGGAGAGCTGCGCACTGGTGAGCGGCACAATGGAGAGCGGCGCAATGGAGGGCGGCGCAATGGAGACCGGCGCACTGGTGAGCGGCGCAATGGAGACCGGCGCAATGGAGGGCGGCGCAATGGAGACCGGCGCAATGGAGAGCGGCGCAATGGAGACCGGCATAATAGAGAGCGGCGCAATGGAGGGCGGCGCAATGGAGAGCGGCGCACTGGTGAGCGGCGCACTGGTGAGCGGCGCACTGGTGAGCGGCGCAATGGAGAGCGGCGCAATGGAGAGCGGCACAATGGAGGGCGGCGCAATGGAGACCGGCACAGTGGAGGGCGGCGCAATGGAGAGCTGCGCACTGGTGAGCGGCGCAATGGAGAGCGGTGCAATGGAGAGTGGAGTAATGGAGAGCGGCACAATGGAGACCGGCGCAATGGAGGGCGGCGCAATGGAGAGCGGCGCAATGGAGAGCAGCACAATGGAGACGGGCGCACTGGTGAGCGGCACAATGGAGAGCGGCGCAATGGAGAGCGGCGCAATGGAGAGCGGCGCACTGGAGAGCGGCGCAATGGAGGGCGGCGCAATGGAGACCGGTGCAATGGAGGGCGGCGCAATGGAGAGCTGCGCACTGGTGAGCGGCGCAATGGAGGGCGGCGCAATGGAGACCGGCGCACTGGTGAGTGGCGCAATGGAGAGCGGCGCAATGGAGACCGGCGCAATGGAGACCGGCGCAATGGAGACCGGCGCAATGGAGACCTGCACAATGGAGAGCGGCGCAATGGAGGGCGGCGCAATGGAGAGCGGCGCACTGGTGAGCGGCGCAATGGAGAGCGGCGCAATGGAGAGCGGCACAATGGAGGGCGGCGCAATGGAGACCGGCGCACTGGTGAGCGGCGCAATGGAGAGTGGCGTAATGGAGAGCGGCACAATGGAGACCGGCGCAATGGAGGGCGGCGCAATGGAGAGCGGCGCAATGGAGAGCGGCACAATGGAGACGGGCGCAATGGAGGGCGGCGCAATGGAGGGCGGCGCAATGGAGGGCGGCGCAATGGAGACCGGCGCACTGGTGAGCGGCGCAATGGAGACCGGTGCAATGGAGAGCTGCGCACTGGTGAGCTGCGCACTGGTGAGCGGCGCAATGGAGAGTGGAGTAATGGAGAGCGGCACAATGGAGACCGGCGCAATGGAGGGCGGCGCAATGGAGGGCGGCGCAATGGAGGGTGGCGCAATGGAGACCGGCGCACTGGTGAGCGGCGCAATGGAGACCGGTGCAATGGAGAGCTGCGCACTGGTGAGCTGCGCACTGGTGAGCGGCGCAATGGAGGGCGGCGCAATGGAGACCGGCGCACTGGTGAGTGGCGCAATGGAGAGCGGCGCAATGGAGACCGGCGCAATGGAGACCGGCGCAATGGAGACCGGCGCAATGGAGAGCGGCGCAATGGAGACCTGCACAATGGAGAGCGGCGCAATGGAGGGCGGCGCAATGGAGAGCGGCGCACTGGTGAGCGGCGCAATGGAGAGCGGCGCAATGGAGAGCGGCACAATGGAGGGCGGCGCAATGGAGACCGGCGCACTGGTGAGCGGCGCAATGGAGAGCGGCGCAATGGAGAGTGGCGTAATGGAGAGCGGCACAATGGAGACCGGCGCAATGGAGGGCGGCGCAATGGAGAGCGGCGCAATGGAGAGCGGCACAATGGAGACGGGCGCAATGTAGGGCGGCGCAATGGAGGGCGGCGCAATGGAGGGCGGCGCAATGGAGAACGGCGCACTGGTGAGCGGCGCAATGGAGAGCGGCACAATGGAGACCGGCACAATGGAGACCGGCGCACTGGTGAGCGGCGCACTGGTGAGCGGCGCAATGGAGAGCGGCACAATGGAGACCGGCGCAATGGAGGGCGGCGCAATAGAGACCGGCGCAATGGAGGGCGCCGCAATGGAGAGCGGCGCACTGGTGAGCGGCGCAATGGAGAGCGGCGCAATGGAGAGCGGCACAATGGAGACCGGCGCACTGGTGAGCGGCGCAATGGAGCGTGGCGCAATGGAGCGTGGCGCAATGGAGACCGGCGCACTGGTGAGCGGCGCAATGGAGAGCGGCGCAATGGAGAGCGGCACAATGGAGACCGGGGCAATGGAGGGCGGCGCAGAGGCACGCTGGCGAGAGGACCGCGTGTTGGAGGTGACCTCACTGGTGCCAGCTCTGCTGGCGAGGCCCACACGCTGGGGAGGAGGGTGCGTTGGAGAGAGGACTGCGCCCTCCATCGTGCCAGCTAGAGCGCATGTTATGACAGACTATTCCATTGGCTCTGCTGCTCCTGATGCCCTGCATTTTTATCTTTCTTTTTTAATCCCTTCCTTTTAACTTATTTTATTTGGCAAACCCTTTTAGCGGGCTCCTCTTTTAAATAAATTATTGAACTTTTAAATCTAATAAAAGTTTTAAAGCTCTGCTCACAATCGCCGCAGTCTGTTTGGTTTTATGTTTTTTCTTTGTTTAGATGATCGCACCTCTCGGGTGCCACTCTTTCATCATCTCCTGAATGAGGAGATGAGGAGTTGTGCATAGAGCACATACCTGTTCTTTTATACACAATCCACGCCCACACTTCCCCCTTTAACGTTCTCATGGCGGTCTCAACAACGTCCGCAGTAACAACACACATAGGGCGCGCCGCACATTTTCAGGGAAAAAAAAGACGTTTATATGCGCCTTATAGTCGTGAAAATACTGTAATAAAGAAAAATTTAATAAGATCGTAATGAAACTGCATTTTGTTCCTGTCATCAGCCTATCACCAGCTTGTTCATCCTACTATCACTCTGTTCTGCTTACTTCTCCACTTCCGTCCATCATGTCCACATCTTTCAATAAACCTTTTAAGGTCAACCCTGTGTCCAGCTGGGTTACTGGGTTCTCCATCGGATTCGTAACACAAAATGTATGTGACTAAAGATCATTGCCTAACTATGCTATTTTTGTTTCATATATCCAGCTTCGAATATTCCCATAAACTATGCACCCATCCATCTTCTGCTGTGTATCTATTAGGGTCATGGGGACATGGTGCAGTCTCCAGACTCCTTATTTGTTATTTTGTCCTTAAAAGGCTCCTTATGTTTTTGTATCTTTTACTTTGTTTCTGACGATTGAATCTTAATATAAAAACTGATTTGACAGGAAGGATAAAGAGATGAAACAAAGTGAAAAGTAAAGATTTAAGGCTGTTTGCTTCTGCTAACTAGCATCCCATATCCTGATATTCATTGGCATGCATAAGTTTTATGGTAAAGATGTATTAGATAGAAACACGGACAACAGTGTGCATAGACACAGCTTGAGGGAGCCTATGAGATAAGATTCAAGACAGCTGCTGATGGGTCGAGGGTTTCACAATGTACTGCCTCAGGGTAAAGAGACTGTTGTGTGTATCTTAGCATATTTTAAAAGCTTAGTGTTATAAATTACTTATCTGCACCCATGCATGTCACTGTCTGAGTCTCTTTAGGGGTCTTGACCCCCATCAGTCTCACTCAGGACTCACTTAACAGAACCAGAGGGGGTCTCCAGCAACAAAACCTCAAATGTTCTGTGTAGCGGTGGATGTGTGTAGATGAGTGTTTCTTTGTAGTCAAATGTTCCAGAGCAAAAAATCCGAGGACAGCAATAATGATTTGTCACCTGATTGATACCCCTGGTACTAATACTTTGAAATGTACAAGTATGAATCATAAATTTACTCATATGAGTCTACAACCCCTAGTGAGCAGTTCCACTCCTGACCAGTTGGTGGTGATATTGCATCTGAAGGTTGTTTGCCAACAGGCATGCACATGGGCTCTGTTTGAAATCCTGGGACGCGTCCTTAGAAGGCCAGATTCGAAGGCCGATTACGTCATAGCGCGCGCCGAGGTCTGGTCGGATTCCAAGAGTCCTCGTTATGCGGCCTTAAAATGCGTCCTTCTTTTTGCCCGATTTGAAGGACTGGTCCGATGTATCCTCGGTATCCTTGGTTTACCCAGGATTCATTGCGAGACCAAGCAAGCCGGGATCAGAGGAAAGGTTACTTGGCGCCGAACAGTGGTGAAAATTGGAAGTTCAGTTTAATATAATCCAGTCAGTGAATAGTTCCGTCTGAGATGAATGAAAATAGTTGTTTTAATGGTTATAGAGTCAGATATGTGGCGGTAAGGTTTGGTTTATCTAAAGGTTTTTATCTGTTACTGTGTAAATGGGTTTGACTGGAATTTAAGGACAGATTCTAATATATTTGCAGGGTGGGGACTATAAATCTGATAGGAGTTTTATCTTTTTATTGCTGTTTTGCACAATTTGCTTAACTAAGTATTTTTTGTTTTTGAATATTAGAGATTTTGCAGATATATTTTTTTATAAATACATTGTTTAGATTTACTTATATCTTTCTACCCCTTTTATAGAATAGAATAGAAAATCCCTTTATTGTCCCACAATGGACAAATTTACAGTAGCAGAAAGATTATTGAAATGGTCACACAAATGTGGACCTTAGAAAAATGTATAAGAATAACATAATAGGGAAGAATTAAAATGTAAACAATAAAATACTGTAAAGTGTTTTAACAATATAAAACTGGAGAATTAATAACCAATATGCAGCTATGGACATTTTTACAGTAATGGATATTCGAAAATAGCAGCAACATCAGAGATGTGCAGAATGACAGCAGCAGGTTATTTAACTGACTAAGGTTTCTATCATTACATCTGATTTGTTCCTGCTCACGGTGGTTGGAACCTTTATTCTACTCTGGATTCTTGTGAGTGTAGTCTTTGTTCACTTTATAATAAAAAAATAAATAAATAAACAAACAGTTTTGAAAACTTCGGCATTCATTCTTTTCCTGCTTTGTGTGTCAACTGTCACAGTTGCTAAGCAACAGAGCTTACGTTGGTAAAACCCGCCGAAGGGTAGACCTGTTTGGATTTACAGCCAAAACTCTTCCGGTCTCCTTATTTTCACGGACTTCGAAGGATCCAGTCTAGGTAGACCGCGTCCTTGGAGGATGCAGCCCAGGTTTTCGAACAGAGCCCTGGACTGAAAATAACACTTCTGTTTTCATGTTCTTCTTTTTTTAATCCTGGTTGGTAAAGACAGAGGCGCTGCCAGGAATTTGCCCAAAAAAATAAAATAAAAATTATACAAGCTTTAAAACTGCCAAAAAATGCACTGAAGAGTATCATTTACATTTTTGATGTAACTTTTATCGAAAATTTGTATAAAAGAAAATTATCGTAAGGGGAAAAGTTAAATGTACATTAACTTTAAAACCTTACATTAAAAATCATCATCTCATATTTTCCTGTAAGGTTTCCACTTTAAGTTTATTAAAGGACAGAATATTTTTATGCTGGCCATGAGAACTTTTCACTCATGTATGTGTAGACCAGTGGCGGCTGGTGAAAAATATTTTTGGTGGGGCTGATATAGCCTAGTGTATGTCTCCAACTAATCCAGAATAAGAATTCAAATAAACAATTGGACAATACATACAATTTAACAGTAATGATTTAATTTACTATATAATAACAGTAACAGTGAAGATTTTGGTCACAATAACCATGACAGGAAATTTTCCTACCCTACAACAGGGATGTTCTTCTGGCAAATAGGTAGATAAATAAGGATCTCACCGAATTTGGTGGAAGCTGCACCTCGCTCATTACGTTCGCCATCGTCCCTCTAATTGTCTGCACCTGCACATTGGGTGCAGAAGCCTGTTGAAGGGCAGTATTTTCAGAGCCCCAAGACCATAAAATTCTGAGACGCTGATTGCCCATTAAATTATGAATAGTACATGATTGGCAGATTCTATGCACTTGTGGGGCAGTCTGATCAGCGCCCAAGACAGAGACGGTAGGAGTCTGTTTGTGGAAATCCACAAATGAATGATAGTAGGTTAGGAAATGTAGTTTATATAATTTGTTTTGCTTATAGGTACACACTCTAGAGAGTAAAACTGACATTTATGAGTTAATTTCTAAGAATATGTTTTACGTTTTCCTCTTCTTATCAGGGAGGGCGTTGCCCCAGCACCCCCTATGGGCCGGCAGCCACTGGTGTAGACAAAATATTTATTGCTGGTGTTGCTGTTTCCAGCTGCTCATGAGATTGATCAAGATTTACAGAAGTCTTTTAATGGATGTGATTTAATCTAAAAAAAAAAAAAAACTTTTTTTATTATTGACACAGATTTTTAATACTATATATTCAAGGGCCCTTGGACTCACATTTGTTACTTCAAGGCTGGACTATTGTAATTCTTTACTATCAGGAAGTCCACAAACTGTAGTTAAAAGCCTTCAGCTGATCCAAAATGCTGCAGCCAGAGTTCTGATGAAAATGAAAAAGAGAGATCATATCTCTCCTATCCTGGCTTCTCTTCATTGGCTTCCTGTTAAATCCAGAATTGAATTTAAAATCCTCCTTCTCACATATAAAGCCTTGAATGGCCAAGCTCCATCTGATATCAGAGATCTGATTGTTCCTTATGTTCCTAACAGAGCAATTCGCTCTCAATCTGCAGGTTTACTAGTGGTTCCTAGAATTTCTAAAAGTAGAATGGGAGGCAGATCTTTTAGTTATCAGGCTCCTCTCCTGTGGAACCAACTACCAGTTTTAGTCCGTGAGCCAGACACCCTGTCTACTTTTAAGGCTAGGTGTAAAACTTTCCTTTTTGATAAAGCTTATAGTTAGGGTGGCTCAGGTTATCCTGAGCTATCTCTATAGTTCTGCTGCTATAGGCTTAGACTGCTGGAGGACATAGGGACCCCTTTTTCATCATTCTGCTTCATTCTATCTCTATTCTCCCACTCTGCAGAATCTGTTAGTTCAATCTCTAACGTTCTGCTCTCTCTGCTTTTTCTCATAGTAGCTTCATCTGGTCTGTTCCTGTTTGGCTGTGACTCCATCCTGGAGAGAAATATCAGTTATGATGCTTCCATCAACACCTTTGTTTCTAGATGTTGGAGCTTGGCCTGTTTTCCAGTGTAGTCCTGTTTCTCTGACTGTGACTAACTGGATGTGCTCTCTTCATCCTCTGACATGGGAGCTGGCCCGGAGCTCGTCTGCCTGGCTGTGTGTTTCCTGGACGAGGCCGCCTGTGGAGCTGGTTGACAGTTGCCTTTTAAATTTCTCCTTCTTTCTGTATGTCTGCTTCTGTCTCCTTGAACCCCAGTCGGCCTCAGCAGATGGCCGCTCAAACTGAGCCTGGTTCTGCTGGAGGTTTCTTCTTATTAAAAAGAAGTTTTCTCCTCCACTGTCGTCAAAAACATGCTTAGTGTGAGGGATTGCTGAAGAGTCAATGTGTCGATGCAATCAGCTAGTTTTCCTTAGATAGAAAACTGAACCACTCTTACTGGATGATCTGGTTGAATTGTCTCTGTAAGGTGCCTTCAGTGCATCATGTGCGTTATGCATAAGTTTGGCTGTCGTTGGACAGAAGTCCTGGACTCATTATGAATACGCTATGTTTACACCCTGACTTGAAAAAATACATTGAAAGTTCAGCGCATGTCAGCGTTTTAGGAGATTCTGGGAAGTCAGGCTGGATAAATCAGCAAGGTGTGACAGGGCTCTTAGGGTGAGGTATCCATTGGTAATTGTTAGTTTTAGGGTAAGAGCACAGAAAGGGTTGAAAAGGCGTGAAAATCAAGGGAGTCGACACTTGGTCCTCGTGTGTGTGTGGGGAGGGGTATTTATATTCCAGCTGAGGGTGGGCATCTCTTTCTTATTTTATTGTGTATGTGTGTGTGTGTGTATTTGTAGGCTCATTTTGTCTATTTAGGACCTTTTCTTGTACATTAACTATCCTAATGAAGAAGGATGGGAGACCAAAGTCTAGCTCTAATGCAGCAAACAGCCATTTTTAAGTTCGGTGGTTTAAGTTTAGGTTAGAGTTTGGAATGTACTGTAATGGTCGGGGTTAGGCTAAGTTTCAGGGTTAGGCTGAAAGTCTTAAAATTGGTTGAAAAACTTCAAAACAGGTGGGTGCAAAGGGAATGAGAGAGGCAGCATGTCACAGTCTACATCCCACTCCCCCACCATGTCATATCCCATGTCAAGAGGCCCCTCCCCCTCAATAAAGAGAGCACCGTGTGAAGCGGGGTAGCTGCCTGCATATATCTTTATATGTGGCCCTGAATGACTGAATAACTCACCATATATAACAGTGGAAACATCAGTTTATCTCTGCAAGGATTATTCAGTTATATAGAAGCCTCAGACTTCAACAAAATTTATAACTGAACATTTACTTCCTTTAAATTCATGAATCTATGAATATGCAAATGATATCCATGTCTTTCTCTACCACCTGCTCACAGCTTTTTCACACCACATTAACCTGACTTCAAACAATTCATGCAACTGTGTAATATTAATCAGCTCAACCACGACGTGTGTGAAAAACAAAGAAAAATCACGTACGGTTGCCTGAAAGTTAAAAGTCTCCCAGTTATCATGTAGAAGACTTTATTTTTCTTCCATTCTTGTTGAACCTCTAGAAGCGCTTCCAGGAAGCTAACCACTCATTTAGCTCGACACCATTTTGAGCTGACTGCGATGACCTTTGACCTTTATTCAGGGGAAATATCTGAGCAGATCCACTTTGTTTCTCACATTTAAATGAAAACAAACATATTTTTTTCAAAGCCGATGTAAGTTTCACCTTTTAATGAACTAGTTTTATATGCAAGCAGATCCACCATCAGTCCTGCAGACAGAATCAGTGATTTACTGTTATTGGACATGTTAGCAGACAAAAACAAATGTCCCCCCCCCACTCACACACACACACACACACACACACACACACACACACACACACACACACACCGTTTTGTCGTCTTTTGTGCATCAGTGGGCGATCAAACTCCACCTCCCATTTGCTCTAATCATAAGGTCCAATCTGATTGGTGGATCCTCCGTTTTCTGAAGCCGGATTGGTTCCTTCCTTTCTCTCTCTCTTCCCATGTGACTTTCTCTCCGCTCCACCTCGCTCTGCCCTCCCCTCTCACCACACACCCTGCCTCCACATAGATTTCTATCCAATCATTATTACGGCTATCAATCAGCTCTGACAGAAGGTCAAACCCTTATGAAAAGACAGGAGAGAGAGAGAGAGAGAGAGAGAGAGAGATTTCTGAGGCTGCTCATCTTTATCTCTCTCTGTGTATTTTTATTTATTTATTTATTTTTTTGCCTGTTCTTATGTAGGCTTCACAAAACCCAGAGTGAACATTATTCAAACTTACTCCCTGGAACAGACCAACACAAACACACACAGACCCACATGACTCCTGTCCACCAGCCGACCACGGTGACACTCCCTGAAGCTGGGCTCTGGGTGGACAGCTGCTCCCCCCTCCTCCGTGCTCAGCTGGGGGTTGGAGAATATTCAATTCCCCTCGGTGGAGGGGGGCAGCTGGCAGAGCTCTCTGGGTGTGAGTGTGTGTCTGGGTGTCAGGGGACCCGGACCCACCGGAATCTAGTCCTTCCATGTGGCACCTCACACGCACAGAAAAATAACTGTGACATTAATTGGACACATGGAGCTGTGAAAGGGATCCACTGTGGGGTTGGGCTGGGGAGTGTGTGGGGGTGGGTGGTTTGAAGAGACAAAGAGGAAACATTTTTGAGGGATATGTGATAAAAACATAATTACATCCTTGGAAAAGATGTTTTACTTTCCTGAACATTTACATTCAGATGTAAAGTTTTAGGGAGCAACTTTTCCTTGTTAGTAAACTGAGATGCAGGCAACAGTTTCTTTCTCCTTTTAGTTAATCAGGGTTTCCAGATAAGGCTAAACCTATAAAGGTTTTCCCTGCAGTGGTTTAGAAGTCCTTATCCTTGTTTTTACCAAGCTGGAGAGAAAAAAAATCCTCATAAAGGCCAAATTTTGAACTCCTTCAGACAAACTTCGCAGCAAATCAGACAGCCTGGTCTCACCTCCATTGATGCAGATTAAAAGCAGACTGGGAGCTCATTTTTCCTCACCTAAACTGTAGTTCAGGCTGATCTGTGATCCACATCATTGTCACATCATTTTAAAAATTACACCATACCATGCACAATTAAAAAATGATGTTTAATTTGTTAATTTATGTGTTTACTTTCTTAATGTGACTGCCCAATCTGCAACTTCCATGCAGAATATATATATATATATATATATAGAGGCTGGTATAGGATGGGCCTGCACTACATATAACCAATGCACCGCCTTGACCCCCCCCACCCCCCTCACCCCAGGAATGTGAGGACATCATAGAACAAGCCGTCAACGAAACTTCATCTTCTACTGTCAATTATTGAACCTTGAAAAATCACAATATTGCTCTAATACTTTTTGCAATGGGGGAAAAAAATATTCAGTTAGGAGCACACAGGGTCCGCAAGATTTTTACATAATTTTTTAGGTTTTAGGTTTAAACTGTTTAAAGTTAAAATGAGCTTGTGATAACTGAAAAAAAAGAAAGCAGTCAAATTGGTTTTTATTTTAGAAAAAGGATCAATAAGTCATTGTAGAGCCTAACATAAATAGTCTATCAGTTGACTATTTTTAAAAAAAAGAAACAGAAAAAGCATTTAAGAGATTTGTTTCTGTTTTTTTTTTTATTGATATGGATACCATTCAACCTTTTTTTGATTGATCTAAGTTTAATAATTTGCTGCCTACAAGTCTCCTTTTCAGCAAAAGTCAATGGATGTTTATCAAACTGGCACTCTATTTAAACCTCACATCATTTAAATTAATGTTCAATTGGCCTTAATGAATCTTTTTTGGAAGGTCAGTGAAATTTGCAAACTAACATTTCATAAATAAGTATCTGCTTAAACCACCTGGGCTGGAAACCCTATTTACAAATTCTGATGAAGAGCTTCACAAAATCATCCAAAGGGAAGCAAATGGCCCTCGAGCTGCACTTTAGACAACTCTGCAAAATGAGAAAAATCAATAAAAAAAAACAGTTCCAAATAAAATGTTGCTTTGCATACATTTGTAGGAGGATAATTTCTAATTTCCAGGGGAAACATGGGGTCTGAGTGGAAAAAACAGCAAACTTTTGCGAATTAGACATAGACTAATGTATGTATAATCAGAAAGGATACGGCCTCACAAACAGGAATTAATTGACGTCTACTGACTGTAAACATGCAGCGTACACAGCGACACCACGGCGCCAGTTTTAATTAGAAGTTAATTGTGAAAATGCAGCCGGTTTTGGAAGCATCCTCCCAGGAAACAGACTTTGCTCTCTGCTTCTTTCGGTGTCTGTTTGGTCTGTGTCTGCCTGATTCAATAAAAACCACGATGATTTCCAGCAAAATGTATTAAACTTCAACCAGCTGGGGAATTTGCATCTTGCTAGCTGCTTATTTTATGCAGCTGAAGGACCTTTACCTTTAAAGGCTTTTATACATTTCTGAAAAAAAGAAAGTCTTCTTTGACAATGTTGTTTGAATGGTTTGTACCTGCAAAAAATCAAAATATAGATAAGTAATTTTTTCTTAAAATAAGTGCATTTGTTCTTGAATTGAGGAGGTAAGTGTTACATTTTGCCAATGGAACTAGACAATTTACACTTAAAATAAGAAAACACAATTGCATTGTCTTATTTCAAGTGCATATTATCTAATTATCTTATTTTAAGAGTAAAATTACTCATTCCATTGGCAAACTATCTCATTTACTTACTCAAATTAAGGGTGAATACACTTAATTTGAGAATTTTCAACTTATTTCTAGATCGTTTTGTTGAAATTAAAATTATTGGTACAGTTAAAAAAAAAACAGCTGCTTTCCAAACTGAGGCTTGGCTGAAGGATAATTTTACCAATAACAAATACCTTACCAGATACACATCCAGTGTGTTCAGTCATTTTTATTTCTAGTATAATTGTTTTATTTCTTTCATTAACAGGAAGCCGAGTCTGCAGAGTACGGGCTTTTGCTTCTGATGATTGAAATATGGATGCTGCTCATTAAAGAGCAACATAAAATGTTCTGAGGGTAAAAGTGACGCCCTTTTTCTGACGGTATTAAGTCTTGCATTGAAAAAGGTGGAATAGGCGAACTTTAATACAGTAGTGCAATAATAACTGTAAGATTTAAGCTAATTTATTTTGTGCAGAAATTTGGCTGGACAACTTTCTATTTTTGGAAAGATTTTGATTTATAATCTGATTGCTTTAAGCAGAAAAATATCTCTGATAAAAAATTTATGATTATTGGAGAAAAACAGTTCGAGTAAATAAAATATTTAAAAAAATGCTTAAGCAACCTGATGTGAACACGAGTCTGGATGAACTTGCAAGATTGTCCAAAAGAGAAACACTGTCCATCCGAAAAAAGCCTTTTATCAGATGGATGCTTTCAACAGTTATCCTGAGTTAAGTACAAACTGGAGATCCTTTCTCACATTTACAAAATGAACCCAACCTTCCTAACGGTGGCCCCTGCCTCCTGCAGCCTGCGAGGCGCCGGTAGAGTGATCACTGAATCCAAGGGTCTAACTTTGTAATGAAAGGTGCTGGGGACAGTCAAATGGTGGCTGATGGACCTATAATTAACCAAGTGATTTCATTAGGTTTTTGTATTTTCCAAAAAATGAGATCAAACATATATTTTTTTAATGCTTTCCTATTGTTGAGAACACAAGAGAACCACAATACACTGATATTTATCGACAGTTAGAAAGATGCCTCTTAGTGCATGTATGCATATATATATATATATATATATATATATATATATATATATATATATATATATATATATATATATATATATATATATATATATATATATATATATATATATATATATATATATATATATATATATATATATATTCGATATACCATGCATCCCTGGAATGTACAAAATATGGATATGTTGCATTTTAAATATAGGATTTTTTTTTGTTTGTAATTTTTCAGGTAAACTTGGAGATATATTTTATTGCATGTTGCATATCCCAGTAAATCTGTTTCACCTTTAGATCTGCAGCCCTCCCTACTTCTCTCTGTGCTCTGTCTAAAAAGATTTATGAACCTCTTCACTAATATAATGATGCCAGAAACAACATAAAAAAAGGAGAAAGAAACAATCTGTGCAATAAGAAAACATGTTAATTTTAACCTGTAACTGGGAGTCATGGTCCTCTGAGAAGCCCACTTTTTTCAAAAGGTAAAGAAGAACATTTACACTATTTTTCTCAGGCTTCTTGCATTATATTACTAACTTGTATAAACTTGCAATCTGATGCCATTTTTAGCTGAATCTCTAACGAACAGATTTGTCAGGGACATCTTTAATTTTTTTTACCCAACCTGTCTCCTAACTTTACTTGAACATACATTGAAGTGGCTCCCCTTTATTGCTGCTGTGTGTCTCTCCTCCTCCAAGTATCTACTCTGTATGCAGTGAAATGTGACCGCAAATCAGATGTCTCAAGGCGACAGATCCGATGATGTTTTACTGAGAGGCGGGACACAGGAGCAGCACAAGAAAGGAAAAAAAAACACTGACTGAAAACGCTCTGAATACAGATAGCTGCACCCAGCCTTTGTTAACCTTGGCTAAAGTAAATGAGCATAAAGGGGAAAATAGTGGAAATTATTGGTGGGGTCTGTCCAACCAGTCCTTCAGAAAGTTACGCCTGTGGCTGAATCACTTCATTAACTGAAAAATGTTCTCATCAGAGAGGAGAGCTTCTCCTTAGGTTGTAGAGATCTTTCTTTGGTGCACATTTTAAAAGTCTGAAAGGACAAGTTATTGCTGCAGTAGGAGATGTCCTCTTAGGATGCATTTAGGCTCTTTTAGCTCTTCTGTAACAGAGGCTAATTTGTGAAATTATGGCGGCAGGGAAGATCAGTATCTGACTTTTCTCAGAGATCAACTTGTGCACACAAACAGCTCAATCATAAAGAAAGTTTTTTAAGCGTAGTAATGACCTTTTTTTAATATTATCTTAACGCCCACAATTGACCTATATTACTTACACCCAGATATGTTGATTTAGAAAGTACAAACATTTTGTTACCTTCCCTAAGTAGAGATTTTGGCTCTCTGTACTTTAGTGGCGTAAACTTTTAACTTCTACCCGTTAGTTTTCTTTCATTTAGGCTAATTTTCATTATGACCTGTTGGTATTTAAATAAAATAAAAACCACGAAAATAATTAGTTTCATCCAGACAATTAATTTCTTAGTGGTTGAAATCGCTGCTGCCCCAACTTGTTGTTCACCACCAGTGGTGTCAAAAGTACACACTACTACTTAAGTAGAAGTACAGATACTGCAGTTTAAAAACACTCTGGTAAAAGCTGAAGTATCAACTTGACCTCTTTACTCAAATTAAAGTGAAAAAGTTTGTGCTCCAAAAACGACTTAAAGTATAAAAGTATCAAGCAACCTTTTAAAAAAACAGCCAGATGCCACTATGTGATTTAAAGCTCAATTTTCTGACTATTTCTAAAAATCCTTTGAGATAGGGCCAAGGATGAGGGAGGTCTTGTTGGTCTCCGTCTCCCGATACGCTCTCGCCTGTGTCCGACCTTTCAGACATTTCAACATCTTTTTCTGAATCCCACATTGTAGCATGGCATAGACAATTCACGTTAGCAGTTTGAAGAACACCTGCTTGCTTCTGATGATTTGCTTTAGCTAACCAATGAGTGTTTGCGTTCTATGACTCATCCAATCACACTAGTTTTCATTAAATGTGGGTGGAGCCAATGATCTGCATTGGATGGAGCACATGACGGGAAATAAATATTTACAAACATTAAACCAAACTAAGAGTGACGAGTAACGTTTGTTTTAAAACTGTAAGGAATAGAAAGTACAGATACTGGTGTGAAAATGTAATGAGTAGAAGTCAGAAGTAGGAAGAAAAATAAGTAATGGGGTAAAGTATAGATACCTAAAAAGTGTACTTAAGTACAGTAACAAAGTATTTGTACTTGGTTACTTGACACCTCTGTTCACCCCATATCAAAATAAATCGTTTTTCAAGATGATGCAAAGTTAAATGAAGTCTAAGGAAGTTATCATCCAGAATTGTAGAAAAATGTTCCATTAATAGGGTAGAGCAGTAAAGCTTCTTCACTTAACATTTTTCCCTGCATTCCTTTTACTTTTATACATTAAGTAGTTTTAAAAATTGTACTTTTACACTTTTACTGGAGTAAAAAGCTTAAGTTGATTCTCTAACTTCTACAAAAGTGTTTTTAAACAGCAGGATTTATATAATAATAACTGAACTTTATTGATCTCACATTGGAGAAATGTAACTGTATTTAACCCCTCTCCTTGGGGAGCAGTGGGCTGCCATTGTGCGGCTCCCGGGAGCAGTGTGGGGATAAGGGTCCTGCTCAGGGACCCAGAGTGGCAGTCTGTGGGAGTGGGGCTCAAACTCTGAACATCAGGATTCGAAGAGCTATGCCCCGCCCACTAGGCCACCACTCACCAAACTTTTTTAATAGTTTCACAAGATTGTGATAGCTGATTTATTGAAACTACTTTTGATCAAGTAAGTTGCCTACAACCCCCCCCCCCCAACAAATACACACACACACACCCACACCCCCCCACACACATAAGTCAGCGGCAAACTGAGTCATAAACCCAGCAGAGATTAACATACAGAGACATTTACACTGAGTGTCAACAGAAATCGCAGTGACAGTGATGGATTGGTGTGGAG
This sequence comes from Cyprinodon diabolis, assembly GCA_030533445.1. NCBI lineage: Eukaryota > Metazoa > Chordata > Actinopteri > Cyprinodontiformes > Cyprinodontidae > Cyprinodon > Cyprinodon diabolis. The sequence continues at coordinate 40,482,498 of CM060077.1, forward strand.
CCTATGGTAGTCAGTGAAATGACCTCTGAGCCAATCAAAAGCAAGCTGGGTGACCTTTGGACCAATCACAGCACTTCCAGGTCAAATGTGACTCGAGGGTGAGTCAAAAGACAATCTGTCCATCTGGGAATGAATAGAGGGAGGAGACAATAGAGAGGGATAAAGTGAAGAGCACAAAAAAGTAGCTCCTGACACAAATCAGTGGTGAAAAAAGAGGCTGTGCCAGTTATTTCTTTTTTGTTAAGATAATATTTGTTATTTATGTTATTTGGATTCAGAAGGTAACGAAAGCATCTAGACACAGGTGGATGACAACAGCCTTTGGCTACATAGCTGTACTGCCCTCACTCCTTCAGCAGGAGAAAAGCTAAACATTTCCAGTTTACCAGCAGATGGTTTATTGACAAGAATCGCCATGAAACAGCAAAGATCTGCCCGCCTAAATCTGGAACCACATGCCGTTATCTAAAACCACTTTCTCTCTGAAGTCAACTGTTCTTTAATGAAATAAAATCTGGGTAAAACAAATAAAGACCACCAAAAGTAACAGTTCAGGAAAATTATGAACTCAATTCATTGTTTTAGCTAAACTAAAGTTATCTTTAAGGCAATAAAAAACATTTAGCCTGAGACCACATGGTCAAGATTATCCACATTTCTATTGATGTATAAAAACCAGGGGGGATTTACCATTAGGCAATACTAGGCAGTTGCCCATATTACCTCATTATATATGTAAACAGTTTTATGGGGCCCCCAGGAACTTAGTGGCCTCGTGAGACCATCCTGATCTCGCGAGCTTTCAAGGTTTCACTCGCAGATCAGTCTGTAGACTCCCCGTTAAAGAAAATTTGGAGCCGTTCACCAAACGAATGTCCAATCAGCGTTGGCTTTGAGGCGGGTTGAGGTGTGACGCAACGAGAAGCACGACAGTTCAGTCTAAAGAACATGGCGGTTTCAGCCGATGAAACTAGCGTCAGCGTGGCTATCGAGCAAGTTTTATCGGAATTACAGAGTATTTCTTCACTGAAAGAAGAGCAAAACACTGCTCTGGAGGCTTTTCTCAGAGGAAAAGGTGTTTTTGCTCTTCTCCCGACTGGTTTCGGCAAGAGTTTGATCTATCAATTGGCTCCTCTTCATCGTCGCTCTGTTAGTACGTCATATGCTTCGTTGATCTGATTGGTTTATTTGGCCCGTCTATCACCAACATAGGCCAATCAGCTAACCAGTATTTTCGCCCCTTCCCAAAATTACTTCAACGGAAGGTTTCCAGATGGATATGCGGAGCAAATCCATCTGGCGGAGTCAGGTTAGGAACTTAGGGCCCCATAAAACTCTGTTTACATGTATGGCTAATACAACTATTCCTTATTTGAGCACATTAATGATGTTTTTAATAAACATCCTGTCTCTAAAATGCCATCAGAACGCTTATAATACTAAGTGTGTCTCAGCCCCCCCCTTCAGTGTCCACCATATTGGACAGCAACAGCAAACAGACAGCAGCAAACCATTTAAAAACAAACGGTGCGAAGAGCAGTGTTGCCAACTTAGCGCTTTAGTCGCTATATTTAGCCACTTTTCAGACCCCTCTAGCACTTTGATTTCTAAAAAGCTCCTAGCGCCAAATCTAGAGACTTTTTTCTGCTACTGGAGACTTTGGAGACAACATCTAAAAGCAGCGAACTCTGCTCTCCAGAGCGAGTAGATTGGTAACCCCGCCTCCTGCTCTCCTCTATCTTGTCTGCTGTCATGATTCATGCAACTATTATTTCATCCAAATGAAAAATGGAGAACAGATAAGCAGATCATGGCTTGTCTACAGTGAAAAGAAGGACTGGGTTATTTACTTTGGCCTTTTTGGAAACACAGGAAGGAGCAATCAGCTAAGTGAGCTTAGTGCTTGGAAAAAATCTTTCATTCCTTTAGAGACAGCATGAAAAGTCAGCTGAGTACAAAACATAGAGAGGAAAACAAGAAGAAAAGGGACAAGAAGAGAGGGACACAACCTAGAACAGATAATGGATGTCTATTCTATTAACATATTTCTCTATCTGTAGAATGGCTCTGTTTGATATGATGTCTTCTCCATTCAGAGGGGCCCCTGCCTGTCTTTGCCTAGGGCCCCAAATTTACAAAATCCGCCCCTGATGACAGCACGTTTGTAACTGTCACCAAATTATTGGTGTAAATTGGGTTCAAAGAAAAGGAAGTGAACAAATTTATACAGTTTAGTATCATAGAACTCCAAAGAAATGTTCTCAAATCTAAATAAAACAAATCAAGAGACGAAAAGCATTTCATTGAATAAAACAAATCTCTCCCGAATAGAAATATTCTTAACAATTCAACATAGGTTTTATTATTAATGTTTTATTAATGTAAACAAATGTGTTTTAACAAAATAACTCCTTTGTTCACAGTACAGTAGTTAATGCTACAAACTGTATCCCAGTTTCATCAAAAGATTTACTTTACCAAGGAAATCATGGCTACTCTTACATTTGGGTTGTTAATTTCAAACTGCAGTAATGTTAGAAAAAAAATTAATAACAGCACTATGGATTCTAAACGGGATCATTGTACAGTTTTTTTTCACCTAGCACTTCTTCATCACAAACCCAAATTGATTATTTCCTCTATAAAAACATTTTTGTCAATAAATATCAAGTCTAATTTGGTGCATTTGGGATGCTTTAGGGTCAACGAAGGTTCCACTGAATTAAGATGTTTTGGGATTGATTGATGGTGTCATGGTAGCTTTCTCGATCCCTCTTTGCTTCTTGATCTCTCATGGAGATAGTTGAGCTGCAGCAGAACACGTATGCGCTGGATTACTCTAATTAGACCTCTGGAGATTTAAAGGAAAAGTCCGGTCAGCACAGAATGATCAATGGATCATTATCTATACCTAAAACTACGGAAGAGGATCAGGGCCACTGAAAAAAAAAAAAAAGTTAACTGATTTTTTTTATTTTATTTCAGTATAGTATGGGGAAAAAGTCAGAATTCTGACTTTTTTCTCAGAATTCTGACTTTAATCTCAGAATTCTGACTTTTTTTCTCAGAATTCTGACTTGTTTTATTGTCAGTATTCAGTCAAAAAGCACGAAATGTAAGTAATTAAATTGTTTTTTTTTTTGTACACGACTAAAGGGATACAAACGTGTTTAAATTGAGGCCAATGGTTGTGATATCGACATACTACGTACAGTAGTAGCTGTTCAAAATGTCCCCACTTTCCTTGGCTGGTCCCCTACAATTCCTTTTTATTTTTTTTGATATTTGCACTTTTTATTGAAAATATTTTTTTCCCATACAAGTATACATACCGATTTTACAGTTTTTTTTTTTTCCGAACACAACATCGAACAGAATCTGCACATATATTCTGTACATGTATTGAATTGTAAGCAAACTATTTACAGTCTGTAACTATATAAGGCTACCCAAACCCACAATATTAACCAACAAAGTCTGATCTCCATGGTGAAATAAAACCTCGCCAATTTTCCCAATAATTTTCTGATGGAAAAAGTCAGCCTTTCCATAATATAAATATTATGTATTATTTCAACCCAATCTCCCCTTTAGGAGCTTCTGCCTTCAGCCATTTCCTAGTAATGGCTTTTTTGCTTGCTACTACAGACTGACATTTTTTCGGGAATCCCACGGGATTCCCGTGGGATTCCCGTGGGATGGGAGTCAGTATTAGTAACGATCATGTGATTGGGACGGTACAGGATTAAACATTAACGAGAGCCGACGGGAGCGGGAGCAAACCAATAGTAACAAGAAAAACTAGGATCGATGCCAAAAAATAAAATAAAATAGAAAGAAAAAAAATCCAGTACTGGCGCCGCCATTTTGTAGTTTTTTTCCTTGAAGCCTACACTATAATGCGAGTCAAAAAAGCTACACAACCCAAAAACCAACAGTGCTTCCGCTCTGAGTTTTTCACCCGCGCTCAAAAACAACAATGGAGGGACCAACAGTTACTACAGTTAGAAACAGGAACTTAACTGAGCCTTCATAGAAATTCAGATTCAATGTATTGGCAGAAATCTTATTGAAGACAACAAGAATGGGAGTGGTGCAGGAGCGGGAGTCATTCTGAATGGGAGCGGGATGGGAGTGGGAGTAATTTCACCAGGAGTGGGACGGGACAGGATTTAGATTTCTACTCTGGCCTGGGATCGAGACGGGACACAATTTTTTTCTGTGGGAGTGGGACGGGACAGGAGTGAAAATCCACTCCCATGTCAGTGTCTACTTGCTACCAGCATAATCCTATAAATATATTTATCAGCTGCTCCTGTTAATCTTTCCATCCCTCTTCCCATGTACAAATCATCAAATGTAAATGGGATATTCACCCCCAGTACCTTATCCATACAACTCTTTAAATCCTGCCAATAGGGGACCATGTAGGTACAATCCCAAAACACATGGAGGTGGCCTGCTCAGTCCTCTCCACACTGCGTCCAACATTTGGTATCACGGTATTTTGTTTGTGCTGGTGTACTGAAATATCTTTCAATATTCTTCCAGCCAAACTCTCTCCACAAAGGGGAACAAGATGTTCTCCACTGTTGCCTACATATCTCCTCCCAGTTCTCCTGAGAAAGTCCACAGTTACAATTCCTTTTTAAACATCAATCTTTGTACTAAAATATTCTTTTTGTCCTGATTTGTGGTCATTATGATTTAAAGAGAAGCATCATCTCCTGGTCAGACCCTGTATTTCAGTGAAAGGGTGGAGTCAGAGTAAAAAAAATGTGCACGCTCACGGTGGCTGGAAGTTGGATGGGAATTTGCTGGGAGTTGCAGGGAAGTAGGATGACATTTGGTTGGCTTTTAACTGGGAAGCAGCATTTTGAATGGCTGCTACTGCATGCAAACCTAGAAATCTGAGACTGCACCAGCAGCAGCCTGACAGAGGAAGAGGCAATAGCAATGAAAAATTAGATGCCGCCTCGAGTCACATGACTTGGACTCGAGTCAGACTGAATCATTCCTTTTACTGCTTTAGACTTGAAAAATAATCTACTTGTGTCTAGACATGGACGTTTATTAAAAACGTTTTTTACCAATGACTTGGGAATTGAATTTGACCTTGATAGGGGGCTTTCTCTTAGATTGTGATTTTACCCAAAATCTAAAATGTAAAACACGTATTGCATTCAGGTCTGTGCTCTTAAAGGGGATACCAGTTTGGAAAAATACTTATGCAGATAAAATCTACTCCACTGCAACACAAGAAACACCAAACTGATGTCACTGGGAGTCCAAGAGCGAAAGGAAAAAAAGACTAGATACTGTCGTGATCTCTAGGTGTTTTTCAACCACTTGCTTTAACTTTTTTTTCTTTGCTGTTCTATGTGTGTTTCCTTCCAAGTTATATTTGCACTGTATTTCTGTATTCAAAAACGAACAAAAATTCATCTTGTCCAGTTATTTACAGACTGCTAAGCCACAAATATTACATAAATATTATGCATGGATGGATTCTGAACATTGTTGGGACCAAAATTCAATGGGATAGTAATTCTGCTATGAAGCTCTGTTCATCCACAGCCATCTTTCCCTGTGGATTCAGCAGAAGAGGCCACATTGGGAGAGGACCATCTGATTGAGAGAATAGGAACCAGAGACCAACAGGCAGGATTTAATTCAATTTATTTCTATAGCGCCAATTCACATCACATGTCATCTCAAGGCACTGATTCAAAGTTTTCCAAATCAGTCGATGCAATCAGCTGGTTTTTCCAAAACCAGCTGATTGCATCGACTCAATGACTCTTCAGCAATCCCTCACACTAAGCATGCTTGTAGCGACAGTGGAGAGGAAAAACTCCCTTTTAACAGGAAGAAACCTCCAGCAGAACCAGGCTCAGTGTGAGCGGCCATCTGCTGAGGCCGACTGGGGTTCAAGGAGACAGAAGCAGACATAGAAAAAGAAGCATAGATACAAAAGGCAACTTTCAACCAGCTCCACAGGCGGCCCCGTCCAGGAAACACACAGCCAGGCAGACGAGCTCCGAGCCAGCTCCCATGTCAGAGGATGAAGAGAGCACATCCAGTTAGTCACAGTCAGAGAAACAGGACTACACTGGAAAACAGGCCAAGCTCCAACATCTATAAACAAAGGTGCTGATGGCAGCAGCACAGCTGATATTTCTCTCCAGGATGGAGTCACAGCCAAACAGGAACAGACCAGATGAAGCTACTATGAGAAAAAGCAGAGAGAGCAGAACGTTAGAGATTGAACTAACAGATTCTGCAGAGTGGGAGAATAGAGATAGAATGAAGCAGAATGATGAAAAAGGGGTCCCTATGTCCTCCAGCAGTCTAAGCCTATAGCAGCAGAACTATAGAGATAGATCAGGATAACCTGAGCCACTCTAACTAGAAGCTTTATCAAAAAGGAAAGTTTTAAGCCTAGCCTTAAAAGTAGACAGGGTGTCTGCCTCACGGACTAAAACTGGTAGTTGGTTCCACAGGAGAGGAGCCTGATAACTAAAAGATCTGCCTCCCATTCTACTTTTAGAAATTCTAGGAACCACTAGTAAACCTGCAGATTGAGAGCGAAGTGCTCTGTTAGGAACATAAGGAACAATCAGATCTCTGATATCAGATGGAGCTTGGCCATTTAAGGCTTTATATGTGAGAAGGAGGATTTTAAATTCTATTCTTTGGGAGAAGGACCATCCATCTTCTCCTGCATACACTGTACGATATTTTCAATCATCATACTACAGCTCAAACTGTACAACGAAATCACAGGGTTTAAAGTTTTTTTTTTTTTTTATGTGTGCAGAGCCAACCATGATTTGGGCCTATATTCCACTTTAATCTGATGTCCCAACACACAGCCAGTTGGGTGTGTTTACAGAACAACACAGGACGGTCCAAAAGTTATTTGATTTAAGATTAAATAACATGAAGTGAATCAAATCTAAAATTACAGCAATACCAACCCAGAATGGGTTATCCAATCACGTTTCAGTATTATGGTTTAGCGTGGGATGAATAGCAGCGACAAATAAACAATGGCTACCAAGCCCAAAGCTGAACCTAAAAACATACATGACTTTGCAGGAGGATGTAGGCGTAGCTGTTATCACATCTGTTTTCTCAGAATACACAATTTTATCTTTGAAAGAGGATCAATAACAGTATAAAAGCTTAATTTGTTGTAGTTTTTCGTTGCATTTACTGCTATTGCAACTGTAACCTTGAGCATCTAAAATCAAACTTTGGTAGCATGGAAGGTTCTGCTAAATGCCCCTCCTTTCCCCAAACAGATTAGACCAGAGGGGTCCCAGATGGATGATGTGTGGAACGAATTCTGAGTAATACGCATTATGAATCTAGTTGACACTCCTACCTATGACTATGCCTTAAAGTTACAATTTCTAATAATTACAAAGATTCACACTCAGATATGTAATTATTATTAGGGGTGAGTATTGGCATGGGTGTTGAGGGATGATATGTGTCACGATACTTGGGTCAGTGTTAGTTTTTTTTTTTACAGACATCTTAGATTTAGTCTTAGTTTTCATCTTCAGAACGAAAACTATTATTAGTCCTGATGATATTTTCGTCATTACGATATGTGATAGTTTTAGTCGGTTATAGTTGAATAAAACTTAAAAAGGTTTTAGTCTAGTTTCAGTCAGGTTTATGGTGCAAAAAAAAAAGTTAAACTATAGAATGCTGCCGTGCAGTTCATCATTGATGTTGGGCAAAAAAAGGTTGATTTATAGAATTCAAATGAATTTTTCTTGAACTAATGCCTTACATTATAAAAAAGTGTCTCACAAAAGCTGTGAAAATAGCAGGTCTAGTTCAGCACATCACATTGGTTAAAATAGCAGACAGACAAGCTAGCAAAATGTCCAATAAAGGTTTAAGACATACAAGGTTTTCATTCAAAAGCAAATACTTCCTGATCTACTATGAATAATGCATTAGACATTTATAAAATCTTCATTACTCCCTTTTCTGCCACTTTCAAGATTTGGACTCTGTAAATGGGAAATATATATACTTCCATCAGCCACAATCTCACTATCAAACTAAATGATTGTAGTTTCTTAGTGTGTTTATATCACTATGCTGCATGCTGCATACTAAAACATGACGACAACCTAGGCAATTATATAAAATCTATTTCCTACAAAGACTAATAACATACTATTTATACTATACTAATTATCTATCTAAACAAATGTCGTCATCACTTGACAAGAAAGGTGACGTCAGTAAAAATTACACTTTTAGGAAGGCCAGCTCTGTAATAGGATACCTCCTGGAAAATAACAACTCTGTTAGATAATGTCTCCCCCCCCCCATGCATGAATCTGGTGCTGAACTGGACAGCTCCTTCAGAGACAGACTGCTGCACCTTAAATGCACCAGGGAGCGTTATCACAGATCCTTCCTCCCCGCAGCTGGAAGACTTTATAACTATTACTATTAAGTTGTTACATTCAAACTGTTTTTTTTCACAGTTTTTGTCTTAGTTAAATAACATGCTGCTGTCATTTTGCACTTCTATGGTGTTAGTGCTGTTTTCCCATATCTAATACTGTAAAAATGTCCACAGCTGTATGTTGATTATTTATTCCCCAGCTGATTGAATTTATAATTGTAAAAACACTGTACAGTGCAGTATCTTATTTTTTAAATCTTTATTTTACTCTGCCATGTATTCTGCTAAAGTCCACATTTGTGTGACCACTTTTGCTGTAACGCTTTTGCGCCACTAACACCCCAATTTACTCATTGTGGGACAATAAAGGGATTTCCTATCAAATCCTACTAATGGACAGAGTGACAGGATTGGGAACAAGTTTATGTTTTTGCAGAGAATGCAGACACCGCTTTTACTTTGGATATAAAGGAACATGGATAAAAGCCTCCAAGATACCCCACACCACAAATCCCCAAATTCCTTCTTTGATTGTTTATGCACAAATCTGTCCTGCCTGCTATATATGCGCTGTTTGACTCCAAACCTTTTCCTTTGTGATTAACAGATTTTAATTTGTATTTTGCCTTAAAGTGGATGTTTTACTTTCTAACCGTGTCTTCCTGTCAGCTGATTAGTCCGACTAAAGCCTGGTGTACACTGTACAATTTTTGCCCTTTTTGGGCCGATTTTCCAGTCCTGCGAGGCTTTTTCGATCAGGCCAACTTTCAGCCTGATCCTGCGTCATGCATCATGTAGTGTACAGGGGGTAACGAGGGGCGGTCAGCCTCTCACAACAACTCCTAATCAGGAATTGTGAGGTCAGGAGAAAATCAAACATGTTTGAGGGCAAATCGCTCAGTGCGCAAACAAGGATCCTTCTTCTTACTCTTCTTCCTCCCAGATGAAAACCCAGAAGCATGGTGGGGATGCGATTAAAATGTAGTTCTTTCTGTCAAATTGACAGACACTTGTGCAGCCATGTCTTTGTCAAAATATATCATTGCCTTTTCTTTTTAGGGCTTTCAGCACAAAATTGCAGAAATTGCCAAGGCAGCGCGTTTCACTCTAGTGAGCTTCTACTGGTTTGGCTTCCGGATAGACGAGTCCGAGTAGCGCCATCTCACTGCGGAGCTGAGTCCCACCTGGTTTTTAGATGTAGTGTGAGCAGGGAGGTCGCATCAGAGCGTCAGGTCGCACAGTGAGAGAACAAACATCGTGGGCTGCGAACTTTTAAACCCTGCAGTTTCATCATATAGTTTGAGCTGTTGCTGTGTGCAAGGATTGAAAATATTGCACAGTGTATGCCAGGCTTAAAATAAACCAGGTATCAGTCGGAGCTACGCAGCCCATTTCAGAACATCATGTCAGGTTTGATCATCCCCACTGACTTTCAATGAGCGCTAAATGCCATGACCTTAGCCGCCATGATTTTCTGTCAGATTGCACACAATATCTGATCCGGTGTGTTCAGGGCTTAATACAGCTTTTTTTTTTTTTTAACCCTATACAGTTTGTTGCACCAAAAAGCTATAATTAACATTCGATCTGTCTTCTAACGATTCTCCATAAGTTAATTGGGTCTGGTGCCTCCAAAAGTCCATGGGCAAAAGGGGAGGTAAACACCAAACAAGTCATGGACAGGGAGAACATGCAAGGCGATAGTACCACAAACTGCCCCACCATGTAGCCTAGAACTAAATGCCATTTGTTAGAAATAACTTCATCTTTAGCTGGGAGTTTCTTACATGATAACAGCAGGGTTTGTTTATGTTTTTTTATTTAGATTTGGCATAAAACATTGTATTTCAATCAATTATTTAAAATGAAATTAAATTATTAAAAAATGTTTTTCCATCTAATACTAGTATACTTGTACATATACATAATGCCCATCTGCAGAGATCATATCTGAACAACATCATTGTGCGTGACTATTATGTTTACATAAAAAACTTAAGCTTACATTTGTGTGTACTTCATCACAATTTACTTCAATTCAATTTCAATTCAATCCAGTTTATTTCTATAGCGCCAATTCACAACACAAGTCTTCTTAAGGCACTTTCCAGTTCACCAGATCATCCAGTCAAATTGATTCAAAGTTTTCTATCAAAGGAAAACCAGCTGATTGCATCGACTCATTGACTCAAATACAATCCCTCACACTAAGCATGCTTGTAGCGACTGTGGAGAAGAAAAATTCCCTTTGAACAGGAAGAAACCTCCAGCAGAACCAGGCTCAGTGTGAGCGGCCATCTGCTGAGGCCCACTGGGGTTCAAGGAGACAGAAGCAGAGATACAAAAAGCAGGCGGCCCCTTCCAGGAAACACACAGCAAGGCACACGAGCTCCGAGCCAGCTCCCATGTCAGAGGATGAAGAGAGTACATCCAGTTAGTCACAGTCAGAGAAACAGGAATACACTGGAAAACAGGCCAAGCTCCAACATCTAGAAACAAAGGTATTGATGAACAAGTTAATTTACTTAACTACTTATCAATTTAAGATTTAAAGGAACGCTCGTTAATCTTTTCGTTTGGCTTCTTTGCAGTGTTGGGCAAGCTACTTGTCCAGTGTAGTGAGCTAAGCTATCAGTTACTCAACAATAAATTAAGCTTCACTACACCAAAGCTACCACCTAAAGAATTATAGCAAGCTAAGTTACACTTATGTGTTAACAGTAGCTTAACTACATCAGAAGCTAGTTAACCAACCTAATGTCAATTCAAAATGAGTCTGATACACTGGTTAAAACATTTATTAAAAATCAGCCAATGACATAACACAGTGTAAAAATTGCTTTATGATCAGCATATTAAAATAAAAACAGAAGTAATTACTAGTAGAGAAACTAGTAAACAATCTGCTGTTATTAGAACCAAATTAAAGGTACTGTGTAGTGTTCTACACATCTAGACATGGCTATGAGTTTGCATTCAATGGACATCTCTAGGGAAAACTGAACCCTACAAAAGGCATCTTATTTCTTTAGGTTCTCCCTTAGAGAAAACTTCTTCAGACCTCAATTAAACAGTCGATTCAAGGAACAAATGAAACTGTTTACAAAAGAAGGTGAAAAAATAAAGAAGCTAATTAAGAGATACATATATTTATGTCTCACCATATAATTTAATTTCTACCTACATATTTATTCATTGTATTTTTGGGGGCAATTAATGGAATGCTTATTTATTTATTTATTTATTGAGCATTTCTTTATTTATGTATTTATTTTATATACGGTAAAGCTGTTCCTCCATAAATAAAAAATCTTATCTGTGCAAAGCCTAAAGACAGATTTATGTAATTATCCTGTCAGGTAAACTAGGCCATGAAAATACAATATCGAAGTTTCACTACTGCTCTCTAATTAGAGTATCTTAGTTGCACATATGGGAGAATTATCCTGCCATAATGCAAGAGTAATCATTTCAATTTGAGAAAAGAATTTAATCTTCTTGCACTCAAACCTATAATGCTCACACTCAAAACATGCGCTCTCTCTCAAATATTTTCTCTTCTCTCTCAAATCTTTGTTTCTACTCTCAGATTTAATGCTTCTTGCACAGATATTTTCTCCTCTCGCTTGCCTCCTTCTCTTCGCGCACAAACCGCGCTCTGCTCGAGTCTCAGATACGATCCCAAACCTGTAGGCTCTCCTTGCGGATTTTTTTGCTCTCTCTTGGATTGCAGTTGGATCGTTGCCTAGCAACCTTTCCAGCCAATAGAACGACAGCCTCGGAAAGGGTGCGCTTGTTTAACTCTACTGAGTGTGCCTGTGCTACTACGCCACTTATAAGAGCGTAGGCTGATTGTTGTTTCAAAATAGAACACCTGGTTTCATTTCTTAGTTTTGCCCTGGATTTTGTAGCGTTTGTGGACGCTACGTCGCTACTTGATCAAAGCAATAACGTCACTACAGGAAAGTTACTTGATAAATAAAGCAGCGACGCTATGGTCAAGCTACTGGAACATGTAGTTAAACTAATAGCTTCGCTACATGTAGCGGCGCTACTGACCATCACTGCTTCTTTGTTCACCTGCATGCCCAATACCTGTCTATGTCCCTGAAAGGGGGGTCGTTAAAGGGAATTGTTGGCCTGGCTGAATAGATGAGGTCTTATGTTCCCCTGTATTGAGATTGGGGCTGCAAATATTGCAAAGGGATCAACTCTATCTCTGCATTGTAGGCTTTTGAAGGCAAAAACCTGAGTCCAGCCCCTCTGTTTAAGGATCATTTTTCTTTCTTAACATAAATGGCTTCCTTCACACCCCTCTCAAACCACCTGTCTTCTTTGTCCAAAATGTGAACATTCTGGTTCTGAAAAGAATGTCCTTTGTCCATAAGGTGTAGATGGACAGCAGAGTCTTGTCTCGAGGAGATCGCTCTCCTGTGTTTGGCCATGCGTCTTGTATTATATTAAACTGCTACAACTGCACACGACGCAGCCGCTGAATTCGAACTATGCAATTATAAGGGAAGGTTGGAAGAAGAGCGGTTGCCCATGTCATGATTGGTTTATAGTTAAACCCACATGCAGAACACAAACGGAGGCTGAGTAAAAGTTTAACAGAGTTTATTGAAATAAGTTTTCACATAAAGACATGAAATGGATCAGGTACTGGTCCGGATTGGGTTCACTGATGTCTGCAGAGACAGACAGTTTGATTAGCCAGGCAATCAGATGATTAATTGAGTCTTAAGATTATTCAGAGTCTACCTTGAAGAAGTCCAGGCTTAACTTGTGAGAGAGGGAACCGTTGGGTCCAGAGACTGTTGGTTCAGCAGAGTGCACAAGCAGCAGCAGCGTCTAGCTTCTGACTTTGAATGGCAGACCTTGATCAGAGTTTCCAGCTCTTCTCAGAGAGCAGCAGGAGAAATCCAGACAGGAATCTTCAGGTTTGGCTCACTAGGGCTGGCAGGCAGGTTGAGCTCATCCAGAGCTTCAGACTTGGGACAGGTTTCCTTTGAGTCAAAGACAGAGGAGGGTTAGAATCAGGTTTCTCTTTTGAGACAACAAAGATTCTTTCAGGTAACAGAGGCTCAGGTTTGCTTACCAAACTAGGTCAACACTGCAGCGTTGAAGGAAGGTCTGGCAGCTGCTTATGTAGGGAAGGTCTCCTGATGGGCTGACGAGCTCCAGGTGTGCTGGAGGGCTCCAGCCCAGGAGACCCACGGCGCACTCTGCTGGAGAAAGGTGGTACATCCCCAGATCCCAACAGTACCCCCCTCTCAACGACCGCCTCTTGGCGGTCCCGAGGATGTAGACGGGAGGGAACTCTCATACTCCTCAATCAGGGACGGATCGAGGATGTATGAGCCAGGAACCCAGCTGCGGTCCTCCGGACCGTAGCCCCCCCAGTCGACGAGGTACTGCCAACCGCGACCTCGCCGACGGGAGTCCACGATCCGGCGAACTGTGAAGGCCGGATGACCATCAACGTCCAGGGCGGGTGGAGGGGAGTCGGATGGTGGGCACAGGGAGCTTGTAACGACAGGTTTTACTTGAGAGACATGAAACGTAGGATGGATACGTAGAGACGGTGGCAGGTGCAGGCGGACAGCAGAGGGGTTGATTATCTGAGCTATCTTATAAGGGCCGATGAACCGGGGTGACAGCTTCTTGGACATGGCCTTGAGAGGAATGTCACATGTAGACAACCAAACCTCTTGGCCTATGGTATAATCAGGGGCAGGACGTCTCCTGGAATCTGCGAAGCGTTTTGTAGAAGCAGATGAGCGGTTGAGGGTGGTGATTGTGTCCTTCCAGATACGCTGACAACGGCGGATGTGGTGATGGACTGATCTGACCGTTATCTCTCTCTCGTCTGCAGGGAAGAGTGGAGGCTGATAACCGATGGAAACTTGGAACGGGGATAGACCAGTAGAAGCAGATTTCAATGAGTTATGGGCGTACTAGATCCAGGTCAGAAACTGACTCCAGTAAGTAGGGTTGTTTGATGTTAGGCAGAGCAGAGTGGACTCGAGTTGTTGATTCATCCTCTCCGTCTGCCCATTAGACTGAGGATGATAACCAGAGGTGAGAGAGGACTTGCAGTTTAACGCTGAACAGAAAGCTTTCCAGATCTGTGAGATGAACTGGGGACCACGATCAGAGTGGATTTCTTGAGGAATTCCATGGAGGCGGAAAACATGCTTCACGAGAAGCTGGGCCGTCTGGTAGGCAGAGGGAAGTTTCCTGTGGGAAATTAAGTGACAGGCCTTGGAAAAACGGTCGACGATGGTTAGAATGGTGGACATACCTCTGGAAATCGGGAGACCTGTGACAAAATCTACAGCGATATGAGACCAAGGGCGGGTTGGAACAGGTAGAGGATGCAGCAGGCCAGAAGGTGGTTGGTGAGAGGTCTTGTTTCTGGCGCAGATGGGACAAGCCAGAACGTACTCCTTAACATCTTTGTGAAGTGATGGCCACCAGAAACGTCTTGTTATGAGGGCAATAGTTCTGCTCACTCCAGGATGGGCGGAGAATTTTGCTGCATGCATCCACTGGATAAGTCGGGATCTGACGGAAGATGGAACATAAGTATTATTTGGAGGACCTTTACCTGGGTCAGGTTCAGAGGCTAGGGCAGAGTTAATGAGATCAGTAATCTCCCAGGAAATGACTCCAACAGTACAGGAGGCAGGAAGAACAGGCTCGGGTGTCTAAGGTTGATCAGTGGAGTACAGACGAGAAAGAGAATCGGGCTTGACGTTCTTGGAACCAGGTCTGTAAGAAATGATGAGGTTGAAACGAGAAAAGAATAATGACCATCTAGAGTGACGTGGGTTGGATCGTTTTGCCGATTGGAGTGCTCTGGAAAACAGGTTTTTTAATTTATTAAAAGCGTTCTCGGCTTCAGGTGTCCATTGAAATGTCTTCTTAACAGAAGTCAGAGTTGTGAGGGGTAGAGCTGTTTGACTATAGTTTCTTATAAAGCGTCTGTAGAAGTTTGCAAACCCAAGAAACCTCTGAAGCTGCTCGCGGTTTTCAGGTGTTGGCCAGTCCAGAACTGCCTTTATTTTGTCTTCGGATGGCTTCACCTGCCCGCCCTCGAGCACAAACCCTAGAAAAGTGACAGATGGTTGGTGAAATTCACATTTTTCAGCTTTCACAGAGAGTTTGTTTTCCAATAGTCTCTGAAGAACTAGACAAACATGTTTCTTGTGGTCTGAGAGGTTCTTGGAGTAGATCAAAATATCATCGATCTATACAAAAACAAAAACATTCAAAAAATCTCTGAGGATGTTGTTGACTAGAGCTTGGAAGCAAGCAGGAGCGTTTGTGAGACCAAAAGGCATGACCAAATATTCAAATTGGCCTAAGGTGGTCTTAAAGGCTGTTTTCCATTCATCTCCCTCTCGTATTCTAAGGAGATGATAGGCGTTTCTTAAATCGAGTTTGGTGAACACTGTTGCACCTTGAACAGGTTCAAAAGCTGATGCCAGTAATGGTAGGGGGTACTTATTCTTGACGGTTATCTGATTCAAGCCTCTGTAGTCAATACAGGGTCGGAGGGAACCATCTTTTTTACCCACAAAAAAGAAACCAGCACCGAGAGGAGATGAAGATGGATGAATAATTCCAGCAGCTAGAGACTCATTGATATATTTCTCCATGGTTTCGCGTTCAGGTTTGGAGATGTTATATAGTCTACTGCTGGGAAGGGGGGCTCCTGGTAGTAGATCAATGGCGCAGTCATATGGTCTGTGAGGTGGAAGAGACGTCGCACTGACCTTACTGAAGACTGGTGCCAGATCATGAACGAAGGCATGACTCGTGACAGGAAGTGGACCAAGACTCAATGTGGCGTTCAGCTCAGTTGATATGGGGGTTGTGACGTTCCAGCCACTCGAATCCCAGCACCAAAGGGGAGCATGCAGAGGGGAAAAACAAAAAATGTTAATGTTTCACGATGGTTTCCAGAGATTAGACGTTCTAAAGGTTGCGTCTGATGAGTGACTTGATGAAGCTTCTTTCCATCTATAGCAGATACTCTGAGAGGTTTAGATAAAGGGACAGTCTCAATCTTTAACTGCTGGACCAGATCTGAATCAATGAGATTTCTTTCACACCCAGAGTCGATGAAAGCTGATAAAGTGAGATTCTGGTTAGAAAAGAAAAGGGTAGCAGGCAACAATAAATGAGGAGTTTTTTCAGATTTTAGATGGCCCGTCAGACTCCTCAAATCCTCTGACGGGCCCTGGCTTTTGATTTAGCCGGGCGTGAAGCAATGAAATGGCCAGTCTCACCACAGTACAGACACAGATTTCCTCTAAATCTTTGTTGTCTTTCTTCAGGGGATAGCCTTGTGTGTCCAATCTGCATGGGTTCGGCCTCCGTTCCTTCTGAGTGAGAGACTTGGACAGGCACTGAAAGAGGCTGGTTCTTAGACTTTGGCTTGGAACTGGGTTCTGGGGAACCAGAAAAAACAGAAGCATTGTTAAATGCAGGAGCAGAAACAGAAAAATTAAGGCTTCGTTGCCTAGAGTTATTTCTGGAGAAAGGTGGTACATCCCCAGATCCCAACAGCCCATGAGTATGTCATCTCCTGGACAGGAGGAGTTATACTTGTCGCTGAATTCTTTAAGATGTTTAAGCGATGAACTTTAAATAAACTGAATTGAACATTGTTATTTTCTATTCAACATGAATAAAACAAGCTACCATTGCTGAACAAAACACATTTTAAGCATGAACCAGCAGATAATGTTGACCAAAAATGCCAGAGCCAGATTTAACTTCCACTCCAGGCTTGCTTGTTAGTAATTGGGGGTGGCAAGCAAATTAGGAAAGGGATGGAGACAAAAGAAGCAGCATTTGATGGGAACTACAGGATAAGCTGTATCCCTTAATGCTTTTGAGCAAGGGTCTTCCTGTGCAATATACGCTGATTAAACTGGATTAGTTGTCAGTCAGCTTAAATGTAAAACTGAGTATTTCATCCAATAAAACTTGTGTTTGAGGAGACAAATGAATACCTGGCACTGCCTCAGACATGTGTTAAAGATTACAACCAATCACAGGGGTTAAACCACAAGCCCCCACAGAGATTGGGCAGGCAAATCAAGACATGTGCACTGCAGCATAGACACGGTGATGGATAGATGCCGAAGCTACAAACTCCTGCTTCATGTTCCATACCAACCAAAAGGAAATCACAAACGAGCACACACACACACACACACACTTCTGTTTATTTATAGCCAATGTCAAGAGTCTGAGATTGATTATAAATGAACACAAGCTAACCATTACCCTTAAGCTGATCTGTGAATGTGTGTCTGTGTGTGTGATGTGATATCATACTAAGGCGTCCAACCCTCAGCCTTTACCAAGTGTTTGCAATTAGTTTTAGTGTGGTGCTGATTAACACCAACACACACACACACGCACACACACACACAGACAATTAAAATGAGTTAATAACTTCATATATATTATATAACTCCACATATGTTGATATAAAAAGTCACACCCCTGATAAAATGACTGATTTTGTCATGTAAAAAGATGAGGCCATTGAAAAATAACTACATTTAGCATGATGCACCCTGTCCGAATTAATAAAAAGAAAGCTAATCCCTTTGGGGAAGAAGTAAAACATACAAAAAGCTTGTTTTATAAGTGAGCACTTCCTTATTTTGTTAGTTTGTTAAACCACTTTTGAATCTACATAAGCATTTGTTCTTCTGTGTAGATGTGGACTTTACATAGTTTGCTCAATCTGTCCTCATCAAAATCTGAATTTCTGCATTATGTATGTATTTCCTTAACTTGGCAGCTACGTTCATCATTGGTCCTCATTAACAGATCCCCTCTTTGCCATTATTTAAGAGTGATTGTTAAGCCAGAGCTGCATTAGTCCACACTGATAATTAAAGTTCTGACCAGCTGATTAGGAGCTAAATTGGAGCCATGAAGTTTATCCAACAACTTTTTTTTTTTTTTGATTGTTAAAGCCAAAAAAAGGAACTTGAAAATCTTAAGGAAAAAAAGAAAAAGGTTTTGAACTAAAAATGAAAAAATGTAACTGAAAATAATATTTTTAAATGAGAATTCCTCTGCCAGTGTGCTGGAGCTGGAAGTCCAACTGATTGCCAAACCTTGGCCTCAGGAGGAGCAGTGGAGTGTCCGTTCTAGCTATGGAAAACTGGACCAGCTCTACACTCTCTGCTGGATTCTTGAAGGTTCATGGGATTTTGTTCAACCGGTCCACATGTGTTGCCTTGACCTGGGGATGTCAAGGTTGGGTGGAGGTTGGTTTAGGACCCACATGCAGAGATGAGGAGACAGACATGAGTTCTTGCAGATTTAATTTAGAAACAAATGCTAACAGAACAAAAGGAAACCAAAAACCAGGAGACGCCAGTGAGAAACACGCATGAGGAGTAAGGTAAAGAAGAGAAACCAGCATTGAGGAACTGCTCAGGAGGAGTATATATGGGAGACGGAACAAAGACTAGGCTAATCAGCTGACAGGGAGAAGGTTTGGATAGAAGGAACTAGAAGCAAGGGAAAGGTGAATGGCACTGTAAAATAGAGAGTAACACAAAAAACTCAACATGGCTAGAACACGAATACAATGACAGAAAATGGGAAAGAAACCAATAACCAAGAAAACACAAAATCAAAGTGTAACAGAAAACCCCAAAATAAACTAAAAAAGAAGTCCACAAAGGGCAGAGCCATGACAGGGGAAGGCATTGGATTGTGTCCCTTGTGATGCCCTGTGTGCAGAGGTGTCAAGTAACAAAGTACAAATACTTTGTTACTGTACTTAATTACACACTTTGGTATCTATACTTTACTCCATTACTTATTTTTCCTCCTATTTCTGACTTCTACTCATTACATTTTCACACAAGTATCTGTTCTTTCTATTCCTTACATTTTTAAAACAAACGTTACTCGTTACTCTTGGCTTCAGTTTAATGCAGAGGTCCCGGATTAGCAGACCGCGGTCTGGTGTTTTGCTGAAAAGTGCATTCCTGCCGAGAGATGCATCCCCAGTCATGGGAGCGCGCCTTGCTCTGTACAACTGTAACCATGGATAAGGAAAACGGATTAAAGTATGACCAATGGAGGTACTTGTTGTTATATTAATGATATAAAAACATTTAATTATTCCTCTCGTGGGAAAAGAATTGAGGTTATTTGGCAGATTCATTTACAAAAAGTACAGGTGTTATGAACAACATCAAATCCAAGGATTTTTTCCAAGGTACGGCTGATTTATTTGTTCTAGTCTCTTGTTTTTCACACAAAACAATGAACAGTGATGCCGACAGGAGTTTTGAAACTGCAATTCTTTGTCTTAAGCGGAAAATCAAACGCCCATCTACACAGCACAGCGTTCACAGACCAGTGTGATGCATTTGTGATCGTCAGATAGCTATGGTGCATTCAGGATCATGGGACATTTCACACTTGCAAGGGAAGAGACATAAAAGGAACAGAACTTAACTCATACAATAATGTATTTATTCAGAAACAGTGTGGGCTTACTCACAATACTGAACGCTCTATAATTGTATTTCTGTTATTTTTTTGATTGTGCACATCTGCTAGCTTTTTATTCTAGAAAATCTATAATATTACAGCAGCAAATTATCAAAATTTTTTTAAAAGCCTGTTTAAAAGCTCCAAATGAGGCTTCAGAGGCGCAGTCAAGGGCCATAGGGGTGTGGTTTGAAGATCAGCAAATGTTGTCCCTGCTTTTTGCAGGCTCCCTCCTGCCGAGACCTACAGCAAACACTGGAGCTGTTCCCAGCCAAGTGCGAGGGGCGCAGAATCAGAATCGCTCCTCCAAATCTGAGGCCATGGTTCTCAACCTTGAAAAAGGAGGCTTTTCCCAACCATGTTGGAGGAGAGTTTCTGTGGGAGATTGATTGATTGGTGCAGCTTTTGATAAAAGGCAGACACTGTACAGGTCTGTTGTGATGAAGACAGAGTGGGGCAAAAAGGCAAAGTTCCCTATTTACTGGTCGCTCTATGTTTCTACCCTCACCTGGTCAGGAAATCTGGGTCATGATCTAGAAAACAAGTGGCCAAAATGAGTTTTCTCCACAGGGTGGCTCGCCAGTGCTTTAGGAACAGGGTGAGGATCTTGGAGGAGTAACACCAAGCTTGGTGTTCCAAGACCTGTTGGAGCTTTCCCCAGCAGAGCTGGAGAAGGTATTTAGGGAGAGGGAAGTCTGGAAGTATCAGCTGAGTCTGCTGCTCTCGGAATAAGCAGAAGATGAGTATGATTATGAGTATGTTGTCAATTCACAACGTGCCATCTCAAGGCACTTTACAGAGACAATTCAACCAGATCATACAGTCAGATTGGTTCAAAGTTTTCTATCTAAGGAAAACAGGCTGATTGCATCGACTCATTGACGTGACTGCAATCCCTCACACCAAGCATGCTTGTAGCGACAGTGGAGAGGAAAACTGTCTTTTAAAAAAAGGGTCCCAGTGTTCTCGCTCACCTCGCTCTTCTAGCTGGTCAACTTCATGATTTGTTTTCCACAAAGGTGGTCATACAAACATAACAATGTAGAGCGGATGTAGATTTGACCAATCAGAAGCCTTCTGTCTGCGGTCACCTACAATTTTGGAGAGGCGCAGCAGAGTGTCTGCGGAAGTGGCGGGTGCATATCTGCGTTAACCGTGACACCTACGCAGACGACCTGGTTTCTGAATAAAAACCAGCCTATAGAATGAAGCAGAAGCGTCTGTATGTCTTCCAGCAGTCTAAGCTTATGTTTTAAGTTTTACGCCTAGCCTTAAAAGTAGACAGGGTGTCTGCCTCATGGACTAAAACTGGCAGTTGGTTCCACAGGAGAGGAGCCTGATAACTAAAAGATCTGCCTCCCATTCTACTTTTAGAAATTCTAGGAACCAGTAGTTAACCTGCAGATTGAGAGCGAAGTGCTCTGTTAGGAACATAAGGAACAATCAGATCTCTGATATCAGATGGAGCTTGGCCATTTAAGGCTTTATATGTGAGGAGGAGGATTTTAAATTCAATTCTGGATTTAACAGGAAGCCAATGAAGAGAAGCCAGAATAGGAGAGATATGATCTCTCTTTTTCATTTTCATCAGAACTCTGGCTGCAGCATTTTGGATCAGCTGAAGGCTTTTAACTACAGTTTTTGGACTTCCTGATAGTAAAGAATTACAATAGTCCAGCCTTGAAGTAACAAATGCATGGACTAGTTTCTCAGCATCACCCCTGGACAGGAGATTTCTCATTTTTGCAATATTCCTCAGATGAAAAAAGGAAATTCTAGAAACCTCTTTGATCTGGGATTTAAATGACAGGTCCTGATCAAAAACAACACCAAGATTTTTTACTTTATTATCTGAAATCAGTTTAATCCCATCCAAATGAAGTGACTGACTAATCAGCTTCTTTTTCAAAGACTCTGGTCCAAAGACTATAACTTCTGTTTTGTTTGCATTCAGAAGCAGAAAGTTAAAGTCATCCAGGTTTTTATGTCTACAGACATGCCTGTAATCTATGTAATGGGTTGGCTTCATCTGGATTATAGACAGATATAGCCGGGTATCATCAGCATAACAGTGAAAATTAATCCCATGTTATCTAATAATTCTACCGATTGGGAGAATATATATAGTAAAGTGAATTAGCCTTAGCACTGATCCCTGTGGTACTCCACAGGTAACCCTGGAACTGGAGGAAGATATATAATTAACATGAGCAAACTGAGATCTATCGGACAAATAAGATTTATTCCTGTCTTTTTGTTATGATTGTTTATTTATTATTTATTATATTATGTGCTTTTTGAAACATAAAATTACCTTCCTGTTACATATTAAGGCCAATGTTTTCCCAAACAGTTTATCTAATTAGGACAAGATTTGGAAATGAAATGGGAGCATACAGACAGAGTGTATCATTCTTAACTTAGAGCTCTGGTAGTGGGAATTGGATTGTCCTTGAACTATAACACTGTGTTATGATGGTGTGGCAGGGTGTGACCCCGAATATATATAAAATGCTTCTTTAAATTTTATCCTGAGCTGACATTCTGACGAAACGAACCCAATGGCAGAGCTATGATTATATCTGTGCAGCCAAGTAAGATTACAATTCTGTTAAATCTGTTGTCATGTTTTCTAGTCTTCTAATACATAAAGATTCTAAACTGTTATTTAACTTGCTCTATCTTTTAGATTAGATTAGATTAGATTAGATGAGCTTTATTGATCTTACAGCGGAGAAATTCACTGGTCACATATTGGCATAGTAATTAAAGAAGGTGCAAACAAGGAGGAAAGGGTGCATTAGGAATAAAATAGATAAAAAAAAATAAAATAAAAAGAAATAAAAAGAATAAAAATAAGAAATAAAAAAAAAGAAATACAAGGGAGTAACACAGAGATTTGAGGGAACATATGTACAATCAGGATGGCTTATATACAGCTGGATTGACTTTTACTTAATGTAAAAGTTAATCCACCTGTATACATTTTCTCAGGAAAGAAACGGGGAGAGAAAGCTTGAAGACATAAAGACATAGCTTTCTGTGCTACATGCTGTTCCCTTAATTCCTACTAAATATTCCAGTCTTTCTAAAAGAATATTATCATCAACTGTATCAAATGCCGCACTGAGATCTAGGCACAGATACTTATATAATAATCTCAGGCAGTGAAAACTTAACTTTCACCAGTGGTGTTTCAGTGCTGATGAGCTTTAAAACCTTATTTAAACTCTTAGAGAAAATCCATTATGGTGTAAGTGGTTACACACTTGTTATACAAATATTTTTTCAAGAATTTTATATGACAAAGGAAGATTAGATGTTATTATTTAGAGACTATTAATAACAGGAGGTGAAATGCAGTTCCTGTTATTAAGCATGTGAGCCGAGCATGTGATGATGTCAAGAGTACGTTTCTGTTCCAATTGACCCAGATTTGTTCTGCATTCTGCCTGAATCCATGCTTTTCTATGGTCTTGTCAAGAACATATTTGGTGAGAACTATTGACGAAATTTTGATTTCAGAAGTGGTAGTATTTTTTAAATATAACTAACTTTAGTGTGTTTGATCATCCAATCACAGAACCAAATCGGTGGCGAATCGGATGTTTGTAAAGTAAGATTCTCAGTAGGGACATTGGTGATCATCAATCACACAAGAAAAGACACTGATCCACTCAGCAGCTTTTGGGCGGTCTAAACTCAGGGAAGTAGGTTTCAGTTTGATCTGCTGTTTTCCGCATGGTCCAAGTGCTCAATGAATGTCTGTGTACTGTGCTGTAATATTGTTTTTGGAGGCGACATGTCTCCCCGTACCCCCCCGAATAGTATGTCCATGACGAGAACACAAGTCCATATTGAGCAATGGTCATTGATATTGAATGACTAATAAATTCTGGCCAGATTCCTAAAAAAAGCTGCACCATCCAAAGTGGGATTTCACCAAAAAGTTTGCCTATTATCAATGTAGTCCCCATTGTTGTCGGGATACCTAGACAAGGAGAATTATGACATGCAGCTAAACATGTCATCACTGGTCAGATCAGGGAGGGGACCAGACAGAATTACGGAGTGCGACATCCATCCATCCATCCATCCATTATCTGACACGCTTGTCCCAATTGGGGTTGCAAGGGGTGCTGGTGCCTATCTCCAGTTCTCAATGGGCGAGAGGCGGGGTACACCCTGGACAGGTCACCAGTCCATACAGACGGAGTCCGACATTGTTTTGGAAAACTTACACACCGAAACACTCCACTCGACATAAGCGGGTGTCATTACCACCACCATTATTAGTAATCTTACTCTATCCTTATCCTTAGCCAGCAGTTCATTGTAGGATTTGATGTCAGCTGTTCTGGCCCCCAGCAAGCACTTGGCCATGGTCTCTGCTGTCAGAATTCTGCCACTGATGGCTGACTTGATTGCTCATTTCATTCACCTGTCTAGCTCTGCCCTGTTCCTCATCACTGCCCATCTGATCCACCTGCTCCTGCTTCTATTTAAACTCTTTGGTCCCAGCGATTAGTGCCAGATTATTATTGAGCCTTTGGTGTTGAGAGTTCCCTAGTGTTTCTATTTTGTTCCGATTGCCTGATCCTGATCCGTTTTTGTATTTGGACCTTTGAGCCTGCATGCCCCTGTCTGATCTGTTTGCCTGGCCTGTCTTCGGACTCCTGTTGCATTCTTCTTTGGACTGAACCTGGATCTCCCTCTTGACTTCGCCCTGTGGATTATCCTGCCTTCCTTCGTCAGATCGGATCTGATCTCCTTTCAGCTCTGCAGTCTTCTAGGCTCCCGCATCTGGAACTCTCTGGCAGCGTCCACTGCATCTCGTCAGCTGACCGGCTGGAATCTCTGGGATTGGACTGACCTGTCTATTCAGACATTCCTGCCTCAGATGCCGTAGCCGCTGCAGCCGCTGCCACAGCAGATCTGTTTCCGTCATTGTCTGAATAAACACATTTTAAGTATTCCATTAACCACATTCTGGGTCCTACTTTCTGAGCCATTACAACTTGTGTCTCTAATGCCACATTTCTGACTATGGATCTGCCAGTTATCAGAGTGGGCATTTTAGCAGGTGCATCGCAGAGCAAAACTGGTTAGAAATGTGGACGGGTTGGTGGTGACCAGTGGACAGAGATCCACAACTATGCTTACTGCTTGATGTCACACATCTGCCTTTGTTTCCTAGCTGTTTGTTAAATGTTAATCGACCACCGCTTGGTTGTGTCCCTGGTCTTTGTGGTTACGAACTGTTAGCTAATAGGCCTAGTCTAACTCCTGGATGTTGAACAGCCTGAAACCAGAACTCTAGCCCTGACACCCTCGCTTCAAAAGCTATAAAAACTTAAGAATATGTATTGATTGGACGGACGGACTGATTGAATGACTGAAAACAAAAAGATTCAGGAGGGAGGGATTGCTAAACCTAGTCCTTATCCACAATATGGGACTTAGCATATTTATGGATTTTGGTTTTGGTTTCTTTGGTACATAGGTATTTCTAACTACATTCAAATTCTCAAAAAAAAAAAAAGAGAAAAACTTTCAGAAGGTTTGAATTTCAAATTTAGAACTATAATGATTGATTATGTAAAAACTAGACTTAAAAAATATCCAAAGATGAAAACCTAATATTCAGATTCTGAAATGCAAATCTATCCAAAGCATGAAAATAAAAAAAATGACATTTCTTTACCATGTGGCCCTCGTGTCAGAAAGGCTTTCTAGTTATACTTCAAATCATTCAAAATTGTATTCTTGGTTTGTTACATTAATCTTTCATGTACGTCTCTGGGCCATTGATATTTCAGAAAGCATCCAAATCTGCTAAGAAGCACTACAGCTCACACCCATTTAACCCAGCTGCAACCAAATGTCAGTCCAATCATTCGTCAACCAACCAAGGAGGCCCACCACCTCCCTTTTGTTCTGGATAGCCTTTGGTCATTTCAGACAAGCAGAACGGACAACTATTCAGAGGACTTTTTGTGTGTTTGAATCTGTGTGGGTGTGTGTGTGAATGCCGCTAAGAAAATCACTAAGAAACAGCAGCTAGAAGGAATGTGTGTGTTTATGTTTGACACAATTTAAAGTTGAATCAGGGACCATGGCCGACTGAATGACACATAACATCATCAACAAAACTTCTTCCTCAGCAACTCTTTTCCACTTAAATTCAAGTTAATTAACTTAAGAGAATTAAGATTTCCCAGTCAATTTTATGATTTGCCAAATTTAGTAGGTTAGTGTTCCAATTTAGCTATTTCTATCAAGCTCATAAAGGAAACACATCTAATCTAGGATTGTTCTAATCAAATGAAAGGATAGACTTTCAGCACAACCATCTGAGCTGATTGGAATAAGCAACACCTAGAAGCTGCCTACCAAAGTTTGATTTTAGCCAATCACTGCTTCTAATGAAATATCAGCTGTTATCATCCTGTTAGCCTTTTGTTTTTTTACTCCATGAAAGGTGAAATGCTGGGTTATGAACAAACAGATGTAATCGTAGCAGCTATGTGTAAATCCTCCTGTGATGCCTATTTTGGTTATGTTAGGATTCCAGTCTGCGTGGTCTGTGTTTTTGTGTGTTTGTCTTCCTTCCTCCACCAGGCGGCGCCTGGTGCTGATACTTCTCACATACCTGCAAGGGGTTACCTCGTTAACGGAGTGTTCTTAAGCTGCTGACTGCCACTACCTTAACGCCAGAGTGTTTGCCAGTTTTGGGTACTCTAGCCAAGCTGAGTTTTGCTGAGTCAAACTGAGTTTTTGTCAACCTGAGTTTTAACGTTGTTTTTTGTTTTTGCCTCTCGGTAGGAAGTCATACTGCAAATTGGATTTTCGGACCTTCTCTCCCTGGGAAGACCTACTGAGCTTCAAACTGAGCTGAGGAAACAAACCGGAGGTTTGGATCCTCTTTCCCCCGAGGAATCGTTTGAGTTTCACACTGAGCAAGGGATTCATCTGCACCACAGTCCGTTCAAGTACCGCAGGAAGTCTGAGTGGCAGTCGGTCTTCTCTGTTCATCTACAAGCAACCGCATTCTGGGTAACCCTGTCTGCCCTCCACCGTATGAGACAAACACTGGAACACATTCCTCACCTACTGGAGTCTAAGAGTCAACCAATTCTCTGGAAACATGAGTCTGCCTACCTTTCCTCCTCTTCAAGTTCGAGAATCAATTTTTCCACTGAACCTGAACTAACCGCAGTGTCTTCCCCTCACCTTTCAGTTCCGGTTGAGCGGTGTTCAGAGCAACACTGGAATCTCCACAAAACTTCTCAATAAACCTGTTAAACTTTTCCCCTTATCTCTCTGAATTGGTTTATCTGCATGTGGGTCCGAGCTATTGATAAAATCATGACAGGGGTTGGCGGCTCCTTCTTTTGTCATAGCTATTTGTCTCGCCCTAAATCATAATACTGCAATGTTATTAATGAAGGTACAAATACAGTGATAATTAAAAGTAGAAAAACTTAATGTTGTGAATTTTCTGCTTTCTCTGTAAGGAGCCCTGCAAAAAAAAAAATCTAAAATAAGTAAAAAAGTTCATTTGTCTGTAATTTGGACAAGGAAGGATTTGTCCTTAAATGAGAGCAAGTCTGGCAGTGCCATCTCTGAGTCTAGACCATTTCAAGGATTTTGTGCGTTTTACAGTAACCAGTCTTGGTGTCTGTCAGAAGTTCTCAGAACGTTGGACCCAGAATTCAGACAAGACAGACAGCGATATATAAAAAGCGTTTATTAGACGCAGCGTCCGGCTGCTCGTCTGCTGCGTGGGTTCACTGGAAACTCTGCAGGAGTAGCGACTCTGGTCAGTGACTTCAAAACTCAAATGAGGAATGACAATGAGCATGAAATCCACAAACCTGACAAAGTTCAGTCTGTGCCCAGAAGAAGCAGTATTGTCATTACTGAGCTGGGGCCAGAGATCCAGGAGAGAAGAGAAGCAGCATGTAGCGCCAGCCAGTGTGAACCAGGAGGCTAATCCAAGCTGTGCTCAGAAGACAGGTCCAAGGTCGACAACAGGCAGAATCCAGGTAACAGCCCAGAAACACAGGACAGGCAAACAGAGCAAAACAGGGGCGGCCAAAACTCAGAGGTCCCAGGCAGAAACAAGTCAGAAACAGGAAGAACATGAGACAAACAGGAACGCTAGAATTAGTCTCGATGGGAACTCGAATAATCTGGCTCCAATGGCTCGGAACCCGAGGTATAAATTAGCAGCAGGAACAGGTGGATCTGATAAGAGAAGATGAGCACAGATATAAAGGGGTAAAAGCCAATATGGTGACAAGATAATGACCGTGTCACTATAGACAGTGATTTTAAACTGGACAAACACATAAACTGCATTTTAAAATCGTGTTTTTAATAATCTCCATTTTTTTTTAAAGGGTAAAACTGTTTCTGTCTTAAAACCTCTTCTAACAGGTTTTACACTCTTATTTCTATCCGTCAGGACTGCTGCAATGCACTTTACTCAGGCATTAGCCAAAGAGACCTCTGCCATCTGCAGTTAGTCCAAAATGCAGCGGCTCGTCTTTCAACGGAGACCAGAAAACATCGACACATTTCACCGATTCTTGCGTCTCTTTACCGGCTCCCTGTAAGTTTTAGAATTAATGTTAAGATTTTATTGTTTGTGTTTAGAAAGGGATGGCTCCTCAATACATTACTGTATCCTGATTTACTCTCTGGTACATGCTTTGAGGGCCATCTTCAGCTAATGGTGCGTAAGACGAGGCGTAAAACCAGAGGGGACAGAGCCTTTTCTGCAGTTGGCCCCGGACATTGGAATACTCGGCCCTTCCATATATGAAAAGAATTCTACAGTGGAGAGCTTTAAGCCTCGTCTTAAAACCACCTTTTACTCTTTGGCTTATAACAGCTGATAATTGCATGGTCCTCGTTGTCCTTTTTATTTATTCAGTTTAAAGTCTTACAGCTTTTTTGTGTGTCTTCAGTTTTTTTGTTTTTGTTTTTATGTACAGTGAACAACAAAGAGAAACGGAGAAAAACGAGCTGCGTTTGAACACCTCAGTGACGGATCTGACCTTTTTTAGTTCCTTTCTCTAATGAAAAAAAAAATTTTCCTCGAAAGTGTTTTTATCTTTGTTATAAACATAAATATGGAAGTTTATAAAAAATTTAAATTCATAATTTCATCCTTGTTTTATTGAAATAACATTGATCCAAATTCATGACTTAAATGATGAATTAATAAATTAATTTTAACAAATAAAAGGTTTTTAAAGATCCCAAACTGTAAAGAATCTAAAGTACATGTTGTAAGTAAACCTTTAGATTTTATGTAAACCTTTAGTTATCAGATTATAGTTATCAGGCTTTTTTTGTTGTTAAATGTGTATAAATAAAGTGGACTGGATAGGCTAATTTGAGCAGACCAGTAAGAGGATCCACCAATGGAATATTAGTATAGTATAGTATTAGTTTATGGAGTATTTTTCTAATAAAGATAAGATAATGAAATATTATACACCTGGAATAAGATAGTGTGGTTGCTTTTGTTTTTTATTTTAGCTGTAAATCATTATTCAATGAAAAGAAAATCTTACTTCCCTGCTTAAAGCAAGCAGAAAATACACTTATTACAAGAAAATATACTTCCTTATCTTTAATTTGTGCAGTAGGCTTGTTGACTATCTCTAGTTGTAACTAAATAATAGGTTTGATACATGTAGAGCCATCACAGAAAAAAACAGGAACAGACATAAACCCACACAGCTGAATTTATATTGATCAGTTAAATCTATGTTTTTTTTTTTAAACAAAGAAAGGACCCATTGGTAAATAGATGCTCACTGACCTTAATGGTGCTAAAAACCTAAACACTATGAACAATTTAAGAATCCAATTATTTACATCTTGGTTTTTAAACATAAACATCAAAGATTTTGTACTAATGGTGGACCAGCTTAAAGCTTAAAGGTTGACAAGTCAGTTAAAGGAAAAGTCCGGTCAGCAAGGAATGATCAATGGATCATTATTTATACCTAAAACTAACACGTTTGTGGAGATTTAATGAATTTAGCAGTAATCAGTAAAAGATTTAAACAATATTTTTTATTGCGATCACTGAGTCTGGGAGCGGCAATTTTTGCCCAAATATAGTAGCCCCTCCCTCCTGCCATCTTCCAGCAGTGACGTCACGGTGCGGTAAGCCTAGCGCCATTCTCCCCGCTTTACAAGCAAAATCAATGGGAACTACTAGACACATCTGCAATCAACAACAATTATTGAAGATTTCCAGAGGACTTCACCATTGAAATCAGTGGCGGCTGGTGAAAAATATTTTTGGTGGGGCTGATATAGCCTAGTGTATGTCTCCAACTAATCCGGAATAAGAATTCAAATAAACAATTGGACAATACATACAATTTAACAGTAATGATTTAATTTACGATATAATAACAGTAACAGAAATGATTTAATTTACGATATAATAACAGTAACAGTGATGATTTTGGTCACTGTGACGGGGTTCTTTGGCCTCCAAGAATCCAGGCTCAGTCTGGTTACGGGTGTTGGTGATTTATTGTGCTCAAAAACTCAAAACAGGGTGCAAAATAAACTAAACATGTACAAGATCCTCTGGGCCTCAGCCTCCCTCCAGTTACCAGCAATGTAACAAAGAAGCAGAAAACAAAAATGGCCGCTCTTCTTCCCACAGCCCTCATTAAATAGTTTAAGCCCCTACAGGCTCTCTTATTTCTGATTTCTTCTCATAAATCAGTTTTGTCCATATATTACCTCCACAAACAATTGATGTACAAAAACACATAATTTTTACAACTTAATTATTTTACACAGATTCATTGACTTATTCAATTACACCAAACTGGGTTTGAACCCAGCAAAGACGCAGCCAGACTGAAGATGACAAGTCCCCGTAGCATAAACACGTACACACACAAACACACACACACACACACACACACACACACCCACACACACACACACACACACACACACACACACACACACACGGCTGACCCCACTGAAATATTAAGTGTTCCCCCCTCAATACGCCAGCAGGTAACCAGGACAGCTTGTGTGTTTTAAGTTAATGGAGCTACTGGGCTCAGCGTGAGATTATTGGTCCTCACAAACACAGTATAACAGGAATGTGTGTGTGGCATGCAAAGTTAGAGGATGTGGATTCGTCACAGTCACAATAACCATGACATGAAATGTTCCTACCCTACAACAGGGATGTTCTTCTGGCAAACGGGTAAATAAATAAGGATCTCACCGAATTTGGTGGAAGCTGCATCTCGCTCGTTACGTTCGCCATCGTCCCTCTAATTGTCTGCACCTGCGCTTGGGTGCAGATGCCTGTTAAAGCGCAGTATTTTCAGAGCCCCAAGACTATAAAGTTCTGAGACGCTGATTGGCCATTAAATTCACCTAGCAATAGTACATGATTGACAGATTCTCTGCAAATGTGGGGCTGTTTGATCACAGCCCCCAGAACAGAGACGGTAGGAGTCTGTCTGTGGAAATCCACAAATTAATGACAGTAGATAGGGAAATGTAGTTTATATAATTTGTTTTGCTTATAGGTACACACTCTAGACAGTAAAACTGACATTTATGAGTTAATTTCTAAAAATATATTTTACGTTTCTCTCTTCTTATCAGGGAGGGCGGTGCCCCAGCGCCCCCTATGGGCCCACTGATTGAAATTCACCAGAGCTATAGTGAAACTGACAATGCCCACGTGCATGGCAGCTGGATGCTGGAATACATCGGGTAAAAGTGGAAAAAAAAGAGTTATTCCACCTTTCTGATTCCTGATCCTCCACGGACGGGTTGGTCGTTGGATCGCCAACTTGAAGAGGGAGGATTTGCCATCGAACTTCTGGCCAGAGAAAAAACCCGTAATATGTAGCCAACATCTGGAAGAAGAATGTTTTCAAGATGACTTGGATAATAGCGCGTTGTGACAAACACCAGATACAGCACTGGGACTTGATCAACAGCCGATACCGCACCGTGACGTCACAAACCAGTAGGTGGCAGTAGTGTTCTTTGATAAACATGGATGCCTCCAGTAAAGCACATTCACATGAAAATTACTCTGAATTAAAAACACTGATCATTTATTGAACAGGATCTAATAATTTCATATTTAGAAGTTTTAATTCTGATTATGACCGGATTTTTTCTTTAAAGGGTTAACCAAGAAATAAATAGACTCTGATTAAGTTGATTAATTGATTGACTTTATTGATCTCAGAGTGGAGAAATGTACTTCTTATATCAGCTCAAATAGTCAAAGAAGAAGAAGGTGTCAAAGGAAGAAAAAGCTGCTTGGAATATATACAGAATATACAGTTCGTCCACAAATGCAACTTTTTTGTTTTTTTTTATAGAAGGATCATTATACAGGGTTATTAAACAGGGTGTTTTACATGGGTATTTATATAGATAATATTTATATTTATATATTTATTTCACTGGGTATCAAATATATATAAAAGTTTAGGTAAGTTGAACTCCATCAAAGTATTCCTGTCTTTCAGTGCATCTGTTAACACAGTGGAATGAAATGTGTCATTAGTCATAGCTGCTATGTTAGCATCGCTTCCCAACACAAGAGAAAATATACAAGAAGAACAAAAAAATAAATAACACAAAGCTAATTCATCATTAAAGAAACTCCCTGAAGAGCCTTAGGTGACTAGAATCTATTAGGTACTTTTGTAAATATTGATCTTGGCTTTTGGCGCCACCTTGTGGTCAGAATTAGCAACTGTATTGGTAGTTAAAAAGATACATTCATAAATTTAAACAGAGCAGAAATTTATCAAAAAAAAAAAAAACTAAACACAAACTAATGATAATGTTGATACAGATCAGTCATACCTAACATGTCAAAATGGCAGGTTTGATCATTTAAAGATCTTTGGATTTAAAGGATTGAAATGAAAATAAATTTACTGAATCAAATTTAAGTGTGACTCTAAAATGCAGCCAAATGGAGGAAAAATAAAAAAGTCTTCTGCTCAGCATCAGCAGCTCCTCCTCTTTTCTATTCATCACTAGCCTGTCTCTGCCTGTTTACCTTCATACTGGGATTAATGGTTTCTCTGCTGCTAATTGCTTCTGTGTGTTTTTCTGTTGGCTGGTTTTGTGTTTCTCCAATCAGAGCGCTGAGATCCTGCATGAAACCCGTTTGTTTTTCCAAGTGCAGAGGAATCATTTATAACGTGTGTCACACTAACAAGTTCACCAATGACTGCCTGCTAGAAGCGGCATTGGAAGCTAGAATTACATTTAAATTAAACACAGTAGAATAAAAAGGTTGAGTTTAAACTTCTGAAACGGACAGTGTCGTTCGTTAATAAAAACACACACCTCTTCCTTTTTGCTATATGTAGTGAGGACCATGTTTTCATTTACATTCGTTTTCAGTTGCTTCCAACACTTTCTTTGCCCTGAAAATAACTGAACCATTTCCAGTGTATACGCAACCCTTATATAACCAAAACTTAATTCATACTTTAGTCCTAAACTAACCATTGGCAAAACAGAAAGTAGGACCAGCAACATGTTCACACTTTAAAAATTATTTTAATAGTGAAATTGTGAAATGGTCCTCACTCTGATGCCAAAACAGGAGCGCACAGACATATGTTTCTCTTAATTCCTAACCCTGAAATTTTCCACAAACATTTCCTTTTCTAACTCCAACCATTTCCAGTATATTCCCAACCCATATTTAATCAACTTTATAAGAGACCCGCTTTAGGATGCGAATGGGGTTCCGCCACACAGTATCCTGTGGAACCAAGTACCAGTTTTAGTCCGTGAGGCAGACACCCTGTCTACTTTTAAGGCTAGGCTTAAAACTTTCCTTTTTGATAAAGCTTCTAGTTAGAGTGGCTCAGGTTATCCTGAGCTATCTCTATAGTTCTGCTGCTATAGGCTTAGACTGCTGGAGGACATAGGGACCCCTTTTTCATCATTCTGCTTCATTCTATCTCTATTCTCTCACTCTGCAGAATCTATTAGTTCAATCTCTAACGTTCTGCTCTCTCTGCTTTTTCTCATAGTAGCTTCATCTGGTCTCTTTCTTTTTGGCTGTGACTCCATCCTGGAGAGAAATATCAGCTGTGCTGCTGCCATCAACACCTTAGTTTATAGATGTTGGAGCTTGGCCTGTTTTTCAGTATAGTCCTGTTTTTTCTGACTGACTGGCTGGATGTGTTCTCTTTCATCATCCTACATGGGAGCTGGCTCAGAGCTCGTCTGCATGCCTGTGTGTTTCCCTTGATGCCTTTTACAGTTGACTTTTGTATCTATGCTTCCTTTTCTATCTCTGCTTCTGTCTCCTTGAACCCCAGTCGGCCTCAGCAGATGGCCGCTCACACTGAGCCTGGTTCTGCTGGAGGTTTCTTCATGTTAAAGGGGAGTTTTTCCTCTCCACTGTCGCTACAAGCATGCTTGGTGTGATTTGCATTTGAGTCAATGAGTCGATGCAATCAGCTGATTTTCCTTAGATAGAAAACTTTGACTCAAAGGATGGACTGGATGATCTGGTGAACTGGAAAGTTCCCTTTACATGACGTGTGTATATAAATAAACTGAATTGAATTAGGGTTGGACTTGGAAGGTTAGAAGGTTAGTAAAAATATCAGAAAAGAATAACATATATAGATATACCTGAAAAGATCCGTATTTAATCCTTTTAGTTTGGTTGAACTTGTTGGCATGAGCAGCTGCTGGCTTTGCTTCAGACCAGGCCTGCATCTCATTCATGTGGTTGGTGTTTTGCCTAGAAACGAGTCCAGCCCTACAGAGGCCATGCAGTCTCTGAATGAGGGATGGAGCTGGGTGGAGCTCCCTGGTGGGGGCTTATTCTCCAACCATGCATGAAGCACAGTTCAGACTCTGACTTCACATGTAAAGGAAAAGAAGCCTGCAAAACACATGGCTCTGCTGTCCTGAAACACTACTTTAGTGTCTATTTAGTTTTTTTTAATCTGATATAGGAAAATGGCACAGAGTGTCTTCAAAATGTGTTTGAAGTAAAGGATGTAGAGTCTATTATGCTCATAATGGTGTCAAACAAACATCAGGTTTTAGGAGGGGAAAACGCTTCAAATATTTCTCTCATTTTTGTTTCTGAACCACTGATCTTTGATTCTTCTGAATTGTAAATTTTTACAGTTTATGACCATTTTGGCATACCAACTTCAGGGTTCTAATGAAGAAAAATAAAAGTAAAATTAGAAGTGAAAGGCTCTAAGTGTTTTAAAAAAAGAGCTGGGATGCCTTGGAGTCCATGCACTGAAAACAGACCTCAGCGTTTCCCTCTGGGGTCTCTGGACGTCTGCAGGTCCAGCAGCAGCAGGTTCAGGCCGCTCAGGCTGCCTGCTGTCGTTGGCAGGGAGGCCTCGCTGTCACCGGACTCCTCGTGTTGTCGGGGACTTGGCACATTGAAGATGCTAATTAATTTTTACAGCCGGGGTTCCAGCTGGAGCCCGCTGCGGAAGAATAATATAATTACATTTCCACATGCAATTAAAGGTGAAACTTTGCAGGCTGATGGTTTGGTCAAGCAAAAAGGGGCTTAATGGAAAGCCAGAGCGTCTTTATTGCTTTTGGAATGAAGTTTATATTATAGCAACAAAGGCAGGACAATCATTCATAACAGAGTTTACAAAGCGTTTAATCAGCCTCGACACAATGTTTGCATTCTTAAATAATGTCTCAGTGTGTCAGGGTGGGGGGTGCGGGGTGGGGGGTGAGGTTTAGCCGAAAGGTTCGGCCAGAAAGAGGACAAATTGAAATCCTATCTACCATACAAACACTACACTGCAAAAAATATACATCTAACCAGGACTTACAGTCTTTTATTCAACCAAAAAGTCTTTTTGTTCTTGTTTTGATACTGATGAACTAATCAAGAGCAGATTATATTACATTTTTAATCCACTATTCTACTTGAAATAAGTGCAGGAAAACAACTGGACTTGAAATAATTTCACTGCACTGAAAGATTATTACACATAATCTGATTTAAAACAAAATCAAACAGACTTTTAGACCAGAGATAAGAATGTTAGACTTGGTTCGATGGACGGGTTTTTTTTATAGTCGTAGTTTCTGGTAAAAAATCCTACATGAGTATCAGCAGTTAAAAATACATGTGATCATTGAAGCCTGGTGCGAAACAGCCAGTAAGGCTAAAAGTGTTTAGGTTTAGAAAAGCTGCACAAGAAAAAAAAAGGGACTAAACCTACTTCTATCAGTCTGAATTTCACCAGATTACAGCTTCCTGCAAAAAAAAGGGGGGAAAGAGAGGGGGGGGGGGGGGGGGGGGAGCGAGGGGGGAGGGTTGAGAGGGAGAGAGAAGAGAGAGAGTTTTGGCTCCTCCCAGCCATTTCTCTCTCTCTTTCTGTCCAATGTGTTTGCAGGCTCTCTCTCTCATGTCTGGACCTCCCACTTATTCTGACTCCTCATCATCTATAAACCCTCAGGGACTCCCACAGCTGATGAGGTCACTGTGAAACGGACCAATCAAAAGCAGCCCAATCCATCAGTGTCAGCACGTTGACCAATCAGCAGCTACATTAGCATGCAGCTTCCTGGCCAATGGGGGAGGACAGACTGTTGGATAATAACAGAGGCATCAAACAAAGTAATAAATACTTCATTACTTAACTAGAAATGTTGGCTATCTATACTTTACTGGAGTAATTATTTTTTAGACAACTTTTTACTTTCTACTCCTTACATTTTTTGTAATTATCTCTACTTTCTATTGCTTACATTTACAAACAGACCCGTTTGTTTTGTTTCATTTCAGCTCATTTTCATTATGGCCTGTTGGTTGGACTCGGTGCTGCCCCAACTTGTTGCTCGCTACATACCCAGTTTTTCAAGATGATGCAAAGTTAAATGTGACACAGTAAAGCTTCTGGCCTTAACATGTTTTCTGCATTGCCTTTACTTTTAAACTTTAAGTAGTTTTAAAAATGGTACTTTTACACTTTTACTGGAGTAAAAAGCCTAAGTTGATCCTCTAACTTCTATAAAAGCATTTTAAACAGTAGGATTTATACTACTGGTGTAATAAACATGAATACTTTTGACAGCTCTGGATAAAAGCATCAGATTTAATGTTAATAAATGATGCTGGCAAACATTATGTGTTGGCATTTTAAAGATTCAAATACTTTAAGAATACAAATAAATGTCATGAACATAAAGGAACAAATTCATGCAAAAGTAATACTTTTAAAATGTTTTCTTCATCAGAAAACCAATGACAATATATGTTAGTAGTAGTAATCTACTGATTACTGTATGTTTACCTGATTTTGTAATAGTTTAAATTACCCCCAGAGGACAGAGTAGTCAAAGATTTGACTTAAGTAGAAGTAGAGATACTTACTCAAGTAAAAGTAAGAACTTTTACGCAGTAAACCTAATTTTTTTTTCAAATTGTTGCACAAGTAAATGTAAGTTATTACTATCAATCACTGATCCTCATTAGCAGCATTCGCCTATATAGCAGAGACTGGATTGGCTCTTTTTAATACATAAGGTAATATGTGTAAAGAATGGGCTGCTCAGTGATGCAGTGGGTAGCACTGCTGCCTTGCAGCAAGAAGGCTCCGGATTTAGTTCCCGACCCAGGGTCTTTCTGCATGGAGTTTCCATGTTCTCCCTGAGCATGCGTGGGTTCTCTCCGGGTACTCCAGCTTCCTCTCACAGCTCCAAGGGTTTGGTTAGTTTGCTTCTCTAAACACCCCATTTACAGTACCCTTGAAAAACCGTGCCGAGACCGGTCCGAGCTCAGTAACTGAGATAACTTATCGTGTGTAAACGGAAAGCAAACTCCCTGGCTCGGTTCTCTGATAACAAGAGCACATGAGCAGAACGCGTCATCTCCGTCTGGCTGCACATCCCGATTCACACTCCATTCCAGTAGTTGGCGGTAATGCCCCTCCGGAAATTGCTTTCCAACCGACATAAAACAGAAGAAGAACAACAACTGTAAACAACAATCAAAATCTTCTTCACGCAACATTTTAAATAATGGCTTCAAAAGAGCGTGGTGCGACCTGGGATGATAATAAATATCAAGCATAACTTCCTGAATGTGACGGGCGCCGCCATTTTGATTTGCTTGATTCCCTCCTTCTTCGTCGTCTTCTTCTTGTGTTTTATGGCGGTTGGCAAACTTTTGGTGCATTACCGCCACCAACTGCTTGATTTCCTCCTTTTATACTGGCAGTAATACCGCAGATCGTCACTAGGAGGCGAGGAGTCGAGGAACCGAGATAGCGTGATGTGTAAACGGTCGTCAGAACCGAGCTCGGCCTGGTTAACTGAACCGAGCTCGGACCGGTCTAGCCATGGATCGATTTTTCAAGGGTAGTGTAAATGGGGTAAAATTCTCCTTAAGTGTGAATGGTTGTTTGTGTCTGTGTTATCCTGCGATGTACTGACGACCTGTCCAGCGTGGACCCCGCCTCTCCCCCATATAGACAGCTGGAGATAGACACCAGCATCGCTCGCCCCCCCATTTAGCATAAGTGTGATGGAAAATGGATGGATGTCTGGAAAAAACAACAAAAGTATCAAGTCCACTGTTTATCATTAGAAGAGGATGTAAAGTCTTCCCTGTGCCGAGGGTTAGAGAACGGAGATTTATAGCATTATTTCAATTGTCCTATTTTAGGTGAACTGAGTAAAACAATAGAGGGAACGTGTTTCAGTGTGGGTACAGGGTTGTGAATGTGCATTTTTTTTCAAAGACCTGCCTAGCGAGACCTTTTGGCGAAAATCCCCCACTATACCTTTGAGAAAAGCTTCAAACTAACTCCAGACCACCAGGGGGAGACAATCATCGCTCATACTCTGGCTACTTTCTGCTGGGGTGTGTTAGCGTTATTTAAATGTTTACAGCATGTTTTCTTCACAGAATGTATTTATTGGGTGTGTTTGTCTTATTTTTGCTCGTCTTGAATTTTAAGGGACCTTTAAAATTTGAACAGAATCCCCAAAGACCTGCTGGCTGCCGCCTTGGTAAGACTAGTGCAGCGTTCGCCAAACACTCCATGCAGACCAACAGAAACACAATGATTGGATTCAACTTTATTGTCATTCAGTGGCGGCTGGTGAAAAATATTTTTGGTGGGGCTGATATAGCCTAGTGTATGTCTCCAACTAATCCGGAATAAGAATTCAAATAAACAATTGGACAATACATACAATTTAACAGTAATGATTTAATTTACTATATAATAACAGTAACAGTGATGATTTGGGTCACTGTGAAAAAACACAAATAATTTTTACAACTTAATTCCTTTACACAGATTCATTGACTTATTCAATTACACCAAACTGAACCCAGCAAAGACGCAGCCAGACTGAAGATGACAAGTCCCCGTAGCATAAAGTGTGCACCCTCAATATGCCAGCAGCTAACCAGGAACAGCTTGTGTGTTTTAAGTTAATGGACCGCTACTGGGCTCAGCGCGAGTGTATTGGTCCTCACAAGCACAGTATAACAGGAATGTGTGTGTGGCAAGCAAAGTTAGAGGTTGTTTTAAGCAACGAGGTGGATTCGTCACATTCACAATAACCATCCATCCATCCATCCATCCATCCATCCATCCATCCATCCATCCTCCGCTTATCCGGGGTCGGGTCGCGGGGGCAGCAGCTTAAGAAGGGAAGCCCAGACTTCCCTCTCCCCAGCCACTTCTTCCAGCTCTTTAGGAGGAACCCCAAGGCGTTCCCAGGCCAGCCGAGAAACATAGTCTCTCCAGCGTGTGCTGGGTCTCCCCCTGGGCCTCCCCCCGGTGGGACATGCCCGGAACACCTCACCAGGGAGGCGTCCAGGAGGCATCCTAAACAGATGCCCAAGCCACCTCAACTGGCTCCTCTCGACGTGGAGGAGCAGCGGCTCTACTCCGAGTCCCTCCCGGATGACCGAGCTTCTCACCCTATCTCGAAGGGAGAGCCCAGCCACCCTACGGAGGAAACCCATTTCGGCCGCTTGTATCCGCGATCTCGTTCTTTCGGTCATGACCCAGAGTTCATGACCATAGATGAGGGTAGGAACGTAGATCGACCGGTAAATCGAGAGCTTCGCTTTTTGACTCAGCTCTCTCTTCACCGCGACGGACCGGTACAACGCCCGCTTCACGGCAGACGCTGCACCAATCCACCTGTCGATCTCCCGCTCCCTTCTTCCCTCATTTGTGAACAAGATCCCAAGATACTTAAACTCCTCCACTTGGGGCAGGACACCCCCCCTGACCCAGAGAAGGCACTCTACCCTTTTCCGGCTCAAGACCATGGCCTCGGATTTGGAGTAGAGACTGACCTTTTTTCGGGAATCCCACTGGTCACGGGATTCCCGTGGGATTCCCGTGGGATGGGAGTCAGTATTAGTAACGATCACGTGATTGGGACGGTACAGGATTAAACATTAACGGGAGCAGACGGGAGCGGGAGCAAACCGATAATAACTAAAAAAAAAACTAGGATCAATGCCAAAAAATAAAATAAAATAGAAAGAAAAAAAATCCAGTACTGGTGCGGCGCCGCCATTTTGTAGTTTTTTTCCTTTAAGCCTACACTATAATGCGAGTCAAAAAACTACACGACCCAAAAACCAACAGTGATTCCGCTCTGAGTTTTTCACCCGCGCTCAAAAACAACAAGAATGGGGCTCTGTTCGAAATCCTGGGCTGCATCCTCCAAGGACGCGGTCTACTTAGACTGGATCCTTTGAAGTCCGTGAAAATAAGGAGACCGGAAGAGTTTTGGCTGTGAATTCGACCAGGTCTACCCTTCAGCGGGTTTTATCGCCGTAAGGTCTGTTGCTTAGCAACCGCGAAAGTTGACACACAAAGTAGGAAAAGAATGAAAACCAAAGTTTCCAAAAATGTTTGTTTATTTATTTATTTTTTTATTGTAAAGTGAACAAAGACTGATGAGAATCCAGAGTGGAATAAAGGTTCCAACCACCGGGAGCAGGAACAAATAAAATCAAATGTAAAGATAGAAACCTTAGTCAGTTAAATAACCTGCTGCTGTCATTCTGCACATCTCTGATGTTGCTGCTATTTTCAAATATCCATTACTGTAAAAATGTCCATAGCTGCATATTGGTTATTTATTCTCCAGTTTTATATTGTTAAAACACTTTACAGAATTGTATTTTTTTTTTTTACTCTTCCCTATTATGTTATTCTTATACATTTTTCTAAGGTCCAGATTTGTGTGACCATTTTCAATAATCTTTCTGCTGCTGTAAATTTGCCCATTGTGGGACAGTAAAGGGATTTTCTATTCTATTCTATAAAAGGGGTAGAAATATATAAGTAAATCTAAACAATGTATGTATTAAAAACATATCTGCAAAATCTCTAATATTCAACAACACAAAATATTTAGTTAAGCATATTGTGCAAAACAGCAATAAAAAGATAAAACTCCTATCAGATTTATAGTCCTCTCTCTGCAGATCTATTAGAATCTGTCCTTAAATTACAGCCAAACTCATTTACACAGTAACAGATAAAAACCTTTAGATAAATCAAACATTACCGTCACATATCTGACTTAATAACCATTAAAACAACTATTTTCATTCATTTCAGACGGAACTATTCACAGACTGGATTATATTAAACTGAACTTCCAATTTTCACCACTGTTCGGCGCCAAGTAACCTTTCCTCTGATCCCGGCTTGCTTGGTCTCGCAATGAATCCTGGGTAAACCAAGGATAGCGAGGATACATCAACACCCGTCCTTCAAATCGGGCAAAAAGAAGGACGCATTTTAAGGCCGCATAACGAGGAGTCTTGGAATCCGACCAGACCTCAGCGCCGCACTATGACATAATCGTACTTCGAATCTGGCCTTCTAAGGACGCGTCCTAGGTTTTCGAACAGAGCATGGGAGTGGAGCGGGAGTCATTCTGAATGGGAGCGGGATAGGAGTGGGAGTTATTTCACCAGGAGTGGGACGGGACAGGATTTAGATTTCTACTCTGGCCCGGGATCGGGACACAATTTTTTTCTGTGGGAGTGGGACGGGACAGGAGTGAAAATCCACTCCCATGTCAGTCTCTAATTTGGAGGCACTGATCCCCATCCCGGCCGCTTCACACTCGGCTGCGAACCGATCCAGCGAGAGCTGCAGATCACGACCTGATGAAGCCAATAGGACCACATCATCTGCAAAAAGCAGAGACGCAATCCTAAGGCCACCAAAACGGATCCCCTCAACACCTTGGCTGCGCCTAGAAATTCTGTCCATGAAGGTAATGAACAGAATCGGTGACAAAGGGCAGCCCTGGCGGAGTCCAACTCTCACCGGAAACGAGCCCGACTTACTGCCGGCAATGCGGACCAGACTCTGACACCGGTCATACAGGGACCTGACAGCCCGTATAAAAGGGCCCGGCACCCCGTACTCCCGGAAAACCCCCCACAAGGCCCCCCGAGGGACACGGTCGAACGCCTTCTCCAAGTCCACAAAGCACATGTAGACTGGTTGGGCGAACTCCCATGCACCCTCCAGGACCCCGCTGAGGGTGTAGAGCTGGTCCAGCGTTCCACGACCAGGACGGAAACCACACTGCTCTTCCTGAATCCGAGGTTCGACTATCCGACGGACCCTCCTCTCCAGCACCCCCGAATAGACCTTGCCGGGGAGGATTAAGAGTGTGACTCCCCTGTAATTGGAGCACACCCTCCGGTCCCCCTTTTTGAATAGGAGGACCAGCACCCCAGTCTACCAATCCAGGGGGACTGTCCCCGATGTCCATGCAATGTTGAAGAGTCACGTCAGCCAACACAACCCTACAACATCCAAGACCTTGAGGAACTCCGGGCAGATCTCATCCACCCCCGGGGCCCTGCCACCGAGGAGCTTTTTAACCACCTCGGCGACCTCGCCCACAGAGATTGGAGAGCCCAGTCCAGAGTCCCCAGGCCCAGCTTCCTCAATGGAAGACATGTTGGTGGGATTGAGGAGGTCTTCGAAGTATTCCGCCCACCAACCCACAATGTCCCGAGTCGAGGTCAGCAGCACACCATCCCCACTATAAACAGTGTTGGTGCTGCACCGCTTCCCCCTCCTGAGACGCCGGATGGCAGACCAGAATCGCTACAGAGCCGTGCGAAAGTCTTTCTCCATGGCCTCTCCAAACTCCTCCCACACCCGAGTTTTTGCCTCAGCAACCATCCGAGCCGCATGCCGCTTCGCCTGCCGGTACCCATCAGCTGATTCCGGAGTCCCACAGGCCACAAAGGCCCGATAGGCCTCCTTCTTCAACCTGACAGCATCCATCCAACGGGTTCGAGGGTTGCCGCCACGACAGGCACCTTGCGGCCGCAGCTCAGATAAGCCGCCTCGACAATGGAGGAACGGAACATGGTCCACTCGGACTCAATGTCCCCCACCTCCCCCGGGATTTGTTCGAAGTTCAGCCGGAGATGGGAGTTAAAGCTCTGCCTAACAGGGGACTCCGCCAGACGTTCCCAGCAGACCCTCACAACACGTTTGGGCCTGCCAGGTCTGACCGGCATCCTCCCCCACCACCGGAGCCAACTCACCACCAGGTAGTGGTCAGTGGAAAGCTCAGCACCTCTCTTCACCCGAGTGTCCAAGACATACGGCCGCAAGTCCGATGAAACAATGACAAAGTCGATCATCGAACTGCGGCCTAGGGTGTCCTGGTGCAATGTGCACATATGGACACCCTTATACTTGAACATGGTGAGCAAGGGAGTCCCCAGGAGGGGCACCCTCCAGTACCCCCTCTAAGGACTCCAAGAAGGGTGGGTAATCTGAACTGTTGTTCGGCCCGTAAGCACAGACAACAGTCAGAACCCGTCCCCCCACCTGTAGGCGGAGGGAGGCTACCCTCTCGTTCACCGGGGTAAACCCCAACGTACAGGCGCCGAGATGGGAGGCAACAAGTATGCGCACTCCTGCCCGGCGCCTCTCACCATGAGCAACTCCAGAGTGGAAGTATGTCCAGCCCCTCTCAAGGAGACTGGTTCCAGAACCATGCGTTGAGGTGAGACCGACTATTTCTATCCAGAACCTCTCAGCCTCTAACACTAGCTCCGGCTCTTTCCCCACCAGCGAGGTGACATTCCACGTCCCA
The DNA here is from genome assembly GCA_030533445.1 of Cyprinodon diabolis. Taxonomy (NCBI): domain Eukaryota; kingdom Metazoa; phylum Chordata; class Actinopteri; order Cyprinodontiformes; family Cyprinodontidae; genus Cyprinodon; species Cyprinodon diabolis. The sequence goes on from CM060077.1 coordinate 40,526,674, forward strand.
AGAGCCAGCTTCTGCAGCCGAGGATCGGACCGCCAGGGTCCCCCTCCCCCGGCCGCCACCCAACACACATTGCACCCGACCCCTATGGCCCCTCCCCCATGTAAGGGGGTACCCATGTTTCCTCTTCGGGCTGAGCCCGGCCGGGCCCCATGGGTAAAAGCCCGGCCACCAGGCGCTCGCCATCGTGCCCCCCCTCCAGGCCTGGCTCCAGAGTGGGGTCCCGGTGACCCGCGTCCGGGCGAGGGAATGCTGAATCCAATTATTTTGTTCATCATAGGGGTAGTCACAATAACCATGCGATGAAATTTTCCTACCCTACAACAGGGATGTTCTTCTGGCAAACGGGTAGATAATAATAATAATAATAATGAATTTTATTTATAACGCACTTTACATTTGACATCAAATCTCAAAGTGCTACAAAGTGCTACATTTAAAAAGGGAAAATTAAAACAAGTTTAAAAGACCATAACATTAAAAACAGTGTAAAAAGACAATCATTAAAATCAATACATTAAAAGGCATACATAGCCTATTAAAAAAATTAAAATCAACAATTGTAGGCATTTCTAAAAAGGAACGTTTTCAGTCCTTTCTTAAAACAATCCACCGTCTGTGGGGCCCTAAGGTGGTCTGGGAGGGCATTCCACAGACGGGGAGCTGCGGCTTCGAAAGCCCTATCGCCCATTGTTTTTAGCCGTGTCCTGGGTGGGGCCAGACGGTGCTGTTGGCCTGACCGGGTCCGGGAAGAGGTGTGTGGTGTGAGCAGTTCAGTGAGATAGGTGGGGGCCGCATCATGCACACAGTGATGGGTGTGCAGAAGAATCTTGTACTCTATACGGGCGTGAATAGGGAGCCAGTGTGAAGTGTGAAGGATGGGAGTGATATGCTGGTGTTTCCTCACCCTCATCAGGACCCTGGCAGCGCTGTTCTGTACGTACTGGAGCTTCTGAAGGCTCCTGCCAGAGATCCCGATGAGGAGAGCGTTGCAGTAATCCAGCCTGGAGGAGACAAAGGCATGGACGAGCATGGACGATAAATAAGGATCTCACTGAATTTGGTGGAAGCTGCATCTCGCTCGTTACATTCGCCATCTTCCCTCTAATTGTCTGCACCTGTGCATTGGGTGCAGAAGCCTGTTAAAGTGCAGTATTTTCAGAGCCCAAAGACTATAAAGTTCTGAGACGCTGATTGGCCATTAAATTAATAAATTCACCTAGCAATAGTACATGATTGACAGATTCTCTGCAAATGTGGGGCAGTCTGATCAGTGCCCCAAGACAGAGACTGTAGGAGTCTGTCTGTGGAAATCCACAAATGAATGACAGTAGATATGGAAATGTAGTTTATATAATTTGTTTTGCTTATAGGTACACACTCTAGAGAGGAAAACTGACATTTATGAGTTAATTTCTAAAAATATATTTTACGTTTCTCTCTTCTTATCAGGGATCAGATTTTTCTGGTCATAGCATCTTGATTCATATGTCGCAGCTAATATACGCAACGGTTGAAATCAGAATCCTTTCCTTTCCCATTGAGTTGCGTCCCAGTGTTCACGGGGATGGACGTCTGTGTCTTCAGCAGGCGTAGAGCTAACAGAACTTGCAGCGTTGCGAGGCAAGGGCTCAAACATGTACGGCTGGAAGCCTTCTACACCAAACCAAGCTTCTGCCGCCCTGGCGTCCTCTTCCACAACATCTTCGTCCCCGCTTTCCTCCTCTAAATAAAAAATGGATGACGGAGGAGACTCATCCACGACCTCCGACACTAAACTCTCCTCCTCTTGCATGTTTCCTCTGTCCATAACGTTCCTTAACAGTGTCGTTTCTAAGTCACCAATTTAGTGCTACTTGGTCCCAATCGAATTTCCCATTGGGAACCTACTAGCGCTAAGTTGCTAACTGGTTAGCAACATGCTTTCGACAAACCGGCCACAACCAAACTGGCTTAAAAAAACCTTCAACCACAACAATCCCGCCCTCTTGATAAACAACCAATCACATTCACCTTATTCACTCATGTAAAGTCGGGCACCACTGGGAGAATTCAAAAATGCAAAGGTTGGAACAACCGCTTCCCTACGACTTTAAACAGTTGTTACTCTAGCAACAGTCAACAGTGCAAGCGAAAATTATAGTATGGCAAATAACAAAACGGAAGCAGGTGTGAGGAGGGAGAGGAGAATCTATCAATATACGAGGAGAGTGGGATCAGTGAGGATTAGAGTTAAATAAAGAGACAGCTCTAGGGAGCAAAGTGTTCTTTAGTCTGCTGCTTCTGGTCTGGAGGCACCTGAGCATCAGTTTCTATCTGTCCAATGAGCATCACTGCCTGCAGCTTCATCCTCATCATCAACCATCACATCCAAACCCCAGTGAGACCAAATGAAACTAAAGGACTAATTCAATTAGAGTAGCTCCATAGGCGGCTCTGTCTGGGAAAGAAATGGTTGAGCAGATGAGCTCTGAGGCAGTTTAATGTCAAAAGAGAGAACATACAATTATTGACAGCAAAGGTTTTGCCTTTTTCTAGAAAACAGGATCAAACAATGAAAATATAATAATTGAATACCTAATGAAACCTGTATCTGTTGTTATATTTGTGTTTAAAAACATGATTTGGTTCTTTGTCATTTCTTGTCAATAAATATGAATAAAATCAGGAATTGTAAATGTTCTTTGTCAGCTTCTACATATATGAGATGTCAGATGGTTCATTGATGGCAGCAGCTCAGCTTCAGGATGTTGTGACAGCTAAACATGACCCGAACTAACAATAGAGAGAATAAAGAGATAGAATGAAGCAAATGTCCTCCAGTAGCCTAAAGGCAGGAACAAAACAAATGTGATTTTGCGTCTGATCCGATAGAACATCGTGCCTCAGATATTGTGGCGTTTAGCGCTCATTGAAAGTCAAAGGTGATGATCACACTTGACGCGATGTCCTGCAGGGGGCAGCATAGCTCCAACTAAGATAGAGGCCAGGTCTATTTTAGTCGGACTACGCAGCAATTCAGCAGCAATCTCATGGGTCTGACAAGAAGAGAGACGCGGTTACAAAGTAAAACACATCCGCTTTGGAGGAAAAATCCGAAAATAAAATCTGTTAATCTCACGTAGAAAGGGTCAGTTTGAAGTCACACATCGCATTTATAGTAAGCAGGACAGACTGGAGCAAAAAACATGAATGAAACATTAAAATAGAAAACTTTCCCCATGATAGGAGTTCAGGAGTTCAGAAAACAGATAAAGTCTTGATCCTCTTTGAGCCTCCCTAAGACAACAAAAGACAGGAAAGCGCAGCTTGTCATTCTTGAGAAAATAATGGATATATTAAAATGGTGATCCTCTTTGAGCCTCACAAAAAACACAACAATGTGCAGGTAATTGTATCACTCTCCAATCTTTATGAAAAAGAAAGAAAAACTTGGATAAACTTCCCAGATCTCTCTCTGAAAATCACCTCTCTGCCTCAGTCACCATAGAAACCGTTCCGTGGCGTTTATTGTGTTTTTATTTTCTTTAGACGTAGCTCTCATTATGTTTTTAATATCTGAACATTCTCTATCTGCTCAGGTTTTAGATGCTGCACAGACTCAATAAGTGAGGCTTTGCTTTACAGAATGCACCGGTGCATTTTTATTTTTTAATAACTTTTCATAATCTGTCAAATGTGTGAAATAGTTTTAATGTGTGTAGCTATTACACAGAGATAGAAGAGGGAAAAAAACTCTGCACTGATCTGCTCAGCCTGCCTAGTTGGAGCCTCTATATGCACAGTCAGTGGGACAAAAATCGGATAAAAAGTTGTATGCAGCCGGTGTGTTCAGGCCTTAACCTGAGCCACTCTAACTACAAGCTTTATCAAAAAGGAAAGTTTTAACCCTTTCCTTAAAAGTAGACAGGGTGTCGGCCTATATTATTTTCAATTCCCAACATGTCATCTCAAGGCACTTTATAGAGACAATTCAACCAGATCATACAGTCAGACTTTCAAGAATCGCTATGGGATATAGGAAGTACGTTTTTTTTAAATAAATATTCCTTTTATGATAAAGACACCAAATGTCTGAACGTAAATGTCTGTTCAAAAGGTCTACATTACAAAGGTCAATTGATGAGCATTGGTTTTTTCCCCCCAGTGGTTTTATAGTTTCCACCTCTGCTTTAATCACGCTCTCTTCATTCAAGTCCAAGACAAACTCTCGCTCTTGGCCAATAGAAATTGCTAACCTCCAGTGGACCGATTAAAAATGCGTCTTTGCTCCTCTCCTCACCCAGAGGAAAGCCCGCCCCCGGAGCTAAAGAGAATACGACCTGGAAAACACAATTTCATAACAATGCAATTAGTAAAAGTCAATCTAAAAAAGAGAAAATCAATCAATACATTTTGAAAAGAAGAAAATATGAAAATAACCAAATCTGAATAAAAAGAAATTATTTGAGAAGATAAAATATATGAAAACGTTTTAGGAAGTTTAGTTTTTGGAGTCCCTTTTTTCAAATTTCCATTCATGCTTTAATTTAAACAACACTCTTATGGGGTTCCGTTAGTGCCAAAAATATGTTTATGTGTCTTCTGGTGTGTCCATGTGTCTATGTAAGCTGTGCATGTATCGTGCTTATGTAATGGAAGCTGTATATGTAGTGGTTTAAAGTCTATATGTCAGATTCATATGTTGTGTCTGTATGCTGTGAGCATATGTATTGTGTCTACATGCGGGATAACGTGCATTGCATTATTCTTCACTTTATGTTGTTTGACCATGTTGTTGAACCTGTCAGGATGTGATCTCGTTTTGCTGTCGTTTCCTTTGTTGTTACAGCCTGTCGTTCTCCCCTGTCGTCTCCTCTGCTGTTATACCTGTCGTTGTCCCGTCATCTCCCTCTGCTGGTACAACATGGCGTTACAACCTGTCGTCTCCTCTGTTGTTAAAACCTGTCGTTCTCCTCTGTCGTCTCCTCTGCTGTTATACCTGTCGTTCTCCCCTGTCGTCTCCTCTGTTGTTAAAACCTGTCGTTCTCCTCTGTCGTCTCCTCTGCTGTTATACCTGTCGTTCTCCCCTGTCGTCTCCTCTGCTGGTACAACCTGTCGTCTCCTCTGCTATTATAGCCTGTCCATGGTAATGCTCATTGAAGTTCAATTTTACAGCAGAGGCGTTTGTGTCATTGACTCTTATTTTGAAATCTCCGTTAAACCAGAAGTGTGTACGTTATTTTATCATGACCGCATTGGTCAGTAGGTGAAAAACTAAGGCGTTTACCAGAGCTAATATGTGTGAACAGTCAGATTTGAAGGGAGTTATTACTGTTGTGACATTAAAGATTAAAACAATATAGATAAAATAGCCAACCACTCGCAAATGGAACCAGGTAACTGCACAAGACGGCAGCAGCTACCCACCATTGTAAAAGCAGTGCAACGCCCCGTTAACGGGGACAATGACAAGTATAATGGAGACAAGTTGTAACAACACAGCAGACGGCAGAGGTGACGACAGGTTGTAACGCCATGTTGTACCAGCAGAGGGAGATGACGGGACAACGACAGGTATAACAGCAGAGGAGACGACAGGGAAGAACGACAGGCTGTAACAACAAAGGAAACGACAGCAAAACGAGATCACATGCTGACAGGTTCAACAACATGGTCAAACAACATAAAGAGAAGAATAATGCAATGCACGTTATCCCGCATGTAGACACAATACATATGCTCACAGCATATAGACACAACATATGAATCTGACATATAGACTTTAAACCACTACATATACAGCTTCCATTACATAAGCACGATACATGGACACCTTACATAGACACATGGACACACCAGAAGACACATAAACATATTTTTGGCACTAACGGAACCCCATACACTCTTTATTCTATTATGGATTTTTTTTCAGTTTACCGTATTTTCACGACCATAAGGCGCACCGTACTAAAAGCCGCAGTCTCAGTTATGCGTGCCGTTTCTGTATTTAACATATGTTAAATATGTTCGCTTTTATTATCCTACTGCTTCATTTTTGCTGCTTGTACCAGTTAGTTCTGACGCGCGGCTGAAGCAGCTTTGTGGCTCTGGCTGCGCGGTGCAAAAGTGTGTCTAACGCGCGTTGGGCGGAGCTACTCTGTCCTTTCTTTGGCTTGCAGCTATATTTGCTGTCCAGCAGCAAAACTTCAATTTTTCCATCTCGAGCAGCAGCAGCGCGTTGGCGTTGCGTCAAGTGCGATGCAAAAACGCTCCCGATGCGCTGCGCCTGCTGCTCAAAACGCGCTGCGGGACCTTTTGCTGCGCCTTGACACGCGTCAACCATTGACTTTGCATGTAAACTCGCTGCTTCTGCTGCACCTGCTGCGTCCGGTTCACACCGATGTCCAGCGGTTGAAGTTCCTTTGTCAGACCTCCCGCAATAAGCACAGCGTTCATTTGTTTCACCTTGTTTTTCAGATCAGCTGTGAGATGGAGTCACAGATTAACAGCGATGGTGATGCGTGGAAAAAAACACCTGGTCTCCTTACATACACCTCCCTCAGCCACTCTTTCATCATCTCCTCAATGAGGAGATGAGGAGTTCTGCATGGTGCATAGTGGTCTCAAAAGTCCGCAGTAACAACACAGATAGGGCGCACCGCACCAAAGGGCGCACCGCACATTTTGAGGGGAAAAAAAGACGTTTATATGCGCCTTATAGTCGTGAAAATACGGTAATTAGCTAGTGTCAGAGGCCTGATTTATGCCTAACCTTTAGATTGATAGAGCAGAACCTGTGTGACAGCATGAAATAGACTTAAAGATCTCAACTTGTAACACAATGATCTAAAGAAATTCAATGATTTAGACATTTAGAAATAAAATGCTGCTTTAGGATAAAAACAAAATCCCAGTAATATCCACAAATGGAGAAAACACAAAGCAGCTGGGAGCCTTCAGAGGAGCGGTCCAGGAGAGATAATCCTGGATCAGTTGCTGAGCTCCTCTGACACTCAGACAACCATCTTCACCAATTCCCCACTAAAGGTCTGAGTTCCTGATCAACAGCAGGAGAAAGAAGAGGCAACAGCAGCAACAGGAGAGAACTCTGAGGTCAAAGTCAGACCTGACCAATATGAACATCTGTAACATCTGTGGTTGTTTTCCAGCTGTATGTTTGTGTAAAATAAACATCACATTTAAAAGTGGTCGGTGTCACGTGTTGATCTGGAACTGCTTTGCTTCTTTATGTCCATGATGGCTTAATTTAATAAATGAAACCGTGAATGTTGCTCTCCACCTCAGACAGCTGAAGGAAAATCCATCCATCCATTTTCCACATGGCTTATCCCTGCTGGGGTGGTGAAGGGTGCTGGTTCCTATCTCCAGCTGTCTAGGGATGATAAATGGTGACCCTGGACATGTCTCCAGTCCATCGCAGGGCAACACAGAGACAAACGGGACAAACAACCATTTACAGACACACTCACACCTGAGGAGGATTTAGAGAAACCAATTAACCTAACAGTCATGTTTTTGGACTGTGGGAGGAAGCAGGAGTACCCTGCGAGAACCCACACATGCTCAGGGAGAACATGCAAACTCCATGCAGAAAGACCCCAGGCAAGGAATCGAATCCCAAACCTTCTTGCTGCAAGGCAGCAGTGCTACCCACTGCGTCACTGAGCAGCCCCCTGAAGGAAAATCTCCCATGTTTATATAAAACACCAGGTGACTCTGGACCTATTTAAGCATTGATCAGCTGATGTGGATGTGCAGAAACTTTCTCCAGAATCAGCACAAAACTTCAGCTTTTTCCATGGAAACCTGTGAGCAGGCCAGAGATGTGACGGGCTCAGACACAAAGAAAACATTTAGAGTCGTCCTTCTACCTACTGAACAACATTTCCAGAAATGTCACTCCATCCTGGAGAGAAATATCAGCTGTGCTGCTGCCATCAACACCTTTGTTTCTAGATGTTGGATCTTGGCCTGTTTTCCAGTGTAGTCCTGTTTCTCTGACTGTGACTAACTGGATGTGCTCTCTTCATCCTCTGACATGGGAGCTGGCTCGGAGCTCGTCTGCCTGGCTGTGTGTTTCCTGGACGGGGCCGCCTGTGGAGCTGGTTGACAGTTGCCTTTTGTATCTATGCTTCTTTTTCTATGTCTGTTTCTGTCTCCTAAAAAAAAAATTTAACTGATTTTTAAAGTTTATTTCAGTTTAGTATGGGAAAAAGTCAGAATTCTGAGGAAAAAAGTCAAAATTCTGACTTTTTTCCCATACTAAACTGAAATAAAATTTAAAAATCAGTTAACTTTTTTTTTTTTTCCACTGGCCCTAATCCTCTTCCGTAGGTAAAACAGTCTCAAAGAGAGAGACTTTAGCTGAAACTGTAGGGTGTGGAACGGTTCTCCAGCGCTAATGGTGCATTTACATCAAAAAGGGATCCAGGAGTTGATAAGTAGGCTACTTTTGGGGGACTGCAGGCTGACGAAAATTCTCGTATCTGTGGGTTTTCTAGTGCTAAAGCCCACTGCTCTCAAACCAGAAAAAAAAACAACAAAAAACAAATGGAAAGTTCAGGTGTTTTATAAAATATGGGAATCAGGAAATTGTCTATATACCAAACGGAACCATTGTTGTTCTCTATTTAAAAAAAAACTTTCGATTTTAAAATGGAAAATGTTCTATTTTTTTTTTATATAGATATTTTTTTTATTCAAAAATTCAATGTATAACATGGATGAATAAACACCTCAGTGTTAAATTTCTGTTTAAACTAACAGATTATAATTAAAAATGTCTCCAGATTAGTAGGACCCCACTGATTTTAAATCAAATTTGATCATTTACCAAAAATACTTGTAATTAAAAACCACTATTACTAATATGAAAATTCGTTTTTAAGTGTTTTTTTTTTTTCAAAACTAAAAGTGTAGTTTTTCCTTTGATCCAGTTTTTTATGCCTTTATTCCCGTTTGCTTTATATTTGTGTTTTATTCTGATTTTATTGATAAATCTATGATTATATGACGGCATGCTGGGCTGGATGACCCATCCAGCCAATCAGATCCCTGAGAAGCCAAAGTGTAACATATTATTGGCTAGATGGGCCCAATACGTGTTGACTGACGTCACGTGCCTTCAGCCAATAACATCCCTCAGCCTCTCCCCTGTTTTCATTGGTCCATCTTGCCACTAAATATTCAGTTTTCTGGGGATTTGAAATCTGATTGGCTGAGAGGCCGCAAATCTATCCACGTTCGTTTTTTTTTCCTTAAATTTCAACACAATTTCCTTTAAAATATAAAAGTTAAAATACAAAAAACAAAGAAGACCAAAACAGAAAACTAAAACCAGTATGAGCGTTTTTATTGTGAGTCTCACCAACAGCAGATAAAATCAGCTCCTTTCAGTAACATCCCCTCCAATAAAAATCATCTTTGGCATTTTATTTATTTTCATCTATGAAAATATTTATTATCTACGAACAATATGAGTTTATCACGAAAAGTAAAACAGACAATATTTTATAACATTTCCAGGTTTAGCTTCTTTGTTTTCTTCTTGATAATAAAATCTAGTGAAACTTTTTGCATCTTGTTTTCAGTGCATCTGTAATAAAAACCACCCAAACTGCTCTTAGTGTCGTTAAATTTCAAAGCAAATAATCCTTCAAACTCTGTAGAAAAGATCGCTGCTGTTTATGGAGGCCTAAAGTCCAAATTCCTTCTGAAAAAAGGCAAAACGTTTTAGTTTGAAATATTTTCAAACTACTTTAAAGCATATTTGATTTTTTTTTTCCCTCATTGTTTTTTTAATCCCACTGAAGCTACAGCAGATATTCTTATGAGACGGTGAGTAAAACGTGATTTATAGAGAAGAAACCACTATTAATTATCTGATATTTGGTTGAAAATATCAGTTAAAACGTTTTCGTTTCATATTTCAACCTTTCTGCTGACTGGCACTGGATCATTTCCTGGGTGTCCCTTTAATAACCTGCAGCACCGTTTGGCTTGCTACATTTCCACTCTATACATCCATCAATTAGACAAAAATACAATAAAACCAATTAAATACACTTTAAACAAATGTAACGAATCACCATCAGAAAAAAATAAAATCAAAAAACAAACAATTTTACTGGGCCCTTTTCTGTCAGACTGTCAGCTGATGACCTGGATCTAGGAAAATAGCTTAGAGGTATCCAACATTTCTTTCATTGATTTTATTTTTCTTCTTCCCATGTCATTTTAGGATGGACCATTTTATCTGCTCCTTCGCTGACTGAAGAACCTGGAAAAGAAGAAGGAAGGAGAAATGATTTTAAAATATCACCTCATCAGCTCCACATCCTGCCGCATGCAGTACCCGAAATGAACCACCAGGGGTCAGTCAGGCAGCATTTATAAGGGAACAAACGCACCGCGGCCTGATGGGGCCATTCAAAGACAGGAAAACAGAATTTACATCGTTGAGCTTAAAGTTGCAGAATTACCAGAATAAACATACTCATTTACCAAATTAAAACTTAAGAGAAAAAGTAGAAAACTAATAAATAAAGAAATACTCGCAAATTTAGGAGAAAAATTAGCAAATTTGCAAGATTTAAACCTGTAGTTTTGCGAAGTAATTTGAGATTATAAACCTGTTAAAATGTGCAACACAAAGCACATGCTCATTAATTGGGGGCTTTAGGGATGCAATAGACAATGGCCTTCTCATGGAAGTAACAATGAATGATACAATTAATCTGCAGGTTTATTCTTGTAAATATAAACTTTTTCCTTCTTAATTAGGGTTTTAAAATCTCGAACATTTGCACGTTGTTTTCTTGAAATTTGCCAATTCATTCTCGTACATTTGCACGTTTTTCTCAACAATTTACATGTTTTTTTTCTCGTAAATTTTGTACGTTTTCCTTCTAAATTTGCATCTTTATAATCTTGTAAATTTACCTGTTTTTTCACGAAATTTGCCTATTTTTTCACGCATATTTGCGTATTTATTTCCCCACAAAAAATTCCGATTTAAATTCAGAAATATAAATTCCACTTTTTTTAATGGCCCCAATACGCCGTCGTACAAACAGGCACCGGATCTATAGATGAAAACATCTCACATATAAGAAAATGATTGTATAATTTCTGAATTAATCCCCTTGACCCCCCCCCCCCCCCCCCCTAGATGTTGCAGATTAGACAGCTGCAAACACTCCTGCCTTTATTTTACTGCAGTTCATTTCCAGTACGTAGGGAAGTAGGGATGCTATTCTACACATTTGTCAGCAGGGGGCGCAAAGTCTCCATGACAACATGCATCAGATGACAGGGATGGAACTTATTTATTTAAAAGTCATTCACGATTTTCATTATTTTCACAAGTGGAGTAAAGCTGGCGTAAACTTTTAGATGACTTTTCAGCTCATAGTCACACATTGAAACTGATTTTTTCTTTTTTAAAGTTGGTCCTTAAATAGGACCAATAAACGGTTCTTTGTAAGCTTTTGGGTTTGTTCTGAACACTTGTTAAAATTATGAAAAATTGTGAACGAGGTTTTGCTCTTGGATGGATATGAGAAGTGAACACAGCTCTGTTAAAATGAAGGGTAGGAGCTGATAAATCAAGATATTTTGTCTGCATAATTGGTTTTATTATTGGTTAAAACAATTCTTCAGTCTGTTTGCTCTACATCTTGGTAGGATGAATCTCTAACAGGTGTCAGGGTTTGGTCCGCTCTGGACTCACTCGAGATATTCAGGATTTAAAAAAAAGAAAAAACTTACATATGGAAGAGGATGAGGGCCAGTGGGGAAAAAAAGTTAACAGAATTTTAAATTTTATTTCAGTTTAGTATGGGGGAAAAAGTCAGAATTCTGACTTTAATCCCAGAATTCAAATTTTAATCTCAGAATTCTAACTTTTTTCTCAGAATTCTGACTGAATTCTGACAATAAAAAAGTCAGAATTAGAATTAGATTAAAGTCCGAATTCTGAGAAAAAAAGTGAGAATTCTGAATTTTTTCCCCATACTAAACTGAAAATAAAATTTAAAAATCAGTTAACCTTTTTTTTTCAATGGCCCTAATCCTCTTCTGTATTTACAAGAGGAAAATTCGTTGTTGTTTGGTTTTTGTTTTTTTAACTTAAATTAGCAGAAAACCTTCAGCTTCACATGAAGAGGGAGGCAGACTAGAGATGTCATCAACATCAAGCGGAGCTTTTATAAAGTAGAGTTAAAAAGTCAAAGAAAGCTAGCCTGGGTGCCATTCCGGACTTAGTCCCGCCCACGAGGTTTGAGGTCGGGAAGTTCTGACTAGAATTGAGTAGGACTACGTCAGGCTAAAAGAAAGCTGCAATTAATTTCAAAAGGTTAATTTTTATGCGCATTTCTGTTTTGATCATTCAGCTGTTTTTTCAGTAGAAGAAAAAACGTTATTAAGGTTTTAAATGAATCGAGATGTTTTTTTTCTTCCTTTTTTTAATAGGGCTGTGTAGATGAGTATATTCTGAAAAGTCTGAGACATGAGAGCACATAGAAAACCTGAGAGCAGAGAGTCTGAGTGAAACATGTAGAGACGGCAGAGAGAGGCCAAGCCTGCAGAACACGTCACACTTACATTAGTGGTGAGCGCCAGCTTCTCTGTTAGGTGCTGTTAAGGTTAAAGCAGCAGACAGAAACTTTGAGAACAGCTTAAATAAATATAACAGTTTTATACATTCAGTGCACATAATATCACAAAACAAATCCATGCAAAGAAGAGCTCAGAAATCAGAGTTTTAGTCTTTTTAGATCTGCAGCGATGAAGCAGAAGCAGAACATTTTACTTAACATAATAAATCCAGTTAACCTGATGAGGGTTTGCTGCAGCAGACCATCATTTTAGAATATTATTCTAGAGATTATTCTTAGAATGAATCGAGTGAGCAGATAAGAAAAAGTCACATTCTGCAAACAGAAATCTTTCAGTTTCCGTTTAATGAATAAGAAAAATAAAAATCCAAGATCAATATATTAAAAATTTGCTCCTTTCTGGTTGATTTGGCATTAATAATATCTCTGAAGGGAACAGGGTCAAACAAAAAGGCATAAAGCATGTGGTATTCGTGACTGGTTTTAAATCAAAGCATAATTCTATTTAAGTGAAACAAAACAGTTAAATGTTTCTAAAGGGTCAAGTTGGACTAAAATTGTTTTTGGTGCAAAAACAGACTTAATGAAATGAAATGAAAAATGAAATTCAGGGTTAATAAAAATCCTCCTCACAGCTGCATCCCTCTGTTTTCCCATAATGGTATGATCCTGCATTATTGTTGCAATAAAAAAAAACGTTGAAGAAACTTTCTCATCAAAAATGGATTTGCCGTTTTCTCAGAATTTGTTTATATTATTCAGGTTTAAAAAAAGTTTGGGGGTCACAGCCCCCAGTGCTCCAATTACCACTGGCCCTTGACTCTTCCTTCTTCCTCTCCTCTCTCCTGCTCTCTGCGTCAGATGTTCAGTTATTCCTCTGCATCCTTTAGTGATAATGGGATGTGTAATAAGTGTAGTATTTTTGTAGCTTTGGAGGCGAGGGTGTCAGAGTTAGAATCCAGGCTTCAGACTGTTGAACATCCAGGAGTTAAAGTAGTTTTAGTCTGTGAGGCAGACACCCTGTCTACTTTTAAGGCTAGGCTTAAAACTTTCCTTTTTGATAAAGCTTCTAGTTAGAGTGGCTCAGGTTATCCTGATCTATCTCTATAGTTCTGCTGCTATAGGCTTAGACTGCTGGAGGACATAGGGACCCCTTTTTCATCATTCTGCTTCATTCTATCTCTATTCTCCCACTCTGCAGAATCTGTTAGTTCAATCTCTAACGTTCTGCTCTCTCTGCTTTTTCTCATAGTAGCTTCATCTGGTCTGTTCCTGTTTGGCTGTGACTCCATCCTGGAGAGAAATATCAGCTGTGCTGCTGCCATCAACAGCTTTGTTTCTAGATGTTGGAGCTTGGCCTGTTTTCCAGTGTAGTCCTGTTTCTCTGACTGTGACTAACTGGATGTGCTCTCTTCATCCTCTGACATGGGAGCTGGCTCGGAGCTCGTCTGCCTGGCTGTGTGTTTCCTGGACGGGGCCGCCTGTGGAGCTGGTTGACAGTTCCCTTTTGTATCTATGCTTCTTTTTCTATGTCTGCTTCTGTCTCCTTGAACCCCAGTGGGCCTCAGCAGATGGCCGCTCACACTGAGCCTGGTTCTGCTGGAGGTTTCTTCCTGTTCAAAGGGAGTTTTTCCTCTCCACTGTCGCTACAAGCATGCTTAGAGTGAGGGATTGCTGAAGAGTCAATGAGTCGATGCAATAAAATGGTTTTCCTTAGATAGAAAACTTTGAATCAATCTCACTGGATGATCTGGTTGAACTGGAAAGTGCCTGGAGATGACATGATGTGAATTGGAGCTATGGAAATAAACTGAATAGAATTGATCTGAACAGGATGCTTTGACACCAGTTCAGCACTAGTTCGCTCCTTCATCTACTGGTCCATCAAACTTTCACTCAGGTGTTTGTGAAGCAGTAACCAGCAGAGAAGTTCAGGCTCTGGGTTTCATTTGGATCCATTTTACTTTGGTAACCAGAGCTTTTGATCATTAGTGATATAAAAACATGCTGATGGAAATGACCATCTTCAGTTCAGAGTTCCTGTAACCCTGGCTTCAAACCAGTGGGTCAGTGGTTCCCATATCTATCGCTGATAATTGTTCTCTGAGTAACAATCCACACTAAAAAAGAAAAGGAATAAAGTTTAATTCCTGCTGATCTCATTTGGCTTATTACCGGGACGCCCCTCCAACAATCACGTTTTCTCCTCTACTGCAGGCATCCCCAAAGTCGGTCCTGGAGGGCCGCTGTCCTGCACGTTCTAGAGGTTTCTCTGCTTTAGCACAACTGATTCTGATGATTGCACTTCAGCAAAAGCCTGTTAATCAGCTATTAATGTAAATCGGAGCAGAGAAACCTCTAAAACCTGCAGGACAGCGGCCTTCGAGGACACACTTTGGGGATGCCTGCTCTAATGTATGGTATGAAGCCAGGTCCGGCTGCAGCGATGGTGTGTGCAGGTTAGTTACCTGGGCAACGCTTTGCTCGGTTAATGGGTTGTCATCCGCCTGTAAAAGAAAACAAAATGTGAATGAAGGGAAAATGCAAAAGTAACACAAGTGTCATACAACGCTGATGCAAAGCAGCACAGGCACCGTGTGGAACAACAGCTTCACACACCTAGGCCTTTTTAAACTGCATGCTAAAGCTGTGGTTAGGGAAGTCACTCTGTCATTCAGTCGTCCAGAAGCGTCGTTAATAGCTCTGGTTTTATTCTATCTGCATGCTCTCAACTCATTTTCCTCTGAAGCCCATTTGCCTCCAAACCTTCATCCTTTCACTCTCACTCATTCATCCAGTCTCTCGTTCCAGCTCACTGTCCTCCATGACGGCTCCCTCCTTCCCTCTCTCACCCTGGGTTTGTCTGACTGTCTACAGCAGCTGGCTCCTGTTTGTTTGTGCCTCTAGGTTACCGGTGATGTAATCAAACAGGACGAAGCCATAGGCTGGCTCAGCCATATGCTGCCAGCAATCAGAGCAGGAAAGACAGGGAGAAGGAGAGACAGAGAGGTGAGGCAGAAAACACTGCGGGGAACTAAAGCCAATGTCAGCAAACTTCTCTGAAACAAGCACTGCATAAAAAGAGAAGTCCTTC
This sequence comes from Cyprinodon diabolis, assembly GCA_030533445.1. NCBI lineage: Eukaryota > Metazoa > Chordata > Actinopteri > Cyprinodontiformes > Cyprinodontidae > Cyprinodon > Cyprinodon diabolis. The sequence goes on from CM060077.1 coordinate 40,542,385, forward strand.
AATCTTTCCTAAAATAAACGTCATTTTCCTCCATTTGAGCATCTAAATTGCTCTTAAAGGCAAATGTTAAAGGATAACTGTCAATAAATATGCAGACGTAGGTTTCTAAATTTGTAAATCTAAGCTTATGTATGATGTTGATGTAATTCCTACAGATGTTTTTTATCTGTAGGAATATAAGTTAAAGCCGGGCATAATGTACGTTTTTTTTGCCCTTTTCAGGCCAATTCTCCAGTCGTGCAAGAATTTTTTGATCGGGCCGACTTTCAGCCTGATGGTGCGTGGTGTAGTGAACAGGTGGTAACGAGGGGCGATCAGCCTCTAACGACCACCTCCCAATCAGGAATCGTAAAGTCAGGAGAAAATTAAACGTGTTTGACATTCATTGGGCCGTCGTAAGGTGGTCGTGCGCAAATCGCTCAGTGCGAAAACAAGGATTCTTCCTCTCAGACGAAAACACAAGGGCGAGTGAAATTGAGTTCTTTCTGTAAAACTGACAGACCGTAGTACATGCTCTCTTCATCCTCTGACATGGGAGCTGGCTCTGAGCTCGTCTGCCTGGCTGTGTGTTTCCTTGACTGCTGCTTTTTTATGTCTGCTTCTGTCTCCTTGAACCCCACTGGGCCTCAGCAGATGGCCGCTCACACTGAGCCTGGTTCTGATGGAGGTTTCTTCCTGTTAAAAGGGAGTTTTTCCTCTCCACTGTTGCTACAAGCATGCTTAGTGTGAGGGATTGATCAAGAGTCAATGAGTCGATGCAATCAGCTGGTTTTCCTTAGATTTAATCAATCTGACTGGATGATCTGGTGAACTGGGAAGTGCCTTGAGATGACATGATGTGAATTGGTGCTATAGAAATAAACTGAATTGAATTTAATAGTAGCTACGTTTGCTCAGCCATCTCTTAGACCAAATACGTCGTCTCCTTTTCTTTTTAGGGCTTTGAGCACAAAATTGCACAAATATCCAAGGCAGCGTTTCACTCTAGTGAGCTTCATGTTCCTCTTCTACTGGTTTGGCTTCCAGATAGACGAGTCCGAGAAGCGCCATCTCACTGCGGAGCTGAGTCCCACCTGGTTTTTAGACTTACAGTGTGAGCAGGTAGATCGCATCAGAGCGTTGGGTCACACATGGTGAGCTGTGAACTTTTAAACCCTGCGGTTTAGTTGTACAGTGTGAGTTGTAGCGCGTGCAACGATTGAAAAAAAAAAACGTAGTGTATGTCCGGCTTTAGAAGTTGAAACTTAACAAAACTACAAGTAAAAATCGCTAATTTACAAGTACAAATCTAAACTTTGCGATCCATGCTTTGTTTTTATCCTCTACTGCTGGTTGGCGAAGATCCTCCAGGTGCTTTACTGCCACCAACAGGTTAGGAGTGGAACAGCTGCATCAACAGTCGTAGATTGATACTAATTATGATCAGTTCTTAGAAATGTTTGATCTGTCGGCATATTTTTGTAGAGTTGAACTGTGTCAAACGTTCCTGGAGCTTAAAAATCCAATTCTCACAAGAAAATGTTAAACAGGAATAGATAAAGGGCTGAAACATTTAATCGGATTAATCGATTATTGACATAATTGGCCACTAATTTAGTAATCGATTAATAGTTAACTGGAGTATAGAGACTGTAAAACATGCCTTCAGCTGACAGAGTGACCCACTTAGAGCAGGAATTATACCAAGATTGTAAAAACATCAAACATTTTGCATTTAGGATTAAAAAAAAATATTCTGTCAATTTGATCTATCCAGATCTCCTCAATTAAAAAAAGTTTTAGTTTGACCTGGTTTAATATCTTAAAAAGTCTTCTTTTTGTCATATCCGATTAATCGAAAAAAATAATCAGATTAATCAATTTGCAAAATAATAATTAGTTGCTACGCTGAATAAATACAAATCTGAAATTTTCAATTAAAAAAATTCAGACACTTATGAATACATTTTTACTGAGAGTCATCTAAAGCCATGACAAAAACACTCAGTCCATTGGTGGATCATTGGATTTACCTGCACAAAATAATCAAAAATTCACTTTGATTTGTCCTTAGATTCATTTTTTCTTTTGTTTACAGTGAATTAAACAGCTGCTTGGGTTTTAGACTTTAAATTTTCTTTCCATTTCTAAAAGTAAAACAAATAATAAACAATCCCAGTGATATTTCCTACCCTGTAGTTGACCTTCTGTAGGACCTGTTGGGGGTCACTCTCCAAAATCACCCTGCCAAGAAAGAAAAATAATAACCAATCAGGAGAGGGTTGGAACCGCCGCACAGATTTATGGGTTTAATTAATGTTTATCTGCAGAACAATGAGAGCAGAAATATATGCTTTAGAGGAAGAACATTTCATTTCAGCTCCAGTAGACGCCTCTCCATCCGGGGCTTCACCTGCATTTTAAAGTCTCTTATTAAAAGAGCTTGTTGGGGAATCTAGGGGGGAGGGGCCACACCTTTTTGATCTACGAAGCCTTAGGAATCCAGGACTGGATACAGGAGGGAGCTCGTTACAGGAGGGCAGTCGGATTAAAGCTCTGCTCTCCTAACATCCCAGATGTTCTACAGCTGTGGTAACCTTTAGGATAGTGAGGCTACCGTTTTCCACTGTGTATGTTAAACTGACGGCTGCTTCAATCGTGGTACCAGAAGAAAACGGATCTACTGCTGAGCCAAAAGAGATTATGTCATTTATTTCAATTCCTGCTACTGTCAGATGATGGTTAGTCCGGCGATTTGTTGTTTAGCATGAGCTGTGTATTTGTTTTCATTAATAATATTTGTTTTGGTTGTTTTGTTACATAAAAGTTTGATAAATACATTGATCAATACCGTTTCTGCTGGAGGTTTCTTCCTGTTCAAAGGGAGATTTTCCTCTCCACTGTCGCTACAAGCATGCTTAGTGTGAGGGATTGCTGAAGAGTCAATGAGTCGATGCAATCAGCTGGTTTTCCTTAGATAGAAAACTTTGAATCAATCTGACTGGATGATCTGGTGAACTGGAAAGTGACCTGAGATGACACGATGTGAATTGGTGCTATAGAAATAAACTGAATAGAATTGAATTAAAGACGAAGTGTGTAACAAATGTGAATTTTTAATAGCAAAAATAAAGCACATGTGGAAATGTTCTGTGAAAGACTAAAAAGAAAAATGTTTTCCTAGCGTAAAATTTGAAGTTTATAAATCCAGGGGGCGGTGCAGCCGATGGGTGACGTCGTGTTGCACAGCCATATTTGATCACAGTAGCCTCAAACGCTTCAGCTGCATCTGAGCTACAGATTCGCCTCAGAATCAGACGGAAACGCGACCGACGGTTTTCTTACCCTCCATCAATGATTTCATCCACTACGAGGAAAACTCCTTCCATGTTGTCCAGCAAACACCGCCGCTCCACATTCTTTCTGTTGGAGGGAAGCAGCTGTTAGAAACACGCAGCAAATAAAGAAGAGCAGCCATTCTCCTGTTTTCATGCAAACACAGCTGTAGTTTCAGATATAAACTGCCTGTTGCAGCTGGTTGGTCTTTAACAGGGTTCTGGTCACGCTGGTTTAACTGGGTCGCCTCACTGTTCAGCTCAGAACAAACTGGGAACAAACCAGACGGCTCTAAAGAGCTGACATCAAGCTAAATCTCTGCAAAAACTATCTAGAAATGTGTAAAAGTTTCTTAAATTAAGTGCATTTACCTTCATTTGAGCAGGTAATAAAAGATAATCTGCCAATGGAGTATTTTTAGTCTTAAAATAAGATAATTAGATAATATGCACTTTAAATAAGAACATGCAATTATTTTGTTTCTTATTTCAAATGTAAATTGTATTATTCCATTGACAAATGTCTCACTTACCTACTTAATTAGAAAAAAACAAAAACTTTTTATTGATTTTATTGATTTTCCTTTACCAATTGAATTGCATCATGTTTGTTAATATCAGCCATTCACCAAGCATGCATGGTGGGCTGCACCACTGACAGGATAGAGTGGCATCAAACATCAAAAAAAGACTTGTTGTCAGCCTTTTCTAAATGGCGCCAAAATCTTTTAAAAAGAAGGGATTTAGAGGTATCTACTTGTAAAAAATAAATAAATAAAGCAATGTCATTTTATCTACAAGCATTTTGTTTGTCTTGATTGTTTCCCATATAATCACTGGCTGTATCTCCTAATAGGAGTCAAAATAAAAAGAAACGATGAATATTTGCAGAACGCGGCACTCTGGCTTTGTGTTGCTCATGTATGAAAAACACTAGGAGAGATTTGAAGCAACGGTAGATCCACACTGAAAAAAATCGATCTGGAAATGAGCAAGTTTCTTAAATTAAGTGCATTTACCCTCAATTTGAGCAGGTAAATAAGATAATCTGCCAACAGAATGACAATTTTTAGTCTTAAAATAAGATAATCAGATAATATGCAACTGAAATAAAATATTGCAATTGTTGTTTTTTTCATATTTCAAATGTAAATTGTCTTGTTCCACCGACAAAGTGACTCACTTACCCTCTGAATTCAAGAAGAAAGCTATCATTTTATTATTTTTTTTTTTTTTTTTAAGTTATGTCCTGAGTGAGAGGATTGACTTCTAACACCAAGCGTTCTTTCTGCATGTGGCACAGAGAGAAAAAACATTTTTAAATGTGTCTCCTTCATTTTATTCCTCATTCTTCTTGGTACCGTTCAACACTGGACATTTTTTTTTATCTAAATAAGTAATTTTTCTTGAAGAATAAAACAGTTATTATTTCAATTTTCTTATTTTAAGTGTAAAAATACTCATTCCATTGTCAAATCATCATATTTACCTGCTCAAATTCAACTACATTTAAGAAATGTTGATTTATTTCTGGATGTTTTTGTGGTAAAACGTTACTTGCTGTAGTCGAACAGTCAGTACTTTTACAAGTTGCATTAAAAAAAAAAGAAAAAAAGGTGTAGCAGCTGTTCTGCATGTCAGGAACCTGAGAGAAACTTTGGAAATGCGTTCTCAAAACCAGCACCCGGCTTAACTATCACAACAACTGCAACTTTTATTTTATTTATTTGACTTTGCTTAAATCCAAAACAAAATATTTCTTAAGATACGTGTGAAACTGCCTGTTAGATAAGAACAACCCAAAAGCAGGATTAGTCCTAAAATGGGTTTTCCTGCAGTTTCTAGAGATCTCAGATCCGTTTCTCTGTCCTCTTTGCCGTTGTGCCTCTCTGTCCATTTTGCCGATGAAACAAGACAATTTACTTTTACAATAAGAAAAAAACAATTGCATTGAGTATTTTTCAAGTGCACATTATGTAATTATCTTATTTCAAGATAAGTAGGGTAAATACACTTAATAAAATTATTTTTTTTACTTATTTCTAGACTGTTTTTCCAGTGTGAGTTAGTTTCTTCTCAGACCACCTCCCTCTTTAAACACAGGACCATCTCCACAGTTTGTTCAAGAACGTTCTGCATCGAGGGTTCAGTTCTGGTCCAGTCCAGGGATCGGTCCAGGAAACAATAAGAAGCAGCAGATGGCTAAGTTAAGACAGATATCTGACTGTACTGAAGCTCCTCTTCCAACAAACCTGTAATTGTTTTCAAGAAGATAGATGCAGTTGTTTCTACGTTCACACCGGACGCAGCAGGCGCAGCAGAAGCAGCGAGTTTACATACAAAGTCAATGGTTGACGCGCGTCAAGGTGCAGCAAAAGGTCCCGCGGCGCGTTTTGAGCAGCAGGCGCAGCGCGTCTGAGCAGCTGAAGCAGCGTGTCTGAGCAGCTGAAGCAGCGCGTCTGAGCAGCAGGCGCAGCGCGTCTGAGCAGCTGAAGCAGCGCGTCTGAGCAGCAGGCGCAGCGCGTCTGAGCAGCTGAAGCAGCGCGTCTGAGCAGCTGAAGCAGCGCGTCTGAGCAGCAGGCGCAGCGCGTCTGAGCAGCTGGCGCAGCGCGTCTGAGCAGCTGAAGCAGCGCGTCTGAGCAGCAGGCGCAGCGCGTCTGAGCAGCAGGCGCAGCGCGTCTGAGCAGCTGAAGCAGCGCCTCTGAGCAGCTGAAGCAGCGCGTCTGAGCAGCAGGCGCAGCGCGTCTGAGCAGCTGAAGCAGCGCGTCTGAGCAGCTGAAGCAGCGCGTCTGAGCAGCTGAAGCAGCGCGTCTGAGCAGCAGGCGCAGCGCGTCTGAGCAGCTGGCGCAGCGCGTCTGAGCAGCTGAAGAAGCGCGTCTGAGCAGCTGAAACAGCGCGTCTGAGCAGCAGGCGCAGCGCGTCTGAGCAGCTGGCGCAGCGCGTCTGAGCAGCTGAAGCAGCGCGTCTGAGCAGCTGAAGCAGCGCGTCTGAGCAGCAGGCGCAGCGCGTCTGAGCAGCAGGCGCAGCGCGTCTGAGCAGCTGAAGCAGCGCGTCTGAGCAGCAGGCGCAGCGCGTCTGAGCAGCTGGCGCAGCGCGTCTGAGCAGCAGGCGCAGCGCGTCTGAGCAGCTGAAGCAGCGCGTCTGAGCAGCTGAAGCAGCGCGTCTGAGCAGCAGGCGCAGCGCGTCTGAGCAGCTGAAGCAGCGCGTCTGAGCAGCAGGCGCAGCGCGTCTGAGCAGCTGAAGCAGCGCGTCTGAGCAGCTGTAGCAGCGCGTCTGAGCAGCTGTAGCAGCGCGTCTGAGCAGCAGGCGCAGCGCGTCTGAGCAGCTGGTGCAGCGCGTCTGAGCAGCTGAAGCAGCGCGTCTGAGCAGCTGAAGCAGCGCGTCTGAGCAGCAGGCGCAGCGCGTCTGAGCAGCTGAAGCAGCGCGTCTGAGCAGCAGGCGCAGCGCGTCTGAGCAGCTGAAGCAGCGCGTCTGAGCAGCTGGCGCAGCGCGTCTGAGCAGCAGGCGCAGCGCGTCTGAGCAGCAGGCACAGCGCGTCTGAGCAGCTGAAGCAGCGCGTCTGAGCAGCTGGTGCAGCGCGTCTGAGCAGCAGGCGCAGCGCGTCTGAGCAGCTGAAGCAGCGCGTCTGAGCAGCTGGCGCAGCGCGTCTGAGCAGCAAGCGCAGCGCGTCTGAGCAGCAAGCGCAGCGCGTCTGAGCAGCTGAAGCAGCGCGTCTGAGCAGCTGAAGCAGCGCGTCTGAGCAGCTGGTGCAGCGCGTCTGAGCAGCTGGCGCAGCGCGTCTGAGCAGCTGAAGCAGTGCGTCTGAGCAGCTGAAGCAGCGCGTCTGAGCAGCAGGCGCAGCGCGTCTGAGCAGCTGAAGCAGCGCGTCTGAGCAGCTGGCGCAGCGCGTCTGAGCAGCAGGCGCAGCGCGTCTGAGCAGCAGGCGCAGCGCGTCTGAGCAGCTGAAGCAGCGCGTCTGAGCAGCTGGTGCAGCGCGTCTGAGCAGCAGGCGCAGCGCGTCTGAGCAGCTGAAGCAGCGCGTCTGAGCAGCTGGCGCAGCGCGTCTGAGCAGCAAGCGCAGCGCGTCTGAGCAGCAAGCGCAGCGCGTCTGAGCAGCTGAAGCAGCGCGTCTGAGCAGCTGAAGCAGCGCGTCTGAGCAGCTGGTGCAGCGCGTCTGAGCAGCTGGCGCAGCGCGTCTGAGCAGCTGAAGCAGTGCGTCTGAGCAGCTGAAGCAGCGCGTCGGGCGCATTTAAGCATCTGACGCGCCGCAAACACGCTGCTGCTCAGGATGGAAAAATTTAACTTTTGCTGGTCGACGCGCTGTGTCAACCAATCAGAGAGGCTGATCTGGGAGACAGACACATCGCTGATGACACAGAGCGCTGTGATCACTCCTCTGAAACTGTTTGACACATAAATTAACTTAAAATGCAGAAATCTGCCGGCAGAATATGTTGGCTTTTATTATCCTGGTGCCTGCAGTTTGGATTATTTAGATGAAAAACACCTACCAGCCGCCGCGGTGAACCGCGAGGAGGCGACCCGGCCAGAGGCTGCTGATGAAGGGATTCCTACTGTCGGCGCACCGCTGGTATGTGGGGGTCTGAGCAGCTCCGACATAAATAACATTGGATGAACTGACTGCAATGATTAAGTTTTCAGGTGGATTTTCTCACTTAAAAACATATTAAAACTACTTTATTCCCACTGATCACAGCAAATATAGCTGCAAGGCAGAGAAAGGATAGAGTAGCTCCGCCCAACGCGCGTCAGACACACTTTTGCACCGCGCAGCCAGAGCAGCAAAGCTGCTTCAGCCGCGCGTCAGAACTAACTGGTACAAGCAGCAAAAATGAAGCAGCAGACGCGATTTTGCTGCTCTTGCTGCGTCCGGTGTGAACGTAGCAAGAACCCAGAAGAGAAGAAGTTTGGTCACAAAAGATTGACTTTGTTCACCAAGAATCCGCATCTCTGTGCTTCTTATAGATATTTATACACAAACACTCTAATCTCCCATATTCTTTAATTTTATTTATCTTTACATGTTTGCTTCTGTTTTTAGAGAAAAAGGAAATACATTTCCAACTTTTTCTTTCAGGGCCAAAGTATAATTTAGATAAAAATAAAATACAAGGCAATTATTTTTTTTTTATAAAATAAAAGAAAAAAGTTACCTCAGGATGTGACTGAGGGAATCAAACAGACAGTTGAGGACGGACATCAGCATCAGCTGCAAAACAGAGATCATAGAAAATTGGTCATACTTAAAGGATCATAACGCAAAGAGGAATTTGCCCCCTGTGGCGACAAGATGAAATGACGCCACACGTCACTGCAACTCCACAGGTCTTCTGTTTAGAATGGCAAATTCAGACACTTAAACAGTATCAGAGGAACTTTAATCTCAGAGTATACTTTATATTTGTAATACACTGCCTGGCCAAAAAACAAGTCGCCACCTGGATCCAACTAAGCAAATAGGTAGAGCCTCCTATTGGATAATTACTGCATGGCCGATTATCTTTCAGCTGGCAACAAGTTAGTTAACCCCAACTGGTGCAATGACTTGCTTCTCATTTCCTAAACAACCATGTGGAAAGACACATCGTGTGGTCGTGGAAAAGATGTTAGTCTGTTTGAGAAGGGTCAAATCATTGACATGCATCAAGCAGAGAAAACATCTAAAGAGATGCAGAAACTACTAAAATTGGGTTAAGAACTGTCCAACGCATTATTAAAAACTGGAAGGATAGTGGCGTCCCATCATCTTCAAGGAAGAAATGGAAAAAAATCCTAAATGATGGTGATCGGCGATCACTTAAACGTGCGGTGAGATCAAATCGAAGAAAAACAACAGTAGAACTCAGGGCTGTGTTTAATACTGAAAGTAAGAGCATTTCCACACGCACAATGCGAAGGGAACTCAAGGAATTGGGACTGAACAGCTGTGTAGCCGTAAGAAAACCACTAATCAGTGAAAAAAAGGCTTCAATTTGCTAGAGAGCATAAAGATTGGACTGTGGAGCAATGGAAGAAGGTCATGTGGTCTGATGAGTCCAGATTGACCCTGTTCCAGAGTGATGGGCCAATCAGGGTAAGAAGAGAGGCAGGTGAAGTGATGCACCCACCATGCCTAGTGCCTACTGTACAAGCCTGTAGGGGCGGGGTTATGATCTGGGGTTGCTGCAGTTGATCAGGTCTAGGTTCAGCAACAGTAAGAATGAGGTCAACTGACTGCCTGAATATACTGAATGACCAGGTTATTCCATCAATGGACCTTTTCTTCCCTGATGGCACAGGCATATTCCAAGATGACAATGCCAGGATTCATGGGGCTCAGATTGTGAAAGACTGGTTCATAGATATTGAACCCCACCTGAAGGTTATTACTGGATCTGGACCTGCTTAAGGCAAAACATTCACCAAAAGAAACAAAACTTTCCTGTAAATTTGACCTCCCAAGTTTCTTCCAGAAGAAACGATTTATTCCGGCTGCAAATGGCTGGATGTGCTCTCTTCATCCTCTTACTGTACATTGATGTTTTGCTCTGAGCTCGTCTGCCTGGTTGTATGTTTCCTGGACGGGGCCGCCTTTTACAGGGGCCGCCAATCAATCTGACTGGATGATCTGGTGAACTGAAAACTGCCTTGAGATGACATGTTGTGAATGGGTGCTATAGGAATTAACTGAATTGGAAAAGAGCATGGAAAATCCTGGAAAGAAACGTCCAACTATGTTATATGCTATGCATTCATTTTCCAATAACCCCCCTAATATGACACTCAGGCTGATGATGTCTGGATATAAATGTCAGAGTAGAACTGGAAGCTTTTCTCTAAAAAATATCTGGACGGCTGCATTAAGGATAACAGCTAAAAACCACCGTACCTCATTTTCCTGAGCACTTCCCACCACGTAGAAAAAAAGATCTATGCTGCTCTTATAGACGATGGTCATCCCCTCCAGGAACGCTATTTCATCTACAGAGAGAAAAAGAGAAGTTTGCGTAATTCGTGACTTTATTCATCAATTCGGAAACTCGATACACAGAAGGAGATCTGATGGGAGGATGAAATGGGAGAGGAGAAGAGAAAAGAGGTGGGTGGAACGGTGGACTAGGGGAAAGGAGGACAGAGCAGCAAACAGAGGGGGCAAAAAAGGGCTGCAGGAAATGAGGACAAGAGGTGGAGTTAGGAACAAAGGATGGCGTACTGGGAGCTCAGGTATCAATCATGTAAAACCCCAGTAGAGAGACGGGGATCAGGTTTCTGTGAACATCGTTGTCAAACTGCCGAAACTCTCCCAAAGTCATAACAGCTACGTTTTTTTATGCTCTCCCAACAGTGTCCACTTATCAGGGTTTATTATAGAGCAGACAAGCTCCATGGAAAAAACGCTTTAGGTTACAGACAGAAGAATCCAGAATGAGGATAAGTGAGAGCGCTCGGCCTGCGGAGAGCGAGGGCCATGAGGGTGGGAGGTACGCAGCTTACAAGAGAAGAAACTCACTGTCTGCTTTGTGGGTTTTGCTGAAGACGTTGCTCTCAAAGTTCTTCTGTTCCTTCATGGTGGGGTAAAGTTCAGGGTCATAGTACTAAAATAGAAGAAACACAGATTTAACGGGGGCGCAAACGACACATAAATGCACAGTTAAAACAAATAAAACAAACATTGCAAACCCATAAATCATCCTAAGACACAAAACGGGAAAACAAGTGATCATTTAAAAAAATATGAAAACTAGCTCCACATTAAAGAACATTTTTCCAACCACTTAAACTAAAACTGATTTCAATTCATTTCCACCTAGGGGGATAATTAAGTTTAGCTTAATGTTAGAGTGGCTCAGGTTATCCTGAGCTGTCTCTATAGTTATGCTGCTTTAGGCTTAGACTGCTGGAGGACATAGGGACCCCTTTTTCATCATTCTGCTTCATTCTATCTCTATTCTCCCACTCTGCAGAATCTGTTAGTTCAATCTCTAACGTTCTGCTCTCTCTGCTTTTTCTCATAGTAGCTTCATCTGGTCTGTTCCTGTTTGGCTGTGACTCCATCCTGGAGAGAAACATCAGCTGTGCTGCTGCCATCAACACCTTTGTTTCTAGATGTTGGAGCTTGGCCTGTTTTCCAGTGTAGTCCTGTTTCTCTGACTGTGACTAACTGGATGTGCTCTCTTCATCCTCTGGCATGGGAGCTGGCTCGGAGCTCGTCTGCCTGGCTGTGTGTTTCCTGGACGGGGCCGCCTGTGGAGCTGGTTGACAGTTGCCTTTTGTATCTATGCTTCTTTTTCTATGTCTGCTTCTGTCTCCTTGAACCCCAGTGGGCCTCAGCAGATGGCCGCTCACACTGAGCCTGGTTCTGCTGGAGGTTTCTTCCTGTTCAAAGGGAGTTTTTCCTCTCCACTGTCGCTACAAGCATGCTTAGTGTGAGGGATTGCTGAAGAGTCAATGAGTCGATGCAATCAGCTGGTTTTCCTTAGATAGAAAACTTTGAATCAATCTGACTGGATGATCTGGTGAACTGGAAAGTGACCTGAGATGACATGATGTGAATTGGAGCTATAGAAATAAACTGAACTGAATTATGCAAACTGTAAAGTAAAAACGGTATAATTATTATAGACATTCATTTCCTCATTTCTTCCACTGATTACTTGTTGGATGAGTGAATAAGCTCTGTCCGTTTCCTCCATCCATCTCTTAGGCAACATTTGTTCACTTTAGTGCCTCTGAAGGCCTGAGAGCTTTCTGAAGAACGTATCTGATCCATGTGAATAAAATCAACACCTAAGACATCATCACGCATCATATCATCATTAGGAGCAGCTTTTAGTGAGGACTCTTGGTGGATATGGGACCATAGAGTAAAACCTGTCATTTGTCTTATGTAGCTAATCCTGCAGATTGGTGCTCTGAGTGACGCGGAGGCGGCAACGCTGAGGGCGTTACTGGGGAGACTCTGATGATAAGCCGGATTTTATGGCCCCTGAACTTTTTCTAACCAAATCAGGTTTAAGTGAAGCTAAAATCATTTTTCATGGTTAGTGTGATGATGATTTGGAAAGTGAAGCTGAGTTTCTCTGAGAAAACAAACTCTACAGGAAGCCAATCTCTATTACTGAAAACTTGTTTAACCTACAGTTTGGTAGGTAAAACAAAGTGCTGCAGTGTTTTCCGGTTCAATGGTCTCTGTTATTAACTGGATAAAATTATAGCATTTAGATTTGCTACATCATAAGGAAATAAAGATTTCCAATTTAATCAAAGTGCTGATATAATTACCTTGGACAGAAGTCTGTTGCCATCGTTATCCAGAATAAAAACAGCTTTTACTGTATAGAGAGAAGGTTCCTGCAACACAGAAAACAGCTTTTAGGCTTCATGAATGCAATGTTTGACCAGATTATAACGGGACTATGCATTCAGCTCAAGCTAATCTTCAATCAGAGGAAGAAAAACAGTTTTTATAAACAACAGAAGCTGAAATCATCAAATGTTCTCAAATAATTTCAGTGATCTTTTAAGTCTGGATTAAAGTATTTATCAGCCATCCAGAACAGAGGTTTCCAAAGTGGGGGTCAGGACCCCCCAAGTGGTCATGAAACACCAAATGCAGGGTTGCACCATGATTTTCACCAACATTGTGATGTTATTCCGGCGGGCCAAATAAAAAAAAATAAAAAAATCCATTAAATACACATAAGTGAATAAAAAATTTATCATAAAATATGTGGAGATTTTACATTAAAAATGTAATCAGTTATTGAAATAATTGTCAACTAATTTAGTAATCAAGACTAAAATATGCCTTTAGCTGACAGAGCGACCCACTTAGAGAACTGATTATATCAAGATTGTAAGAAAAATATAAAAAGGAGATAAAAATGATAATAAAAAAATCTCAGTCTCTCAATATTCTCTACCCAAGACTCTTCAAGTGGAAACGTTTTAGTTTCACCTGCTTTAATTCTGTAAAAAATCTTCTTTAAGAACATTTTGCTATTCGATTATTAATCAATAAATCGAGAAAAAAAATAATCAAGAGATTAATCAATTAGCAAAACCATGATTAGTTGCAGTCCTTGATTTAAAACATCCAATTATTTTTTATATAAATTATAAAATGCAATTGTTCGGAAGAGGATTAGGGCCACTAAGAAAAAAAAAAGTTAACTGATTTTTTTTTTTTTTTATTTCAGTATAGTATGGGGAAAAAGTCAGAATTCTGACTTTTTTTTATCTCAGAATTCAGTCAGAATTCTGACTTTTTCCCCATACTATACTGAAATAAAATTAAAAAAAATCAGTTAACTTTTTTTTTTCATAGTGGCCCTAATCCTCATCCGTATAAATTAAATAATAGAAGTCCGGCCATATTCAGAATTCAAACTTCTGAAAGTTCTTTAAATCTGAAATGATTCCATCCTGTTCAATAAATGATCAGTGTTTTTAATTCAGAGTAATTTTCATGTGAATGTGCTTTACTGGAGGCATCCATGTTTGTCAAAGAACACTACTGCCACCTACTGGTTAGTGACATTGTCACGGTGCGGTATCGGCTGTTGATCAAGTCCCAGTGCTGTATCTGGTGTTTGTCACAACGCGCTATTATCCAAGTCATCTTGAAAACATTCTTCTTCCAAATGTTGGCTACATATTACGTGTTTTTTCTCTGGCCAGAAGTTCGATGGCAAATCCTCCCTCTTCAAGTTGGCGATCCAACGACCAACCCGTCCGTGGAGGATCAGGAATCAGAATAACTCTTTTTTTTCCACTTTTACCCGATGTATTCCAGCATCCAGCTGCCATGCATGTGGGCATTGTCAGTTTCACTATAGCTCTGGTGAATTTCAATGGTGAAGTCCTCTGGAAATCTTCAATAATTGTTGTTGATTGCAGATGTGTCTAGTAGTTCCCATTGATTTAGCTTGTAAAGCGGGGAGAATGGCGCTAGGCTTACCGCACCGTGACGTCACTGCTGGAAGATGGCAGGAGGGAGGGGTTACTGTATTTGGGCAAAGATGGCCGCTCCCAGACTCAGTAAAATTATTTTTATTTTTTTTTACTGATTAACGCTAAATTCATTAAATCACTGTGCATGTATTAGTTTTAGGTATATATAATGATCCATTGATTAATCCATGCTGACCGGACTTTTCCTCTGAATGTTACATTAAACAATAATAAAAAATAAAAAAATCTAAATTGATGTAGTAAACTTTTTAAAATAAATGTATCCTCACCTTTATGGTTAGTCTGAAAAGCCAGTGAGGTTTTAATGAGGTTCTACTTTGTTCGGAACTCAGAACTTTGTTTTATATTCATCCATTTCAAGGTTTCTGACGTCTGTTAAAGGGGCTCTTCTTTCCCCTGATGGAGGCGGGTCCATCTAGGAACCAACTGCTGTTTGATTCCGGATGGGTTCACTACGTTTGCTTTTCCAGGTGTGGAAAAGAGACACATAAAAAAAAATTAAAAAAAAGTCAAATCCTCCTCAAACACAAATCAGCTGCTTTACTGAAGCGTTTTCAGGCCCGGGACAAAGTTCTGTTATGCACTGACTAGCAGAGATTCACAGTCAGAGTGTATCACAGAACTTGGACCAGAAGCTCAGAAGGGAGAACGATGACAGGTCCGCTCAGACTCGCCGTCCATCCCATCAGGTCAGAAGATCCTTCAAGTTCAGGAGTGAAATGCTTCAAATAAACTGATGCAAACATGTCCTGACATTTTGAAGCAATTATGAGGCATTTTGAGGTACAAATCTCCGAGATGCAGATCAGAGCGAAGGCATGAAGGAGAAATTTTTACTTGTTCCCTAATAGTCGGGAAAAGTCCTGAAGGAAAATCAAAAGGTCGATTATAAAAGTCACCGTTTTTACGGCATTCACAGAGAAATGCCAGGATGAACAAACCAAGAACTGCAGACAGGAAAAGAAGAATAAAGCAATGAGTTGAGCAGTAAAGCTCATATTGAAGAGAGCCGTTTGTTTGTGGGATTCTGTTTTAATGTTATCCATGAGCCTGGTTAACCTGACTCCGCCAGATGGATTTGCTCCGCATATCCATCTGTAAACCTTCCGTTGAAGTAATTTTGGGAAGGGGCGAAAATACTGGTTAGCTGATTGGCCTATGTTGGTGATAGACGGGCCAAATAAACCAATCAGATCAACGAAGCATATGACGTAACAGAGACGAAGAGGAGGATAGATCAAACTCTTGCCGAAACCAGTCGGGAGAAGAGCAAAAACATGTTTTCCTCTGAGAAAAGCCTCCAGAGCAGTGTTTTGCTCTTCTTTCAGTGAAGAAATACTCTGTAATTCCAATAAAACTTGCTCGATAGCCACGCTAACGCTAGTTTCATCGGCTGAAGCCTCCATGTTCTTTAGACTGAACTGTCGCGCTTCTCATTGCGTCACACCTCAACCCGTCTCAAAGCCAACGCTGATTGGACGTTCGTTTGGTGAACGGCTCCAAATTTTCTTCAACGGAGAGTCTCCAGACTGATCGGCGAGTGAAACCTTGAAAGCTCGCGAGATCAGGATGGTCTCACGAGGTTAGAGCCTGGTAGCGATGCAGTAAAGAAACAGATATGTGTGAATCCTGCTATACAACCAGAGGGCTGAGCGTACCCACCCTGTTGGAGTCCGGAACAGCAGGATTACAGGAAAATAGGCGACATCAGAACATCCAGCCTTACCGGTACTTTCCAAGCAGAACACCAAGAAATCCATTTCATGTCCAATAATTTAAAGTAGTCTACAGATTCATTATTAATCAATTTTAGGAGAAAACAATATATAATTGAAGCTCATTTGGACCCATTTTTACACTTTTTTCTCACAACAGTAAGCATGGAAATTTGACTTATGTGTAGGCGAGTTCATGCGGATGCACGGTTTCCAGCCGTCCCTTGAAACACGGAAATGCTCCGTATTTAGAAATAGAAGTACCTGTTCCGTATTTAGTGGAAAAGGAACAAATTTTGTCCCGTATTACTCTGAGAGTAATACGGGACATCAGCTGTGCTGCTGCCATCAACACCTTTGTTTCTAGATGTTGGAGTTTGGCCTGTTTTCCAGTGTAGTCCTGTTTCTCTGACTGTGACTAACTGGATGTGCTCTCTTCATCCTCTGACATGGGAGCTGGCTCGGAGCTCGTCTGCCTGGCTGTGTGTTTCCTGGACGGGGCCGCCTGTGTAGCTGGTTGACAGTTGCCTTTTGTATCTATGCTTCTTTTTCTATGTCTGCTTCTGTCTCCTTGAACCCCAGTGGGCCTCAGCAGATGGCCGCTCACACTGAGCCTGGTTCTGCTGGAGGTTTCTTCCTGTTCAAAGGGAGTTTTTCCTCTCCACTGTCGCTACAAGCATGCTTAGAGTGAGGGATTGCTGAAGAGTCAATGAGTCGATGCAATCAGCTGGTTTTCCTTAGATAGAAAACTTTGAATCAATCGGACTGGATGATCTGGTTGAACTGTAAAGTGCCTAGAGATGACATGATGTGAATTGGAGCTATAGAAATAAATTGAATTTAACAGTTATTTTGGTTACAGTGCTCAGACCAATCTATGCATGGTTTCAAAATGGTACTATAATTGGGGCTATTGAGTCAAAGTTAGTGTTGGCCTAGTGGTTAGAGCAGTGAGTGAGTGCTCCGAGAAGGTTGCAAGTTCGATCCCCACAGCCTGCACTCTGAACAAGCCCATTAACCCCACACTGCTCCCCGGGCGCTGCACAATGGCAGCCCGCTGCTCCCCAAGGAGGATGGGTTAAATGCAGAGAGTTAATTTCTTCATTGTGAGATCAGTAAAGTTCAATTTCCATCCCTTTCTTTCCAAGTAACAGTTATTCTCCATTTAGAGTTAAATAGGTTAACTCAGAATTTTTAACACCCATTCTTTACTGTGTGGGGCCGTTTAAATAGAGAGGATTTCAGATTTCTCAGAACAAAGAGACAATATTCAATATTTTTTTCTTTTTTGGAAAAAGTTTGCTGTCCAAAGACAAACACTGCATACTACAAATATTTAAAGGAAAACTCCGATCAGCAAGGAATAATCAATGGATTTTTATTTAGACCTAAAACTAATATGTTCGCAGTGATTTAATGAATTTAGTGTTAATTTGTAAAAAAAGAAAATAATAATTTTCATCGCGATTGCCGAGTCTGCCTCCAGTAAAGCACATTCAAATTAAAATTAATAGTGATGTTATGCGATGAGCCGCCGTGTGTCGAGTAATGGAGGCGGCGTTTCCCAGAAGTGTGTGTTGAGGCGTGATTCATTTAGGGGAGGGGCTAAAATTGATGATGTTTGAAGCCCCTCTACCGTGATACCAGCTGACCGCTATAGGGAGTGGTTCAGACCAGGCGAGAACTTCAACAGGCATTTAAACAGCCTCACTACTCAGTCAGGATATTGGAGTTTGTAGGAGAGTTGCTGTCTGCTGGATAGAGGTTGGGTGTATATTGTAAGAATAAATTGGTTGGGAAAACCACCAATCTAGTTGGTTAAAACTATTTTGGTTAGATTAAAATATGTAATGACGAAACTTTTGAAAGTTGCGATAATACTTCAGTATTTTGGCTAATGTGACTAATTCTATTGGTTTGCCCATGTACAAATGTAGATTTGGTAAAAACACTGCCAATTTAGTTTGGTTAATTTAGCCAAAAGATTGGTTGAACACACGACTACCAACCCCATTAAAACCAAAAACGGTGGAAAACTATTATGTTTGAATAAAAATGACTAAAACCTTTCATTTTGCTCATCAATGCCCAATTTGCACAAACACCTTCACTGTCTGCTTGAGCTCATTTCATTAAAATGCCAAAAGAAAATTATTCTACCTTAAATCATTTTTCTCTTCTAAGACATTTTACACAAAAAAAAAAACCTTTTCATTATACACACCAATAATTATTAGTTTCAAATGAACTTAAATGGAAAAAAAAGAAAAGCAATTCCAAAAAAAAATCCCAATTATATTAATAACTGTAGTTCTGCACTCCACCAGTAGGTGGCGACTGGTTCACATGAAGCTTCCTGAACTGAGGTGATCGTTGAAGAAAAGGCTTCACTTCACCATCACTGAAACTTATTCTTAATCAAAAACTAGTGTTGCACTGATACCAGTATCGGGCGGGCCCCGATCCAGCACTAAAATGGTGGCATCGGTACCAACAAATAGGGCACCGATACCATTTTGAGAGCCAAAAGTTAATTCAACTATTGTCACCCATTCCAGGTAGCAGGCTCGGACTGGTAATATGTGGGCCGGTCCTAATTTCAGCGTTCGAGGGCCGGCCCTCCTTTAATCATAGCGGCCTCAACACTTCCTCTCCCGCTGAAGCTCCTACCTGTGACAGTAATTAGCTCAGGAAGTAATGCAATGTTAACTACCTAAATGATGCATGCAGTACATATAGCCCTGCCTTGTTATGCACGTTCTTTGTGACGGTTGGCAGATGGTGTCATTTTCTATTTCTTCAAACTGCAAAATCCTCTGTCAAAAGTACACAGGTTCGTTACTTAAGTAGAAGTACAGATACTGCAGTTTAAAAACATTCTGGTAAAAGTTGAAGTATCAACTTGACCTCTTTACTCAAGTAAAAGTGAAAAAGTATGTGCTTCAAAAACTACTTAAAGTATACGTAAAAGTATAAAGCAACCTTAAAAAAAACAGCCAGATGTCACTAGATGAATTAAAGCTCAATTTTTCGACTATTTCTAAAAATCCTTTGAGATAGGGCCAAGGATGAGGGAGGTCTTGTTGGTCTCCGTCTCCCGATACGCTCTCGCCTGTGTCCGACCTTTCAGACATTTCAGCATCTTTTTCTAAATCCCACAACGTAGCATGGCATAGACAATTCACGTTAGCAGTTTGAAGAACACCTGCTTGCTTCTGATGATTTCCTTTAGCTAACCAATGAGTGTTTGCGTTCTATGACTCATCCAATCACACTAGTTTTCATTAAATGTGGGTGGAGCCAATGATCTGCAGTGGATGGAGCACATGACGGGAAATAAATATAAACATTAAACCAGGGGTAACCAATTAAAAATCAGCAGGTCTGAACCAGTAAAGGTCCGGAGACATTTTAATGATCTGTTACTTCAAACAGAATTTAACACTGAAATAAAATGAGGTATTTATGGATTCATGTTATACATTGAATTTTGAAATTAAAAAAAAATTAGAAATTGTCAAAAATTGCAACTTATTCTATCTCAGAGGAGTTGACACTATGACTGTATATCCATCAGTAGTTAAAGGTCAAGGGTCAGCAGATGCTAATTCTGCCTGTAAAACAGTGACAGCGTAATTGTTGCTGTCTGATCTGAAGCCTCATTTAGAGCTTTCAAACAGGCTTTTGAAAAACTTTGATAATTTGCTGCTGTAATATTATAGATTTTTTGGAATAAAAAGCTAGCAGATGTGCATAATTAAAAAATAACAGAAATAGAATTATAGAGCATTCAGTATAGTGAGAAAGCCCACACTGAATGAATAAATACATTACTGTATGAGTTAAGTTCTGTTCCGTTTATGTCTCTTTCCTTGAAAGTGTGACATGTCCAATGCTCCTGAATGCACCATAGCTATCTGACGCTCCTGAATGCATCACACTGGTCTCTAAACGCTGTGCTGTGTAGAATTTGGGTTTGATTTTCTGCTGAAGACAAAGCTTTGCAGTTCCAAACTCACGTCGGCATCACTGTTTATTGTTGTGTGTGAATAACAAGAGACTAGAACAAATAAATCAGCCATACCTCGGAAAAAATCTATGGATTCAATGTTGTTCATAACACCCGTACTGGGGATGCATATCTCGGCAGGAATGCACTTTTCGGCATAACACCGGACCGCAATCCGCTAATCCGTGACCTCTGCATTAAACCGAAGCCAAGAGTAACGAGTAATGTTTGTTTTAAAAATGTAAGGAATAGAAAGAACAGATACTTGCGTGAAAATGTAATGAGTAGAAGTCAGAAGTAGGACGAAAAATAAGTAATGGAGTAAAGTATAGATACCTAAAAAGTGTACTTAAGTACAGTAACGAAGTATTTGTACTTCGTTACTTGACACCTCTGAAAATCTTTGCAACAAACAAAATTATAATAAAACTAAAATGCTTTCTTTAACCCAAACTACGATATTCCTCTTATATTTGCCAAATTTCTGTTTGAATATTTCGTCAAAATATGTTGCGGTGCATGATGGCGTTTTGCATCTAAAGGCTAACGTTTCCCGTCTTCCGTGCATTGTTGCCAGGTTGGGATGTTTCCTAATCTGGCGGCTTAGGACGGCCGTCTATGGGTAGAAAATGTTTTTTATTTAGATTGATGGCCGAAGAGATCAATAGACTTTGGTTCAAATTGGGCTAGATTTCGTATTTCCAGGCGGTTTACGAACATATTTTCTGGGCAGTGATGGCGCTGTCTGTGGCTGTCTGTGTGAGTGGGTGTCTGGCTGGCTTCGTGCAACTGTGGACGTTACGCAGCAGCAGTCACTGTGGCGTCCGTGTTAATAACCTAAGCCCGTGAAATCGCATTATAGAAGTCTTTGTGATGCTTGACAATAGATCAGTTCTATCTATCTGAATCTACTGGATTCACTTTGTATTAGTTTTTTCCTGCTTCACAAAGGTAGGCAGCAGCTTAACAAAGCCATGATGGTAATTATTTTACATCCAATTAGTTTGCAGTTCTTCATATACAGGTGCTGGTCATAAAATTAGAATATCATGAAAAAGTAGATTGATTTCAGTAATTCCATTTAAAAAGTGAAACTTGTATATTATATTCATACATTACATACAAACTCATATATTTCAGATGTTTATTTTGTTTAATTTTGATGATTACAAATGACAACAAATGAAAATCTCAAATTCATCATATCAGAAAATTAGAATATTACTGAAGACCAATAAAAACAAAGGATTTATAGAAATGTTGGCCAACTGAAAAGTATGAACATGAAAAGTATGAGCATGTACAGCACTCAGTATTTAGTTGGGCCTCCTTTGGCCTGTATTACTGCAGCAATGCGGCGTGGCATGGAGTCGATCAGTCTGTGGCACTGCTCAGGTGTTATGATAGCCCAGGTTGCTCTAATAGTGGCTTTTAGCTCTTCTGAATTGTTGGGTCTGGTGTATTGCATCTTCTTCTTCACAATACCCCATAGATTTTCTATGGGGTTAAGGTCAGGAGAGTTTGCTGGCCAATTAAGAACAGGGATACCATGGTCCTTCAACCAGGTACTGGTAGCTTTGGCACTGTGTGCAGGTGCCAAGTCCTGTTGGAAAATGAAATCTGCATCTCCAAAAAGTTGGTCAGCTGCAGGAAGCATGAAGTGCTCTAAAACTTCCTGGTATGTGGCTGCGTTGACCCTGGACCTCAGAAAACACAATGGACCAACACCAGCAGATGACATGGCACCCCAAACCATCACTGACTGTGGAAACTTTACACTGGACTTCAAGCAACGTGGATGAAGTGCCTCTCTTCTTTTCCTCCAGACTCTGGGACCTTGATTTCCAAAGGAAATGCAAAATTTACTTTCATCAGAGAACATGACTTTGGACCACTCACCAGCAGTCCAGTCCTGTTTCTCTTTAGCCCAGGCAAGACGCTTCTGACGCTGTCTGTGGTTCAAGAGTGGCTTGACACAAGGAATGCGACAGCAGAAACCCATGTCTTTCATACGTCTGTGTGTGGTGGTACTTGAAGCACTCACTCCAGCTGCAGTCCACTCTTTGTGAATCTCCCCCACATTTTTGAATGGGTTTTGTTTCACAATCCTCTCCAGGGTGCGGTTATCTCTCTTGCTTGTACACTTTTTTCGACCACATCTTTTCCTTCCCTTCGCCTCTCTATTAATGTGCTTGGACACTGAGCTCTGTGAACAGCCAGCCTCTTTAGCGATGACCTTTTGTGTCTTGCCCTCCTTGTGCAAGGTGTCGATGGTCGTCTTTTGGACAACTGTCAAGTCAGCAGTCTTCCCCATGATTGTGTAGCCTATAGAACTAGACTGAAAGACCATTTAAAGGCTTTTGCAGGAGGTTTGAGTTAATTAGCTGATTAGAGTGTGGCACCAGGGGCCATCAATTTTGAACCTTTTCACAATATTCTAATTTTCTGATATGATGAATTTGAGATTTTCATTTGTTGTCATTTGTAATCATCAAAATTAAACAAAATAAACATCTGAAATATATGAGTTTGTATGTAATGTATGAATATAATATACAAGTTTCACTTTTTAAATGGAATTACTGAAATCAATCTACTTTTTCATGATATTCTAATTTTATGACCAGCACCTGTATTCACACACACATCAATTTCAAACAGATGGTATCGGTATCGGCCGATACTGCACAGCCAGGTATCGGTATAAGGGGCCAAAAAGTAGCATCGGTGCAACACTAATAAAAACACTTATTTATTGAACAGTATGTAATAATTTTATATTTAAAGTACTTTAAGATGTTTGAATTCTGAATATGGCCGGACTTTTCCTTTAATTTAAATACAGTGTTTTAAAAACCCCTTTTTAACAGACTTTTCAGTATAATAGAACTTTGAATAAAGTCCCAATGAGCCCCTTTAAAAGGCAGACCTCTGATGGAGAGCAAACATTTATGGTCAGATAATGAGGCTGTTAGATCAGATGGAAGCAGCAGGTTTGGTTTAATGGGAGGACAGATCTGAGCGTCAGGATGCAGCTGAAGACACGGTGCGCGAGGCACAACGGTGGACGTGGCACCAGCCCTGCTATACACGTCTCTACATTCACGCTCCACACGCGCACCGAAACACGCAGCAGCCGCAGGAACAAAAAAAAACAGACGGTAACCGGATTAAAAGGCAGCGGGCTGCGTGAAGCCGGACTTTCAGCGTCTGTGGAGCTGAAATAAAACCCGGCAGCTGTGGATCAACTGGTCCCTTTAATGGAGAGGAAGAGCCGGGGAAGTTCTGCCCCGAACAGCGCTGGCTCCCATCTCAGCCACCACACACCGATCAGAAATAAATCCACAGATTCGGTTTAATTCATGCATCAAAGCACCGATCAAACCGGCCTGGGTGAAAAAAACAACCTTTGAGAATCAGACAGAAAAGCAGCTGAGCTCCATCCCCCCGCCTTGCCTCTGAACTCTGCCCCTGTAAGGGCTCCACAGCAGGCGGCCTCAGCCTGACCGAACACCGGGAAGCTCACCAGGGAAGCGGAGTCCATCGCTGCCGCCGCTGCGCTCACTCTCTGTTGACGTGGACTGCCCTGAGCTGTCACACAGCGCGCGCTCCCGATCCTGAGCCACGAGTGCACGACCACCAGTAGCACGGAGACACGCCCCTTTCCTTCCCCCTCATGCCTTTCACAATAAAAGCCTGTCTTAAATGGGGCTCCATAATCACATTTGAATTCATGGGCTGCATCTTCCAATGAGCCGGTGTTATGCCGAGAAATGCATGCCTGCCGAGAATTGCGTCCCTTCTCGCGGGAGCGCGCATCACTCTAAACTCTCGCATATTGATGAGAAAACTGACTGAAGAAGAGGAAACTTTTAAACATATTCTTTGCATTATCACGTTCCTTAACCATGTAAGCCCTAAAACGGTGGATTTTATTTCGCAGGTTATTTAAATAAATACGGTTTGACACCTTTATTGAGACATACTAGTCGAACGTTTTTCAGTCTGTCTCTGATGAAAATGTTCTCCGCAGCAGGTTGAAAATTCCCCGATATTTCTTTTAACAATATAATAGCTTAAAGTATGACAAATCAGAGGAACATTATATACAACATTTTTATCACCCTTAACTGTCTCGTCTATTAAATGTAGGAGAGGATGCATTTTAATTGTTCCTGTGGTACACAGAAAATGGATCTCGGCGGAATCTTTGCCTTCTTTAAAATTTCCGCTACCTTTGACGTTGCACCTTCAAATTGGCCATATAGCATCTAAAGTGCTGTTGTTTTACTTCTTAATAAGTATAATGTATAGTTCTTGTTAGCTGTAAAAATATTAAAGGATGTCATAAGCGAACGTTAGGTGGCTACTGAGTCAAAATTTAAATTAAAATAAATTCAATGTAATATTTTTTTTCCGATTGCCAGATTTCCAATCACGATTTGCCGAACTAGCTGACATACCGTTTTTTGTGTGTTTTGAAAAAATAACCCTTCATCAAAAAAGATCATATATTGGGTTCTTATTTTGATAATTTAAGTACAGCCTAAGTGCTTCTTTCTGCCATGCCATTTAAAAGACGTTAGGAACGTCTGGACACCGTTACCATGACGACAGTTACAACAAACTTCAACGAGCAAATAAGTTTCGGTTTCTGTGGGCAAAACTTATTTTATTTTTCCTTTGTGTTAAAAAAAAGGAAGTGAAAAATGATTCCTACATCTGATTCTCTTTTGAAATACAATAATCCGATGTTGATCAAGAATTCAGAGACTAAATCTCCAAAGGTGAGTTTGCTGCAATCACATTGAAATGGTAGGTTTGTACATAAATCGGACCAAGATTTATGTGGCAGGACCAACAACATAATAGATATGTGCGTTAAAATAAATTCCAATATAACCGAAAAATGTAGGCCTATGTTGTTAAAAAAATAAAAATAAATAAATAATAATAATTCAATTAGGCCTCCAAGTATACTTAATTAATTTAAACGATTATGGATTACAGCTAAATAAAATAGTATTTTTTTTAAGGAAGAATAAATAGTTTCTAAGTTGATTGCTTAAGGAGTGTCTTCACCCAACGGGGAAAAGAAAATTTTTTTAGCTCTTATTCTGGATTCAGTCTTTGATGAGAGGTTTGCTTCATAAGGATATCCAGACTGTACTTGTTTATATTTTACATACCACACTTTCCTTCCACCAATGTTTTCATTTCCTTGGATTCAGGACTTTAAACCTTACACTGCAAAAAATTTAAATCTGAAGTGCTCTTAGGTGCATGTTTAGATTCAACTGGTAAATTTTCACATAACTTTTCTGTTATCTGGTATTCTCTGGACAACAATCCCTCAGCAGCCATCAGACTTCAAACCAGCTACTCCAACTTCTAAATCAAAACCTGCAACGAGTGAAGACAATAAGGAAACCAAGGAGGTCCTGGAAGCCATTTTTCCACCCAGGTATGCCCATGTTCTTATTTAGTAAACTGTCCTATTTATTTCAAACTATTTATTCTCAACCATTAATGTTGCAGGGAATGGATGGACGGAAACCAGCTGTGGGTGCAGAAGGTATCTACTGCTCCGTCTACAAGAGCAGATGTTATCCAACTGAAGGAACAGCTGGATACAAAGCTGCAGCAGAGACAGGCCAGGCTTACAGGCATCTGTCCCATCCGCAGAGAGCTTTATTCTCAGTGTTTTGGTAAGGAGTTGCTGGGGATGCAATCAATATACACACCATCATACACTTCTAATGAAAAGTTTACACTGCTACACCAGTCATTTTTATATTATATATATATATATATATATATATATATATATATATATATATATATATATATATTCAGAAAGTTTGTTAGCCTAATCCAGTTCCTTTAATCCTACCTCACTTAGTTAAATGGTTGAAAAACAGACTCAACTAAGTGCAAAAACATAAAAGTAAATCAAAGCTTTTTTAATTAGTTAGTTTTAAACAAGACTAGTTCACATGTAACTTCAATACTACATTCAGTCTTATCCCCTTTAGGCAAGGGAAATGTATTTGTACAGTAAAATTTAGTTCAAGGACAATTCAAACTGCTTTACATTAATTAAACAATAAAATAGACAAAAATAAAATGTTCTTCATGTGATAAAAGGCTGATTTAGTAACTGTCTTTATCTGCCTCTGAATGTTCAGGTCTGAGTCCCTCATGACACCAAGATTTCGGCCATAATCAGTAGTTTCCAGCTGTAGTCCCTGAAGCTCTCTTCCTTTGGTCTCAAGATTATTACCTAAGATTTGTTTTTATTCAGTTGAAGAAAGTTATGGTGCATCCAAATTTAGATTTATTCTAAGCATCTACACAATGCCCTGATGGGTTTATAGTCACCTGGGATATTGTGATGTAAAGCTGTGTGTCGTCTGCACAATTATTGTTAATGATGTCTCCTATAATCTGAGCTAAAGGAAGCATGTGGATATTGAATAGGAGGGGCCCTTAAAATGGAGCCTGCATGTAATTTTTCTTGCATGTTTCTTGTTTAAACTGATTTAAACACATAACCGTCCCTGTCCTAAGGTAGGATTCAAACCAGTCCAGTGCAGTACCAGAAAGAACAACCCAGTTTCCCAGACACTAATTAAATCAAGTGATCAACCAATCGAATGCTCCACTGAGGTCCAATAATATCAGCACTATGGGTCTTCCAGTCTTGAGTTTATACAGATGTTATTGAACACATTAATCAGGGCAGTCTCTGTACTGTGGTTGGCATGGAAACCTGACTGGAAGATGTTTAGGCAGCTGGTCATTGTTAAAGGATTTAATTGTTGAAACTACTTTTTCAATTTTCATTTTACCGATAAAGAGGAGGTTTGAGATGGGTCTGTAGTTCTGCGGGATTCATTTGTCCACGCTTCTCTTTTTCGATAAAGGTTTGATAATTGCTGTTTTTATGCCTTGGGGAAAACACTTGACATAAGGGATGTGTTTATGATTTGAATCAAATCAGAATCTAAAACAGGTTTAACCTTCTTAAATCCTGTGGGTAAAATATCAAGACAGCAGCAAGAGGAGCTTAGCCGCTGAACTATTTCCTAACTCTTACATTTATTAGGCGGAATTGGAGCATTTTAACTGAGTTTTCTGAAATAGAGTCAGTATTGGTACTGGAGTTGATGCTGGTGGACAGACTGCTTTTTCTTATACCGTAAATTTTCCAAGTAATGACGTTTGCAAATTCACTACTGGCCTTTTTAGACTGTAGATTGGACAGAGACTACTGTCCACGAGAATGCATTCTTATAACATCTCTTTTGATACTTAGATCAGGGGGAAACGGTTTCAAAGTATGCTAAACAGATAAAAAAAAAAGTCCACTAGCGCAATATCAGTAGAGAAACAGTCATGTTTAAAACTCTAAAATTCGAAATATTTCCTCAGTTGTGTGTTAGCTATTTAACATGTTGAGTCAATCCAAAAATCACCCCTGTCTTCAGGGTAGTCAACACGTTAAAGTTCTCCACAAGAATTAAGCTGTCATGTTCAACACATATCAGATAAAAGTTGGAAATTATTTTAAAAAGTTTGTTTTTGGACTCTGGGGCATCTAAACATTCAGAAACATGAAAAGGGCCCTGTACTTGGACAGTGAATCAAACAGAGTAATGAATCCTCGCCATGTAGGACCCTTTGTAAATGGTGCTACCCAGTCTCCAATACAATCTGATCATTTTCATCCAGCCATGTCTGTTAGAAACATAACATCAAGATTTTGAGGAGTAATTAGTTCATTGATTTAAAATTATTTTCCTGACACAGATCTTTATACAAAGATATTCCATCTGTTCTATTCGGATCCCTTTTCACAGAAGATGTTATC
Source organism: Cyprinodon diabolis (assembly GCA_030533445.1). NCBI lineage: Eukaryota > Metazoa > Chordata > Actinopteri > Cyprinodontiformes > Cyprinodontidae > Cyprinodon > Cyprinodon diabolis. The sequence goes on from CM060077.1 coordinate 40,570,249, forward strand.
AATAAAGCCAATTGATCTTGTAGAACAGGCATATTTGATCAGTTTATTTCTTCTTATTTCTAGAGAGTAAACGTAATTTCATTTCCCTTGTATGTCTTGTACATATGAAGAAAGTGACAATAAAAGGTGACTTGACTTGACTTGAGGTAGAAAACTCTGAACACTTCATTTCCTGCTGAAGGTGGCGGGACAGGGCCCTTAATGTACGCTTTAAAATGAGTCTGTCTCGCAGTGTTATGAACTCTAATCATGTCTCTGCAATTTTGACTTCCTCTTAGCAACATCATTCCTATGTGAATGACAAAGTTCTTCACGATTGGATGGATCTGTGCGATTCTCATTTGAGGCTTCAGACAGGAAGCTACAGCCAACATTCAACATTTCTGCATTTTTCTAGTTGCAGAAGCATCTAATCTCATTCAAAGCATCGTCAGATACTAATGTTGTTAAATGTTGTCTTACCTTGTCTGGAAACTGGCTGTTCTCTTAAAAGGTCATGCAGTAGACAGCAAACCTGTTTAGAGGAATACCTATATTCTCAGTAACCCCTTTCTTAGTTTAGGGAACAAACAGCTTTTTGCATCTGAAGAAGACATGTTTCTCTGAAGTCTTGGCCAGATTTTGTCATCTAGATTTGGCGTTAACACTTTCTGGGGTCTTTTCAGATCTGGGTCGGATTGTTTGTTCTTTGGCTTTGCTCCAAGAGTTTCCCAGTGTGAACTTTTTAAAACAAGATGCACCAGAACACAGAATAGTCCACAATATTTTAATTAAAGAATTTCTTTAAAACATTTGTTAAAACATGACTTCAGGCCTACTACTCTGTCCCTGGAAAGGAAACGGATTATAGGAAATAAGGGCAATTAAAATTATAAAAAAAAAAAAAAAAAAAAGAACAAAACATGCAATGCAAAAGGAAATAAAATAGTAACTCAAAACAAAAGCAAACCCTTTAGTAACTTCAATAGTAAGCAAACAAAGGATAAAAGACAAAGATGCAAGCACCTCAACAGAGGAACAAATTGTCACTGTCCAAATTCATAGGCCTTTCAATGTAGCCAGAGGAGTCATGCCCCACTCGCTCAGCCTGTCCAAGCAGCAACAGGTTTTGTCGAGAGTGGCCAAAACAAACTCCTGCAAAAAAAGACAGCAGAGCGTCCGAAGCGCTGCAGCTCCAAGACAACCCTAAACCAGAAAGCAGATTAGTAAACCTGTAAATTAAAATCTAAACGGGAAGCTTATCCAGGAGAATAAACACAGCCTAACCAGGGAGAAAGCGGACCAGCACGCTGCACCAAAGCCCAGCCACAGATGGCACTTACGATTTCACATTAGCAGATCAAGCACACCAGCCACTTAGGCAGCTGACATGTAGGTAAAACAAAGACAGATGCAACTTGTAGAGGCCTGCTCAGCTATAAGGCCACCTGGCCTGCCCACCAATCAACGGCTTGCTTCTTGCTACACTTGGTGCGCAGAGTGGGCAGGGTGGGACACCATCCCACCACACCAGCTACCAGTGTGGTTATTTTCATTAGACTCGGCCTGTTTCCCAAAGTTCTGTTGGTTAGTTGTTCAGACATGTTGCTGGTTAAAACCACAGGTGGGGTCATCTCATTGTTTTCAGACACTGTCAAGGTCGAAACTGGCAGGATTGTAACATTTTCATGACCAGCATTTAGTTCCAGTTGTTTAATCTTCATTTCCATGACAGCCATCCTCTGTAGAAGCTTGTCCAAGTCCAGTGTGGTGAAGGGAGGCATTTTGTGCTGATGTGGACTTGTCCTCTGCAGTGTGATCAAATAAACATTTTCTATGAAGTAGCCCAGCTAGGGAATCCTTGAAAAATTAGTTTTGTCCAACTTTCTGTGGCTTTGGCTAAGTGATAAGATGGTAAAAAGTAAGAAAATATAAGCAAGCGGGAAGCAAGGAATAGATGCGTCTGACCGAAGCCGACCATTTGGTTAATTGTTATAGGCTATGATTAAAAGCTGGGTCTGTGCCTAACTGTACAAACTATTTTAATTTAGATTAACAATGCCTGGAAAAGTAGCTAAAGCACCAAAAAAGTAGCTAAAGCACCAAAGATAATAATGAAAAGCTTGGGAATATCTACAGACAGAACATAGTTTCTCTGACTCTTGGAAAGGATTGTTTATTCAAATATTTCTGGAGATGAATTAGTGTATTTTAAACTGAAATGGAAAAAATGTGTAATTTTTTCCACCTGGAACAATTACTTTAAAAATTAAATGGGACAAACATGAAATTCATGTAAATGTTGTATGTAGATTCAAACCTAGGATTTCTACTACATTTTTATCTACATGGCCATATTTGTCAAAATTACAGAAGACTGGATCACTTATAACTTTGACAATGCATTCATTTCTATCACCATTAGAGGAATTAATCAGGCAGAGCACCATAACCTGTGCTGAGATGGGTTTGCTTCTGCTGAGAGTCAGAGACGAGAGTCAAATGACCATCAAAACCTACCAGAAGATGATTGAAAGCAGCATTCTTTATGGCAGCAGAAAGGCGCTACAATCTGAACTTGAAACAGTGGATTTAAATAAAAGGGTAAGGGCATCAGTATATCATTTATTACAATGAATAAAACCTTTTTTTTTTAATAAGCCGCATTTAATAATTTCAACCCTTTCTAGCTTAAACTATGTTATTGGATTTTAGTTAAAAATCCAGCAGAGAGCACTCTTTGTTTCCAGATGAAACTGGTAACTGTGGACTTCCTACTGTGTCTTTCACATTTGTAGGTTGAAGATCTAGAAAGGGAGAAACAGGATCTGCTGAAAAAAATGGATGAACAGCAAGAGGAAAATGATATAAGGATAAAGAGTGAAGCTCACAGGATTGAAGTGCTGGAAAGCAACTACCAAGAAGAAATCAAGGTTTTGAAGAGAACCATACAACAGTTAAAGGTGACAAAATGTATATAAATACACATACACACATTTTTGTGACATGTAGGATTTCCAAACATTTATAGAAATACATTTTGATTGCAGATGCTACTGGAAGGAAGCAATACTCCAGAGAATTAAAGCGTAACAAGGAGGAAGGCAGACTCAACAAGTTTGTCAAATAAACAAGTCTCAAAAAATTCTGCATTTTATTTTTAGAGCATCACAAATATATTTCAAGCAGTTAACATGGCCACATTGATGTTTAGGATTTAGTTTTTGCCAGTTTCTTTTCAATAGAATGTAGCCAATTTGGCTGATTTATAAACCTATTATATGTTTGTTATCTGTCAGTCTAGTGCTTTGATCTTTTAGTTCCACGGCTTTCTGTAGTTTGAGGTGGAGCCTTTCTGTTCTTGTTCTTGTTTTTCCACATTGTGTGTATCACCAAATGTACTAGAGTCAGAGAGCTGGACTGTTTATACTGTTTAATCACTAAACTAATAAAAAGGTGCAAAAGTTTGTGGTTATGATTTAAAATCTGAAACCGTTTATGTGGCACAAATCATTTAGAAAATAACCCCCTCCTCATTTGCATAATGAGACAGAAATGCATACAGAAATGTAAATACGACAGGCAGAAATGTAAAAAGGGCAGACAGAAATAAACAGCGGCGAAGAAATAACTAAGGTAAAAAAATACAAAGGAAGAATAAAACAGAAAAAAATATTATAACATGCACATAAATAAATACTTAAGTATAAGTAATTAAATAATGAAGTTGAAGATTGTAAAGGACAAGAAAATAAATAAGGTAAATATTACAAAGGCAAATAAATAAAGAAGCTAATTAAAAGAGTTATATACATTTATGTCTCACTGTATAATTTATTTTCTACTTACATTTATTTGTTTATTGTATTTTTGTTGGCAATTAATTGTATGCTTACATATTTATTGAGCATTTATTTATTTCTGTATTTATTTTTAAATATGGCAGAGTTGGTCCTCCATAGTTAAGGGCGATAATAAATGTATATAATGTTTCTCTGATTTGTCATACTTTAAGCTATTATGGTGTTAAAAGAAATATCGGGGGATTTTAAACCTGCTGCGGAGAACATTTTCATCAGAGACAGACTGAAAAACGTTCGACTAGTATGTCTCAATAAAGGCGTAAAACCGTATTTATTGTAAATAATATTCGAAATAAAATCCACCGTTTTAGGGCTTATATGGTTAAGAATCGTGATAATGTAAAGAATATCTTTAAAAGTTTCCTCTTCGGTCAGATTTGAGTCAGTTTTCTCATCAATATGCGAGAGTTTAGAGCGACGCGCGCTCCCGCGAGAGGGGATGCAATTCTCGGCAGGCATGCATTTCTCGGCATAACACCACCGGACCGGAAGAGTTTGGGCTGTGGATCCAAACAGGTCCAGCCTTCAGTGGCTTTCACCGCTCTACCCTCTGTTGCCTAGCAACCATGACAGGTGACACTCAAAGCAGGAAAAGAATGAATACCCAGTTTTTCAAACTGTTTCTTTTTAGTTTTTTCTAAATTTTTATGGTAAAGTGAACAAAGATCACACCCATGAGAACATAGAGTGGTCCATAGCTGTATATTGGTTATTTATTCTCCAGGTGCAGTTTTTTTTTTTATATTATTAAAACACTTTACAGTACAGGATTTTATTATACATAGATCCACAATTTTGTGAACTTTTTTCCTATAATCTTTTTGCTGCTGTAAACACCAGAATTTCCCCATTGTGAGACAATAAAGGGATTTTCTATTCTATTCTATTCTATTCTATTCTATAAAAGGGGTAGAAAGATATCAGTGAATCTAAACAATGTATGTATAAAAAAAATCTCTAATATTCAACAAAATACTTAGTTAAGCAAATTGTGCAAAATAGCAAATAAAAAATAAAAATCCTATCAGATTTATAGTCCCCACACTGCAGATATATTAGAATCTGTCCTTAAATTACAGCCAAACCTATTTACACAGTCACAGATGACTCAATAACCTTTAAAACAACTATTTTCTTTCATTTCAGATAGAATAATTCTCTTACTTTTATTATATTTAACTGAACTTTCAACATTCACCACTGTTCGGCAACACGTACGTTTTGCCTCTGATCACGAAGCAGCCGGCTTGTTATTTCTTGCAATGAATCCTGGGATATCCAAGGATAGAGAGGATACATCGGACCCGTCCTTCAAATCAGGCAAAAAGAAGGACGTATTTGTAGGCAAAACGAGGAATCTTAGAATCCGACCAGAAGTCGGCGCTGCGCTATGATGTAATTGGCCTTCGGCCTTCGGAGGATGCAGCCCATAAATTTAAACACAGCTATGGTAGCAGTTCTATTAAACCTCCAGTGGGTAGAAGAGGTTAGAGCAGAAATGGTGGTGATCTGTACAGATTTCAAAGCAGTTTTAGAAAGTATTCAGGGAGAAGGAAATGATAGAATAGATTTAGTATTAGAAATTCAGCGCAGTCTATTCAGATTATATAGCGTTTTTTATTTGGTTAGGTTGGGTTCCAGCACATGAAGGTGTAAAGGGCAATGAAAAGGCAGATATATTAGCAAAAAAGGCTTTAGAAGGAACAATAACCATTACAATTCCTTTGGGAAAGGGGAATCACTTATTAAGAGTAAAGAAATGGAAAAATGAAATGGAATGAAGATAAGAAAGGATTATAAAAAGTACAAAAAAAAGTACAAAAGTCAGTATTAAATGGAAATATTAATGAGAGAAACAGAAGGGAAGCAGTTATGATCCGATTAAGAGTGGATCATGCCTATTTAAATGGCAATTTATCCTTTATAGAGAGGGAAAATAATGATAAATGTGAAGGATGTGGAGAAAAAGAAAATGTAGAACAGGTACTGATGAACTGTAAAACTTATGAACATGAAAGGGAGAAATTGATAATGGTTGGAAGGACAGGCTAAGAATGGAGACTTAAGGCAATATTGGGAAATGAAGGAAATTTAAAAGATATTAACAGATCAGGGAAAGCATTGTTTGTTTATCTTCAGAATACAAAATAAAAAAAAAATGAATGTTATAGATGTACAGTAATGTTACCGTAGGTGGCGGTATGCACCTTAAAGTTGCTTGTGATCCGCCATGATAGAAAAGAAGAAGCAGAAGAGGGCTTCATCCATACGGGCTAGTATTTTTTATGCTATTGGTTTTAGAAATATTATTAAATAATAAAATATTTTTAGCACGGCTGCTTTGCTATAAAGAGGTCCTCGGTTTAAATCCAAGGCTGCCTCCAAAGTAATTGAAGTAGCTTCTGTTCCTTCTTCTTTCCTGAGATTAGCAGAAAGAAATACATCCAGGGTAGGAAAGAAACTCCAGAATGATGTGCTGAATCTGGACAGCCTTTAGCCGGAAACACATCATTATGAAAAAGAAACAGATTGATGCTAGTCAAATTGGGGCAACAGCTTTTCAAAAATAACTACAAAACATTCAAGATATACAAATAGAGACTGAAGCTTCACATTAAACCCCAGCTGTAGCCCCTACCTCTGCTTCCTAGATCCTAACTCTGCTTCCTAGCTCCAGTTCCTAGCTCCTATCCCTTCAGCATTAGTTGTGATCAAGACTAAGAACACTATCCATGGCTTATATGTCAAGTCACACAATGGATTGTGGGATTCCTTATAGCTGTTTAGGACCTGAAAGGAAGGTGCATACTCCCTGCGCTAAAGAAAGCATGATAGGAAGCATATAGGCTCCTTTTTACAACTCAGACAAAGCCCTGGTCTGGGGACTTCCTGCAAGAGTTTAGATGTTTTACCTCTTCATGTAAGATTTTCTCTGGGTACTCCAGCTCTCTCATGTTGACCACAAACATAACTGTTTAGGTTTATTGGTCTCTTTAATTTAGGTAGTGCTTGTGGTACGTTTTCACTGTTTGTCTCTGTGGATCCTGTAATGGACCACTGACCTGTCCAGGCAGTAACCCACATCTCCTGAGGGGAGTAGAAACTCAGTTCATGCTGCTTTATTTTACATTAATTTATTGTATTAATTCATTATTAACATTTTGAAACATTCGTTTTTTTCTTCTTCTAAAGAATCAAAATGTTGTTGAAGGAATTCGAATTTAAAGGAGCCATTAGGCATTATTATTTTAGGTTTCAGCTTTTAGTTTACTTTTTAAATCTGAAGTTTTCACATTATTAACATTATTTCCATCTTGATTGTTGGCTCTTTCGATAAGTTTCATTCATTCATAAATCCATTAATTCTGTCATTTACCCTCAGTATTTTAATCAGGCAGACATGATGAAAAGCCAACCAGAATGACATCACTTCCTGTTAACGGAGGCACGCCCCCTTCAGCATCCAGTTCCTAACGCGCTGCATTGTGGGAAACATAGTTCGCCTCTTGGTTGTGAAAGATGGCAAGCGTGCAGCCGCCTCCCCTCCGCAGCCTGGATGATTTTCTGCTGAGCTCGGCTCGCTTTGCGGTGCCAGATGTGCGGGAGCTGGAGCGGTGGAACAACCGCGTGATTAACAACCTGCTGTACTATCAGAGCAATTACTTCCTGTGCGCGCTGGGCTTCCTGCTGGTTGTGGGGTGAGTTTCCTCCCTCTGATCCCCCTTTCTTCCAGGGAACTTTTCTCTCTGAACGCTGCTCCATGTTGGCTCCTCCGCTGCTGCAGATCAGGGCCTCACCGGCTCCCATCACAGCTGTAGATGGTTCCTTCTCACCCACATCTGTACTGGAATGAAAAGAAGCTGGCTGAGGTCCATCCTTACATTTGACCAACAGGGGGCGCTGTCTGTGAACTAGAGATCCTCTTAAACAATCCAACTGTTTACTGAATTTACTTGTGGGTTATTTTGGGAGATCTATGATGCTCTGATACTTGGTGTGAAACCAACTTCATACATCTCTGTAATAGTCTGAAAAACGACGCATTTGAGCGCACTGAACTCTTCCTTTATATTTTAAACAGGGGTAACCAATTAAAAATCAGCAGGGTCCGAAAAAAGAAAATCATCAACCAGTAAAGGTCCGGAGACATTTTTAATTATAAGAAATGATAAAAATAAAATAATAATAGTAATAGAAAACTTTTCCACTTTAAAATCTAAAGGGTTTTTTTTTAAGTAGAGAACAACAATCATTCAGTTTGGTTTATAGACACTTTCCTGATTCCCATATTTTCTAAAACAGCTGAACTGAGCGTTTGTTATTTTTCTTTCTTTTTTCTGTCTTAATGAGAGCAGTGGGCTTTAGGCTGCCCTGCAAGGCAATTTTTATAGGTCTTCCTCGAAAACGAGATTTTATCTCAAGGGACTTCCTGGTAAAATAAAGATAAAATAAAAGGCTTTAAACCTGGGTTTGAATGGAGACTAAGCCATTCTCAACAAGGGCGTAGGTTTGATTCCAGCTTTGGTAGGGACACTATGGGTCTCCAGTTTCATGGGTCTCATGTCATTGGTCCTTTTCAAAAATATGCATGCTCTTGTTTTATGCTTATTGTGAGCATCAGGACACATTTTGTTTAAATAGAACAGCAGCATTTCTTCTTCATTAATACAAATCTTATAAGAACTACACTCACTAGACGCTGTTTATCAATGTTTAAAGCATCACTGGCTCTGACCAATGTGGAATTAGGACTTTTTTCCACTTTGAAAAGGTTTGCATTTAAACTAACCAACAACTAAGACAGAAGGTAAATACGTTCCTATTTAACCAAATATAGTCTAAATATGTCTGTTATACACTATATTGCCAAAAGTATTTGCTCACCCATCCAAATTATTGGAATCAGGTGTTCCAATCACTTCCATGGCCACAGGTGTATAAATTCAAGCACCTAGGCATGCAGACTGTTTTTACAAACATTTGTGAAAGAATGGGTCGCTCTCAGGAGCTCAGTGAATTCCAGCGTGGAACTGTGATAGGATGCCACCTGTGCAACAAATCCAGTCGTGAAATTTCCTCGCTCCTAAATATTCCACAGTCAACTGTCAGCTGTATTATAAGAAAATGGAAGTGTTTGGGAACGACAGCAACTCAGCCACGAAGTGGTAGGCCACGTAAACTGACGGAGCGGGGTCAGCGGATGCTGAAGCGCATAGTGCGAAGAGGTCGCCAACTTTCTGCAGAGTCAATCACTACAGACCTCCAAACTTCATGTGGCCTTCAGATTAGCTCAAGAACAGTGCGCAGAGAGCTTCATGGAATGGGTTTCCATGGTCGAGCAGCTGCATCCAAGCCATACATAACCAAGTGCAATGCAAAGCGTCGGATGCGGTGGTGTAAAGCACGCCGCCACTGGACTCTAGAGCAGTGGAGACGCGTTCTCTGGAGTGACGAATCGCGCTTCTCCATCTGGCAATCTGATGGACGGGTCTGGGTTTGGCGGTTGCCAGGAGAACGGTACTTGTCTGACTGCATTGTGCCAAGTGTAAAGTTTGATGGAGGGGGGATTATGGTGTGGGGTTGTTTTTCAGGAGCTGGGCTTGGCCCCTTAGTTCCAGTGAAAGGAACTCTGAATGCTTCAGCATACCAAGACATTTTGGACAATTCCATGCTCCCAACTTTGTGGGAACAGTTTGGAGCTGGCCCCTTCCTCTTCCAACATGACTGTGCACCAGTGCACAAAGCAAGGTCCATAAAGACATGGATGACAGAGTCTGGTGTGGATGAACTTGACTGGCCTGCACAGAGTCCTGACCTCAACCCGATAGAACACCTTTGGGATGAATTAGAGCGGAGACTGAGAGCCAGGCCTTCTCGTCCAACATCAGTGTGCGACCTCACAAATGCGCTTCTGGAAGAATGGTCAAAAATTCCCATAAACACACTCCTAAACCTTGTGGACAGCCTTCCCAGAAGAGTTGAAGCTGTTCTAGCTGCAAAGGGTGGACCGACGTCATATTGAACCCTATGGATTAGGAACGGGATGTCACTTAAGCTCATATGTGAGTCAAGGCAGGTGAGCAAATACTTTTGGCAATATAGTGTATGTGGATTTATACTGTTTTCTTTTGAGGATATAGAATTGTGCAAAGGTAAACAGAGGTAAGACTTCACTCTTATTTTTTTTATCTAATATGCTCTCTCTGTATCATGCAAAATAACAATGCAAAATAATTAATCAATTACTAAATTTATTATAGATTATTTAAATAATCATCAACTAATTTAGTAATTCATTTATCGTTAACTGGAGTATAGGGCCACTAAAACGTGCCTTTAGCCGACATAGCGACCCACTTAGAGCAGGAATTATACCATGATTGTAAAAAAATGTTGTACTAATTTACTTATGGACCATGTGGAAATCTAGAAACACAGAGCAGCTCTATTTATCCTATTTCTAAAGGTAGAAGTCAATTAAATAGAACTATTTTTATGTGGAAAACCAAAAACAGCAGATTTTCAGCATCCTTCTGGTGTTTTTATGTTCTACTAAAGAAATAACACCTGTTATTTATATCTGAACTGAGTTTTTATGCCAATGTATATAATGATAAGGAATGTATTAGCCATAGGTCTTAACAGTGAGCAGTTCTAGAGGGCCACCACCCCCTGCTGGCCCCTATCTAGAACCGCCTCTGTAAAATGCATCAAACTTTAATACCAAGAAAACTACCTAATACTTTTGGGCCTTCTCTCTACAAACTGCGCCACCATTTGAGTTACGTTTCTAATTCACACTGTGAAAGTGACAGGATTTAATGTCCAGGGTTCCAAAGGGTCATTGAAATCATTGAAAGTTTGTGAATTAAAAAAAAAGGCAACTGTAAGACCTTGAAACTCTAAAAAGGAGCCGTCTTCATCTTTATCTGGGATTTCAGTTTCCAGCGGAGGATGAACTGTTTTTCTAACCGTTCAGCTCTGTGTTCTGGTGTTTCCTGTACAGAGGGAGCGTAGTTGATGCGTGCGTAACAGCGCCTCTTCTGGGCGACTGGGTGAATTGCAAATCATGTTGATTCAGGGGCTGATTTCGAATTCAGCAGCTGCGTCCTCTGAAGGCCAGATTCGTAGGCCGATTAGGACAACATTTATTGTCATTTTGAAAACGACATTTGGTTTGCACAACTTTTGGATATTTCTGTTCCATAAAGTGCAGCAGTGATCAAATGTAAAAAAAACATGGTGAAAAAAAAATGCATTAATATGGAAGTTCAGAGTATTAATATATATGGGGCAAATATGCAGTGTTTTGGTTTGGTGTTATCAGTGTGAGGCAGAGTTTTTTCAACATTCATCAGTCTGATGGTGGTGGGGAAGAAGCTGCTGCAGAACCTGCTGGTCCTGCATTGAATGCTGTGAAGCCTCTTCCCAGAGGGCAGCAGGGAGAACAGTCCATGGTGGGGGGGGGGTCATTGATGATGTCACAGGCTCGGGACACGCAGCGCTGGGATGAAATGTCTTTAATGGAGGGAAGAGGAGCCCCCATGATCTTCAATTACCTCATAGCGCGGCACCTTTTCAGACTGGAAGACTCCTCGTTACGCAGCCGCCGACTGCATGTTTTGAAGGACAGGTATCCTCTGTAGCCTTGGGTATCCCATGATTCATTGCGAGGCCAAGCCAGCCGGCTGCTCCGTGTAAATGGGTTTGGCTGACATTTAAGCTCAGGTTCCAACACCTCTGCAGGGTGGGGACTATAAATCTGATATCTGAGACGACGGTACTGCTGCTGAAGCTCCTCAGAAATGTTATTATTCTTTGCCTGCTTTGTGTGTAAACTGTCACGGTTGCTAGGCGACAGATTGTATGGGCAGTGAAAGCCTGAGAAGGCTGGATCTGTTTGAGTCCATCGCCAAATTCTTCCTGCCTCCATATTTTCAAGGACATCCAAGAACCCAGTCCAGGTAGACCGGGTCCTCGGAGGATTCATGCGCTGAAATCGAACTCACCTGGACGATTTCCAGACATCCCAATTCTCCCGGAAGTTCCGGGAGTCTCCCTGATATAGATAGTTGTTCACAGATGCCCGCGAGTCGTGTAAATTATCCTGGATTTTAGACTATGGGAGGTGGTGCTTTTTAATGCCAGAGGGAGCGGGCTCGCAGTACAATAATTCATGCACCATGTGTGGATAATAGCTACTATGATTGCGCAGACACCAAGAGAGAGCAGGGTGTGGGCAGGAGGTTGCTGGTGAAACCTGTCTGTTCAAAGCGATGCTCTGATCAACCAGCGTTCCAGGCGACTGGTTGATCAGAGAGCTGATTGGATCAGTCCGATACAGTTTAAGTTTCTCTGGTTCCTCTCTGGCAGTCACCTAGTTACCACTCAAAGCTGTGCATCCTGGGAAACGGCAGAGGTTCAACCCTCGAGTAAAAAACCAAAATATAGGACAAATTTTACAGCAAAATATATTAAAGTATATCCACATCTAGTGAAGGGGAGGAACAGTGGCTGATCTAGACCAAATGTACCAGGGGGCCAGGAGGGGGCCAGCGTGTTTTCATGGGGGCCCAGAAAAGCGTGAAATAAATGATGAGGGCAAGAGATTCAAATATATTAAGAGAGCTGCATGAAGGGAAATTTCTTTTCAATGAAGTTCAATAAAAATTCTGTTTCTAATGAGGTCAATATACATTTATAACTTAGGAATGAGAAGCATCTTCCTGAAATGAGTTTTTGGAACTTGGGATGTCTGGATTTCAGGATCCATAGTTTGCTGAATCAAACTCCGCTGATGCCTTTTTAAGGACCAAATATATCACCACCCTGTTTTTGGTTAGCGGTTCAGTATTTGGGTTTTGATCAGAGCTTCCTCTGCTGTGAACTACGACAGTGGAGAGATCAGGAAGAGAACGTAAAAAAAAAAAAATACCTTCAAGTTGTTACTGTTTTATCAAGAGTCATTTTCAGTAAGACCACCTCACAGAAGCAGTGTTCACATCTTTTTATATAACCCTTTATTAATGGCCAATTTAGACCTGTTGACTTCAGAAATCTTTCTTCTAAAAAATGTATTTATTGACCACTAGATGGCCTCACTGAGCATTTGATGCAGAATTGAACTTTTGCTAAAAAGGTTCAATAAAGCATCACCTCTCAACAGAGGTGTCAAAAGTATTTATGTTTATTGCTCAAGTAGAATGATTTTGGTTTGTGGTAAGCAATAAGTTGGGGCAGCACCCAGTCCAATGACAAAGAATTTAATTGTCTGGATAAAACCAATTATTTTGATGGTTTTTATTTTTTTAAATACCAACAGGCCATAATGAAAATGAGCTTAAATATAACAAAATGAATGAGTCTATTTTAAAATGTAGAAAGTAGAGATAATTGCAAAAAAATGTAATGAGTAGAAGTATGAAGTTTTCTAAAAAACATAAATTACTCATGTAAGTTTAGATTTCTACTTAAGTAACAAAGTATTTGTGCTTTGTTACTTTACACCTCTGTTAGACTTATCCATATTATGGATTTTGTAGGCTATGAATATTAATATAAATTACGGCTATAAATATTAGCCATATAAATAACTGCTGAGAATGTTATTGATTCTATGTTAGCTAAAAAAAAGGGGAAAAAAGCGTTTTATCGATTTAGATCCATCAACTGATCCATCTTAGAACTGCTCAGTTTTTTTTTTGTTTTTTTTTCTTTAATTTACACTTTCTTTAATCCTTTTATTGTAGAAATATTTAGTGCTAGCTAGAGCTGCAACTAACGGTTATTTTGCAAATTGGCTATTATAGCCAAATAATCCTTAAAGAAAACTTTTTGTAAAATCAAATCAGGTAAAACTGAAACGTTTCCATTTGAGGATGTCTGAGTAGAGATGATTGACAGATGAAAAAGTTTATCTTAAATGCAAAATCTAAAAATAAAAACTTTTCCTACTCTAAGTGGGTCGCTCTGTCAGCTAGAGGCATGTTTAAGAGTCTCTATACTCCAGTTAACGATGAATCAACCACTAAATTAGTTGATGATTACTTCAATAATCTATTAATCAATAAATCTGATTCATTGTCTCAGCCCTAGTGCTAGGAAAAGCAGCTCCTTTATTTTGATGAAATTAGTCCTGAAAGTTCTTAAAAGCCCATTGAATGTGATGTTAACCAAAGTGTTGGAACCCTGAATGTCAAAAACTGCAAACTGAAAAATAAGAAAACATGATGGCGGTTTATATTCCGCTAGATTTGAGGAAATAAAATACATTTGATTGATGCACTTGTCTCTAGTTGTGAATGGTGCTGCTCATTGTTACTCCCTGGGACAGGATCCTGTACTGTCTCAAATCGTTATGTAGATTTTATTCAACGTTTCATGTTAAAATAACCTTTATAAGGAGGCATGTCTGAAGCAGCGGTTTCCCAGTAGCACACTGCCTCCCGAGGCCTGCTGCTTCTAGGTGCCTGTTCCTCTCAGCTAAGGGATGAATGCCCAAAAGGAACAAACAGGTCATCAGATGAGCTCAGGTCCTTTTACAGCTCTGCCCGCGAGCGCAGTCATCCTTAACCTCCATTTATGTTTCAGGTATTTCCAGCCCCTCCAGCTGTTTGTCGGGATGACGGTCGTCACCGTGCTCTTCCTGGGCTTCGTCTGGGCCGCAGAGAACAAAGCTCCCGTCCGCCGTTTCCGTAGAAACCACCCGTTAGTCACCGTGCTCGCCATTCTCTTGGCCAGTTACGTCTTCGTGTCACTGCTGGGAGGAGTGGCCGTGTTCCTGTTTGGGATAGCCTTCCCAGTGCTGAGTAAGAGCAAACACTCTGCCTTTCATCTCCCATAGGATGAAGACTAAGACCCAGAAATTTAGAAACAGAAATACATGTTTTTATAAAAATTGCTAAAAGATTTTTTACAATTCTGTTTTTGTTCCAGTCCTGAAGCAGAGCTCTTCATTTGGAGTGGAGATGAATTTAGCCCATAGTGTTTGTTTAAAAACATTAATGGGATGAAATGAGCATGATATTTATAAAACCAGGTACAAAAACATAGAAAATCTGTGATGTTTAAAAGGCATTTAAATTTCCTACGGTTCCCGAATGCAACATTTTCCGCCCAGTCAGTCATCAATCCACACCTTAATAATTTAAGTCCCGCCCCTTCACAGAGAAGGGACCTTTTTTTCCAGTTTGAATTTTTTTTTATTTTAAAATATTTTTTTTTATTTCAGAATGTTCCTTTGGTAACTAGGCTCTTTATTCCCACTGTTTTAAAGATGTGTGACTCTCAGAAGGAGGAGGAACTTTCAGACTCCGTCTCTAACCTCTGACCCTTTATAGGCTTTGCTGCGGTGAGCTTTATGTTCTGTTTCTACCGGAGGTTTTCCTTTCACCCAACTTTCCTTCACATTACCGTATTTTCCGGACTATAAGCTGCTACTTTTTTCCCCACGCTTTGAACCATGCACATTATAAGAAGGTGCGTTTTTTCTGTGGATTTTTGCTAACCTCCATAGGGGGAAGTCAGAGTTGAAAAAGAAATAACAGGGTTCCCGCGGGTCCTTAAAAAGTCTTAAAAGGCATTGAATTCTTCAAAATAAAACTAAGGCCTTAATTGGTATTAAAATGTCTTAAAACAGTCTTTCATAGGTCTTAATTTTTAAAACATCATAAATAGGATTATTTTTATTACGATTTATTTTTGTAATCTAAATAAAATGTGTTTTTATTAAAAAATAAATAACTGCTCTCCATTATTGATTCTGTCCCGATAGCGGCACCAATAAAGCGTTGTTGCGGCCGGGACATTTGGGAGATGCACCATTAACTTTTTGTCTGGAAAATAGGAGCAAGTGTAAATGTAACCAAAATTGTCTCCAGCCAAGAGTTTCCTCCATGGCTAAAACCAGGGAACATACATGAGGCTCAGTGGATTTAGTGCAAGAAGTCATTCAAGCTCAGAACGATGGGAATTAAGGCAGTGGAGTCGCATGCGAAGCGCGAAACACAAAGCGTCAAAATGGAGTTACGGAGAAACAGCCGGTATTTCTCAGTTTAGTTCCACCCTTGTCTCTGCAACGCCTCCACTTATCACCAAATCAAACATACTAAGAAAACCATAGAAAGAAAAATAGCTGCAAAAAAGACTTAGCACTGGTTATGTTAAAGCTTTAAAACTGATTTGTTTTGTTCCTGCTAAAACAAAGTTTGTGAATTCAGGTAAATAATTGTTAAAATATATCTGTCATTTGTGTGTTTTTAGCTTTCTTCCTGTATGGGAAGCTTATTAAAATTTGTAACATTATTGCAGTGGTTTATATTAAAATAAACCTTTGGGTTAAGTTGTTGCAAGCAGGTTTTTCTGGTGTTTCATGTGAATTTGGTCTTAAATATTTATTTCAAGTGGCATTAAAAAGTCTTAAAAAGTCTTGAATTTTACTCGCTTTATGCTGTAGGAAACCTGAATAATAAGGGGCTAATTTACATTTAGCACCAGAACATGCTAGCAGCAGGCACCATGGAGCATAAATTTCCAGATTTCACACATTTTGACATTTATTTGCTGCATTAAAGCTGAAGAGACTGAGCTCTGAAATAAAGAGCTGATGAAGCTCCATCTTTCAGTAGAAGCTCTTACTGCTGCGAGCTAACAAGCTAACAGGAGCTAGCATTCTTCTTCGGCCCTACACCAGGGGCTATATGTAGAGCTCCCCCTACAGGTTTTAGTGGGAACAGTTTAGTAGATCTCAGCGTCTTATACCCTGGTGCGCTTATTTATTGTACGCTTCCAGTTAAAAAAATGTTCCAAAAAATGTTGTGGGCGTGGCTTATAGTAAGGCGCCTCTATAGTACGGAAAATATGGTACTTTCATGCAGCTTCTTTAGCGTCACCGTTTGTGGCTTCGCCCCCCAGTGGAGGGTGTTGGCGACTGTCTGCTGACTGGAGAACCGTGCCGCCAGCAGTCTTCCTAATGACTGTGTGAAGGCCATATCCGATATATCTGTATTATGGACGGCCCCGATTTCCGGGACCAGTCCCCGTTTGGGACCATCTGTCCCCGGCTAAAGCTGTCCCTGATTTTATCGTTCTAAAAATGAGGAGGAAATGTTGCTTATAGACTGTCATTACGGTAGAAAGAGCGATTAAGCATGTTATGTGCAGAAACAGCTGTTTAGCTGATTGGCAGCTGTTTCCGAATTCCTCAGAGCTCAAGAAGAGCATGCGCAACATTATTATTAAATTCATATGAGCAAAACATGCAGAAATGAATGCTTAATTTCATATGTTTCTGCACAAAATGGGTTTGTTCTCTACCTCCAAACTGGATTTAATGAAACTTATAAGCCTCTTATAAGTATAAAATAAATATTTTGATCGAGATAAGAAATCTCCTTCCTGGTATGTTGAAGTACCAATACTTTGCATCCAATAATTAAAATAAACGGTTTTGGTTTTTGGGAATATTGGGAATTATCTAATTTGTAGTTAGCGATCTGTCGTTACAGGAATTTCATTGTATTACCGGTATGTCTGATTAGTGTCAGATTGATAGAAGAGGAGAGGAAGAAGGTTAGAAGACTGATAGAAGATTGAATGAGAGTGAAGGAAAATAGGAACACTGATGGAACGAACAGTTGAAGAGAAGGAAGAAAAATGTACTTAGATGAGTAAAACAGAGAGCAGGCAGAAGTCAGCTTGAAAGAAAAAAGGAAAGAGAAGAAGACTGAATGACCAGATGGCACTAATAAACACTATCGATTGTTTGTTTAATTCATCTTAGGAAATTGGAGCGGCACAATGCTTGATTTTACACTTGATTTTTGTTGTTTAAATATGAATAAATACGTAAAAATGGATGAAAACATCAATCTCCCCCTTTCCTGGTTTAATTCTGATGATATGTCTTTCTTTTTATCTATGAGCTGGAAATATAGCCCAGATTAGATCTCAGAAAGCTGCTCACCTTATATTAATATGTCCTTTTTATTTGCTCTAATGTCATTTTATGTGGGTAAATTTTGTGTAAAACATCATATAAAAAACAGAAATTCCCTGTATTTGAAGAGTGTATCGTAAAATGTTGTATTAAATAAGTGGTTTATTAAAAGAAGAAAATGGACTTAATTGTAAAATGCTTGTTTAGGGGAGGTAATTCCTGTATCTCTCCCTGTTCTCAGTGGTCCTCGTCCACGCATCCATGAGGCTCCGTAACCTGAAGAACAAGCTGGAGAACAAACTGGAGAGCATCGGTCTGAAGAGGACACCCATGGGGCTCCTGCTGGAGGCGCTGGGACAGGAACAGGAGGCAGGGTCCTAACAAGGAGGCGGCGAGGACGAGGCAGGAGAACAGAATGTTTGATTCACGGATCAGAAACCAGAAGGAACATTCCCAAACTTGAACAGATGAAATTATTGTACGTTTATTTTATTTAAAATGTGTTTTATAGGATCTTCTGCCAGTTGGATAATAATGAAGTATTGCTCATCTAGTCCAATGAGTTTCCAACCTGTTCTCCAAACAACCCGAGGCTCCAGATCCGCTGTAGGTACCAGATCTGCTCGGGACCCCGACCCTTTCTTATGATGTCATCATATGGCAACCCCACTCGGACAAACTGTATTGCACCCATCTCTTAAGAATCTGATCTTTTTTGAAGTCTCAACATATTATTACCCATATTTGCTGTTATTTTACATTTCACTGGCGATCTGTAGGCGGAAAACAATCATACTGAGTGTTGAAGGAAAGTGCTGCCTTCTAAGACAGACTGAGCTCTGCTATTTAACAAGGTGACACAAAAAGTCTCAGAGCTTCTTCTCATACTTTCTAATTAAGATCTGAGGGCAGAGGAGGACAAATGGAACATCTAGAAATGACTGAGATTTTAGATAAAGAAGACAACAATTATTCTACTTGTAGAAAACGAACAGCTGTAGTTGACAAGAATTTGAGAAAGTAGTGTAGCTTAATATGGCTAACTGTCGAGCTAAAAGAGGCTAACCTGTTAGCTACTGAGCACAGCTAGCCACAGCGCTACCCAGATCTTTATATTATGGTCTAACAGTTACTTTGTTCACCAGAAACATTTTTTTTCCGGTTTATCAATTTGGTAAAAATTAATCGATAATTAAACACGCTAACGCTACAGATGCTCTCAACTCAGCACATGGACGCTGCATTGTTATCATTGCCTTAGCAACCACAGTGTTTCACGCCATGCGCTAACGTTCAGCCAATCATGTAGCATAATGCTGCGTTCCGACCGCACGCTGCAGAAGCAGCAGGTTTACATTCTAC